>JAXQQM020083126.1:0-211002 GCA_034641835.2 Pinus albicaulis | reverse complement strand
TGTAAAGAAATAGAAATTAGAGAGATCACCTGAATCCTTCCACGATATTCGAACAGACCGTCGTCTGTATCCGTCCTGCCCTTGCCTCGCTAAGATACTTTCAAGACTTGTGCACTCGAGATGGCATATAAATGGATGAACATCTCCAGGAAACGAGGGTTTCCTGTAAAGATCTGGGAAAGTGCAGGAGGCACGGGAATTCAGACTTGAATTGGGATTCCAACAGAGTATAATATCAATAAAATTTCTCTCTCCCTTAGGCCATACACATGAGGGGCTTTTATACTTTCTCAAAGTAGTTTCAATCAGTTGGAAATAGTTGGCCATGTACTGGGGTGGTGGAACTACTGGAGTAACCATCAACCCAGCCCGAAAATGGGGAATTTTTATATATATTTTAATGATTTTAATGGCATACATGGAAAAGTACAAGTGGACTCGCGTATACACTCGGAAAAGTCTGGGCATACCCTCGTATGGGATTTTTAGCATTGTTTTTTATGAATTTTGTTCAAGTCCGTGGGAATGGGTGCCCAAGGCCATAGAGACAATCATGAATCACATGAGGGTGAGAAATGATGCTATAACAAATTGGATGAAGACAAAAGAGGAGAGTTGCTCCAAACAAGTGGAAAAAAGCGCTTAATAAAGAGTAAGCGACTTATAGTTTTTCAAATTTACAAAAATTAATTAATATTCATGTTGAAATTTGATGTAATGTATATTTTGATCTCTAAGTACTATATAATGTTGGTTTTATTTCATCAGCGAATGCATAAATTGAAGCAATCAATAAATTCATTCTTTACAATTCTGAAGCGACACAACCGTGGGTTGCATTGTAGGAACAAAAATGAATGAAATGGGATAGTGACAAGAAAGAATTCAGACAGTTGAATGGTAGAAATGTGCCTTATCCCAATTGTTTAAAATAAAATATGCCAAAAATATGCCCCAACAATTGTGTTGCTAACCAAGTCAGAGAAAAATACGGTGCTACCGGTCGTTACCCGCATGCTGAAGAGGATGCGCTAAATGTAGGGATTGGGTGTAGCAACTCGATAATAATTTATATGTAAATTTGAAACTTATATTAAGACATCTACATTTCATATTTTAACTGTTGGATTATTATTTATAAGACACATGACACTTATACAATTTTTAAAACTTTTTAATAATAGGTGCATTTGTTCCCATATATGTGGGCATATGGACACCGTTTTCTCATAGAAAATTTCGATGTTTGAAACATCACACAAGACTCTGGAGTGGAAGTCGAGTTAGATCAATCTAGTCGATCTAGCCATCGTGGTCAAAACTAGTAAGAGGGACGCTAGGTTACGTCGGAAAGATACAAGATATCATTGAAGTGGATTTTTCTTCTTTCCAATGTGTTATTTTTAGGTGCAAGTGGTGGGACACCTTTGATAGGAATAATGTAAAGGAATATTGCAATAGTAGGCTGATATGTATCAACTCCAGAAAGATGTGGGATGAAACTAAGGAGCCCTATGTTTTCCCTAAACACTGCAACCAAGTGTTTTTCTACCCAGATGTGTTGGATAGGGATTGGTGGTTCATATTGACACATGACCCTAGATCAAAACATATTTTTCAGAACAAGAGTGTTATCATGCCATGCAAGCTAAAAGATAATGAGGGTGAGCATGAGAACCAAGAGTGATATGGTACAATATGTGTTATTTCATCAATATTTATACTTTTTAAGATGAGTTTTTCGAAATAACAATGTAATATGTATTTTGAATTAATTGGTAATGTGCATTGTGGTAATCTTAAAATCAATAGTTCGCTTGATAATTTGGTATTATGTACTTGATCTCAAAAACAATGGCATACTGTATAAATTAATTCTTTTTTTGTATCTAAGATCATAATAAAATAATGATAATTCTAATTAAGTACAGGAATTTATTTGCATTATTTTCTAAATTTCCTGATGTTACAATAAATAATATTATTCTATATTTATTATTTTACAATTATTTAAAATTTACAAATTTAAAAATTTTAATAAATTCATTTCACATTAATACAATTAAAATATTACAAATATTTTTGTAACACCCCCAAGTTCTATGGATTTCAAATTAGACATGTGAACATACATCCATAGGGGAGTGGACCCCAATGGATAATTATTATGTGGATATGGTAAAATACTTAATTATGAAAAATAAATAAAATATTGTGCATGCACTATGACCAGATGAGAAAGTGAGATCACATGCCTAATCCATGAGGTAATGGAAAAGGAAAAAGACTTTCCCCAAATCTTTCAAAAAATCCTTGAAAGAAATTATTTCTAATTTAGATTTTTGAGGAAAAATCTAAATTTCCCCCAATGAAGAGGAGTAGTTGGGAAGAGGTGAGAAAAAGCTGGAAAAGCTGAGGAAAAGATTAAAACAGCTTTAAAGAGTCCCAAAATGGGAAGCCTAGGCTAAACAGGAATAAAGCATCCTGAAATTCTGGACGCAGAATTGGAAACAGGCTTGGGGAAAGCACAGCTTAAATAAGCTGCTCCAGAACAGATTGAGGTTAGTCCGTTCTGGGGAGGATCTCTGCTCGGGGGTGAATCCTGGGAGATAAAGAGGATTCTAAGGTTGGGAGGACTGGCCATAGTAGAGGTGTGCATGCATAAATATGGAGATATCTGTAAGTCTGTGTTAAATATTCTCCTTTATGTTTTATGGAATTGTGATGTTATATTCCTTTATGCAATTTATGAAATTGTGATGTTATAGTACATTATGGAATGTACGAATTGTTATGTTATGTTGCATTATGCAACTGTTAGACGGATTAAGGGTTCAGTAATTTATGTAATTGCAACTACAGCTATTGACAGTAAAGACAAATGGTTGGGTGTAGAGATGAGTACATTGAAATAATGAGGTTTGAGATGATAGATCAATTGAGCAGCCAATATAATAACTATGTATAGGTATAGATGGCTATCTTTTAAAGGAGTAGTAAATTTCTGGGGGGGTTTAAACAGAAAATGTTAACCAAACAGTACCCATGAACAGCAAGTGCCAAACAGCTAACTTTATCCTAACAATACTGATGGTACATAATTCATTAAAATCAATAACAGATAGTAGGGGACAACCACCCTCAGCTGTGTTACAATGGAAAGACTTGTAAAATCTAGAATTTACAGTATTCTATGTAAATGTAGACATAGAGAAGTAGAAGTTAAATCCTAACTGAGTACCAGTATCTAAGACTAGGGATTTTGAACTACCTAGTTCAGTAGTCTCTACCTCTAATTGAGCAAAGCAAGAGGATCTGTTTCCTAGTTTTCCCATGGAACAGTTGAATCTGTATCATAGTGTCACCCATGTTGAAGGGTTATAACGGAAAAATAAGGAGGGAAAGGCCTATTGCAAAATCTATTGTGTGATAAGGGTTGTGTCAGGGAAGATTGTAAGCATGTGTAAAACGACCATGAACAGAGCATATGTTTACCGTCCATAGAAACTACTGGGAAAGTAGTTGGAGCAATGGTGGTTAACTGCGTGGAGATAGATGTATGTGAGGAGGCATACTTCTATACCTCGATGCTGAAACTGTAACATATTGAAAATGTTAGCAGGCCGGCAAGCTGGGAAGTTTGATTAAGGGCCTAATGATCATCCTGAACAGAAAACCTGAGAAATACAAAGTAAAATATATAGATATATAAGTCTACTAATAACAGTTTGCATTTGTAAGTGATTCAGTATAAAAAAAAATATAATTGTTATCGACTCAGAACGTGGAGAATACTTGAGTTATGTTATATAGGTATCACTCATCACAGGTTCAATTGTCTTCCCCCAATCGGGGTGATGTAGGTCTAGACAGGTTATGAAAATGAAAAAAAAAAAATTTGGGTCTGGGAGACGTGACAAATGGTATCGGAGCAAAGTTCAAAAATTGGGCAAGATATGTGCTCACGAAGAAATGGGTAACTGTTATAAATTTTATGAATATTGAAAATATTTCTTTAAGTATACAAATATCTTGTAAACCGATATCTCTCAGAAAAATAGTATTTCTATGTAAAATAATAGAGTATGGAAAAATTTTATAATGACATACTTAGCTATTGTTCTACTATCATCATTATGTAAAAGAAATTTCAGCGTTCAAAAAGTTAAGATAATGAAACTATCTAAATATAGTAGAAAGGAAAGATGCTAACCAATATTGTAGCAGAACTGAATTTGTATGGTCCCCATACAAATAGAAGAAAGAAAAACATTATAACATGAAATTCGAAATCAGTTCTATAGCAAGAAATATTCTAGTTATAGGATTTTCATGCCAATTATATTCCTAACTCTACTTTCATTCTTGCACCAAGTATCATAGTGTAAGAAGACTAAGATCCTATATGCAAACACTAGCTAACACATATAGGTATATTTAAACAAATGGTATGTGTAAACTTCTAGACCTATTAGTATGCCTCAAAAGAAAAGTAGAATTTGAAGGTATGGATTCTAGAACATGTATGGAAAATTTTATTACACCCCAAAGTAAATCTCCACTCATACATATATAGGTGTATTAAGGGTATTCGTTCCATATAGATATGGACACATCAAAATATGTGTATAGTATGTAGGGAATTTCAAAAATGTATGGATTGAATACCAAAAAGGGTGAGGTGAGGTTAGTGAAAAAGTATGCCTCTCAATATACCTATGGGTACACTATGGAAAAATAAAGGAACCTCATCCCATAACCTTATGACGATCTATATATATATGTAGTTATATGGTGTAAAGACATATAAGTGTCCAATATTGTGTGGAGATGGAAGTGCTAAAGGAGGATGACATAAGTTATAGTACCCACAGAAATTATAAGACATTTTGTAATTTAACCCCATCCTTAACCTTTGCAAATAAATGGAACGGCAATAGATAAAATCTATGGTTAATGATCTTCATCAAATGAACCATCGAATATATAACTAGGCATTTAACAAAACGAATGTACGCTAGCGAGTATCACAATCTAGTGCATTTATAAGGCGCTGTGTATAAATATAAAAAAAAAAAATTGCATAGTAAATGACAGAAAGGAATACGACAATATATATGTAAAAATAAACTGTGACAAAAGGTTGTTCCTCGCAAGGAATACGACAATTATATGAATTTCAAACGTATAATATACAATAATATACAATTATAACATAACCTTTTGCACTGGGTTTAACTTTTAATACACGTATAAGGCGCAGGTTAATTGATTGCAACCTTTTGCTCTGATTGCTAAGGCGGCCCCATAAGAATGAGGCGCGAGTTCGATTCCCGCATGAACCGGTACAAAGGATGCAGCGGTACAAAGGATGGACTCGGTTTGAAAAAAAAAAGAAAAGTATGAAATGTAAATACGAAGGGTTATATTCTTGAACAATATACGCTGCACGAGGACTATAAACTCAACCAACTGACTATAAGATCAAATATTTCAAACCTATAAACATCTCTTAACCTGTTTAGGATTAAATGTTGAAACTCTATATTCATTTGCAACATTAAACCAATTACCCAAATAGAAGTTTTGAAACTATGGTGAGGAATCACTAATAAAATTGTATGAGGATATGTAGTTCTCTCTCCAAAGCTCAACAAAGCAAAAAAGCCGCGCACTAAAATTATCCCAATACACATATATGACTTTATTTCCAAATAAATAAATAAAAAATCCGTGAGGGAAATCGGGACCTATTGGAGTCCACAATTTTAAAAGAGTATTTTTGGTGAACAAGACATACGTACACATACTATACGACTTTACAAAATATAACTCACCTTCCAATTAGGTTAAACCACATCGACGACTCCACGGTTCGACAGTGGGTTTATATCAAACTTTACACTCGAATAGTACTTCTCAAAAGAAATGAGGGCTTACTGAAATGTGATAGGCGATTAACGTTTTTTTAACAACCAGAGTAGCTCTCCAACGTTGTACTACTAGGAGAAGATGTGTACATAAACAGAGAAGAGAAAATTTCATACAAGAGTCAATAAAAATCTGAAACGCCGTAAAGAAACCCTGACTGTGTAAACGACCAGCACGCTACCTCGACTTATCCAGATGAATAACGCCTACACAGGTCGCCATAAAATCAGTGAGGATAGCGAATAATCCTCGATTTGTAAAACAGAGACCTTTAAAATAAATAAATGCAGAAGAGAAAGAACTATCGAACCCTACGAATGCATTATCTCTCCTGTATACGGGAGTCATATTCATGTAGCCGACCATTAACAGGGGACTTCCCTCAGAGAACGGATGTGTAGGAGAAACACCAGCATCCGAGCATGAATGCGTCTCACTGAAACCCGAGGGAGCTAAATAGACGATAAGTCTCGAATAGAAAAATGTTGGTAGGTCGCCAAGGTCTGTGAAAGGGTATGAAAACCCTAATTACACTACCCGAGATGGCAGGAGATCCCAAAGTTGATTTGGGAAAACCATTCGGATCAGTGACTGCTTGGTACCGGGTGAAGTGTAGAGTTTAAAGCTCTGTATGAAACGGCGGTAGTCTGGCCGCTAAGTACTGAGCCGAATAGGAGTACAGTGACAGCACAGCATATAGCCGACGAGCGGAGACATAAAGCTGTAAATGTCTGCGTCGGGTACGCCCAATCCGGTTGAAGACGCCATCCCTGCACCACAAACAATCGAATAAACATATTTAAATGCACACAGTAATCACTCGACCGCAGTGACGTGCACACGGGTCTAATCTATGAGTGAACACGGCGAAATAGCCAAAATATAATTTCAACTTGTATCACAAACGAAACCTCCGGACTACGCGTGAGGTGGGCTTCACTATTGTCAGAACCACCGATCCATCATATTGATGTGGCTCGACCCACAGACGAACCCTGGTCATGAACGCCTAGGGTTTCATCGCAGTAAACCCAAGTCACACGCCGCCATGCTAACGCGTTATGATGACAGGCAAACAGGTCGTAAAATAGAAAATCAACTCTGTATAATAAGCGGTGGAATACGATTAAATCATGTCGTAAACTGGAAAATGATACCATTAAAGTTCAAAACCAAAGAGATGGTTATTATAATCATTAAACCAATGGCCGCCCTCGATATCATAGTGCGGCAGGGGTTGAATATACATGGGCGGATGTCTGTTGTTGATGAGTGTCATAAAACGTAGACCCCAGATGTTACGGCCCATAGCCAACTATTACAAGATCAACAGTTCCAACATGCGGCTCCTTCTTGCGTGGTGTCGCAAGATCCACACATGAGATTGGTGCGGGTCTCACATTGCCAAGCGTCCCCTAGATCCAAAGCCGCAGATTTGAGCGTATTATCTGGCGACACTTGGCAGCGCCACAGCCGCAGTTAGATATATGAACTTTAATAACAATAAGGTTTATACATATATTTGTGTATATCAAATGATATGTCATTATACATATATGCGTATATATAAAACGATATGTCCTTATACATAAATGTGTGTATATAAAATGATATGTATAATGACATGCTTACACATACATGGTTAACGAAGGTAAGATATATATATATGTGTTGTATATAAAATGATATATATAGGTGTGATGTATATCAATTGATATATATATTTATGTTATATATATATAAAAAGAAGATGTATATGTGTGTTTAACAAAGGTAGGAGATTATGAGTGGTTTATATATATATAGTGATATATATGTATAGAAGCGAATGAAAGTATATAGTAATCTCGCTAAATTTTCAGTCAACAAATGTGTAGTCGTGAGAGTCTATGCATAAATTCATACACATCTAAGGTATATAGGTCAGGCCTATAAATAGCTATGAAGAAAAATAAAGCTAATTTAGATTTTGTATTAGTGACGACCTATTTATTTATATATATAGAGATATAATTCTATATACATCAATAAGCATTTATATATATGTTGGGGTAATAAAGTTGCACTTTATATTTCGATGGGTAAGATATCGAAGGTCCATGGATATATAAATATATATCTATTGTATTAATAAAGTGACTCTTTAATTAGAGTTATCAAATTGCAATCTAGTTGAATTTAATAAGTGAAAATCAACCCTTATTGTTCAATTGTAGTTAAACTAGAATGGGGGAAATTCTAGAAGAAAAAGTATACGTGGTCAAAAATAAACGAGGAAAAAAAAAAGTATACAAGAAAGAAAGATGTATCTATATATAGATCTCAAGATATTCAGGTGGAATGCATATGTGTTAGGAATGTTAAAAAGAAAAAAAAATTCTTCCTAAGGGTGTTACAAATGGTATACGTGACCAATATATGTGAAAAGACCACGAAAAAAAAAAATAAAAATATAAAAGGGGTTATTTTGAATTAGGTGTAATATATAAATGGTAGCGTTTCAAAAGGGCTTTGGACTTACATATGAATATATGTAAATATAGGGATATATATATATATATATATATATATATATATATATATATATATATTCATATGTTCATCAAATTAATATTGCCAAGGCTAGATATATACATATATATACCATGTTTATTTATGCAATAAGGTTTGGAAATATATATGATATATACAAACCTAGTAGATATATATATGATCATTAGATGTATATTACTCAAGGTTTGAGTCCTATAAATAAGGCATGTATACTGCCATAAAAAGAAAAGAAGATTGAGTCTTATTCGGTACAAATGGGAAAAGTATGGAATAGTGATATTTCTCTCATAAGGAAAAAAAAAAAAAAAAAAAAACAAATATAGATTTAAAAATAAAAGCATGAGAGATGAACAGGTTGCTTTTGTTAGAAAAAAAAAATATAGAATGCTTTTATGATTAGGAAAAGCTGGAATACTTTTAGGATTTAGAAAAGTGGAATGCTTTTATGAATTAGAAAAGAAGGAATTTTTTTTTGATTTAGGAAAAAGTTGGAATACTTTTTCATAAAATCTATTCTATTATATGAGCCTATGAGAGAAAAGAAGAGGGGAATGAGAGAATACATGGAGAAGGGAGTCAAGAAAGAGAAAGAGAATATTTCAAGCATGATGGAGCACAATTAATTTCCTATACATATTATACTCCATTTAGCAAGTAAACCATGGTTTTAGGTTGAAAGCTAGCTATGTGAGAAACCATATGTTGGTTATAAAAACCATGAGCTGATTTCTAATGATTAATGAAATTCACATATAGGGATAAGTGGTGAATCATCATTGGAATTAGTAAAGCATGAACATACAATTAAAAGTAAATGAATAAACTTTGGGGAGGCGTGAAAAAGGGGAAAGTGTGTCAAATTTATTTTTGACATTATCAAGTATTAATACTTGTGAATGTGATGAATTATAGACATTATATTTATCACTATAAAAGGAAACATGTATTCACACTATAAAATTTTGTTGGTGTAACTTTTATTAAAGTTAATTTTCTTGATTCTTAAATTCAAAGATAGGGAAATAGTGTGAAATAGTACAGCTACAAACCGAGAGAAAAGAGGATGAGCTGTATTTGACTTGGATGTGGGGGAAACCCAGGAGATCCAAATTTATTCACGTAAGTTTTGAACTAGTGGATACAATTTAGAAAAAAAAAAAAGAATTTTTTTTTATGTGTGAAGTAAGAATTGAATTTTAGACATTATTAACGAGTCTGGTTATTACTAGTTAAATTGATTGGCTAACAAAAGGAAACCATGAAAAGATACTAGAAGTACAGCTATGAAATGAGAAAGGGTAAGCATAACCCTGCATATGATACAATTGTTTTCTCTCATTTATGAGTACTAATGAAAAAGTGTAAAATTGTTTAGCCAGGTGTGTAACAGGAAATTGGGCACTCTGGAAACAAAGAGGAAAAAGGTGAAGATAAATCACCTAGAAAAGAAAGAAAAGCTGAACTGGACCAAGTTGAGTGAGGAAAGAATCTCACTGAAAAACAAGAAAGGATAAGTAGTGTACTAAGAGTGCACTAAACTATATTGAACCTGAATGGTTTGACTAATAACTGAAAATTCTTAAGTTATTGAAATGCAGAATGTTGTTGTATGTACCTGACATTCTTACATTGATATGAATTGTGGACAGGGAAAACAGAATAAAAGATTTCTAGACAGACTTCTTGCAAAGAAGTAGAAAGAAAAGCAGCTGCATAAAGCAGGAGAGTACTCTGCTGGAAACAAAGCAAAAACAAAGAAGAAATTTTTTTCAAAGTTGGAAAAAGTCAACGTTAAAGTGTAACACCGAGGGAGGTGTTGGAAGGGGGGAAAACTAATGGCTTATAAATTTTCCTTACCCTTGCATAGTAAATTTCCTGATATGTTCCATGTTGAAATTTTTTTTTTTTTTAATTTTTACATGATGCTTCTCATATGATTGATTTGAAATGTGGTCCAGGTGGAACCAGAAGAGGAATTTCCTTCCAGAGTCGCTTCAAAGATGAAAGCGAGAAGGAATTAAATTGCGAAAACAAACAGTAGCTAGAGTAAAGGTGCAGTGGAGCACTTTACTGCTGAAAAGCTACATGGAACAGAGAAGCTAAGATGATGTAACAACATTCATAATTATGTTCAAAATAAACTAAGTAGATAGTTGTCAACACCGAGGACGGTGTTTACTTTCAGAGGGGGAATATGTAACACCCCCAAGTTCTATGGATTTCAAATTAGACATGTGAACATACATCCATAGGGGAGTGGACCCCAATGGATAATTATTATGTGGATATGGTAAAATACTTAATTATGAAAAATAAATAAAATATTATGCATGCACTATGACCAGATGAGAAAATGAGATCATATGCCTAATCCATGAGGTGATGGAAAAGGAAAAAAGACTTTCCCCAAATCTTTCAAAAATCCTTGAAAGAAATTGTTTCTAATTTAGATTTTTGAGGAAAAATCTAAATTTCCCCAATGAAGAGGAGTAGTTGGGAAGAGGTGAGAAAAAGCTGGAAAAGCTGAGGAAAAGCTTAAAACAGCTTTAAAGAGTCCCAAAATGGGAAGCCTAGGCTAACGAGAATAAAGCAGCACGAGAAATTGGACGAAGAATTAGAAGCGAGAGAAGATTCAGGAAGCCGGCTTAAATAAGGTTTGCTCCGGAAACGAGATTGAGGTTGATACATTTGCAGGGAGGATCTCTGCTCGGGGGTGAATCACGGGAGATAAAGAGGATTGAGTTGGGAGGGTGGCCATAGTGAGGTATTACATGCATAAATATGAGGCCTCTGCAAATCGTGATGTTATATTCCTTTATGTCTTATGAAATTGTGATGTTATAGTCCTTTATGCAATTTATGCAGTTGTGATGTTATAGTACATTATGGAATGTATGAATTGTTATGTTAGGTTGCCTTATGCAACTGTTAGATGGATTAATGGTTTAGTAACTTATGTAATTGCAACTACCACTATTGACAGTAGAGACAAATGGTTGGGTGTAGAGATGAGTACATTGAAATGATGAGGTTTGAGATGGTAGATTAATTGAGCAGCCAATATAATAACTATGTATGGGTATAGATGACTATCTTTTAAAGGAGTAGTTAATTGCAGGGAGGTTTTTAACGAGTATTAATAAAGCAGAACCCACTGAAGCGACAAGTATAAAGCACTAACTTTATCCTAACAATACGGATGGCACATAATTCATTAAAATCAACCACAGACAGTAGGGGACAACAACCCTCAGCTGTGTTACAATGGAAAGACTTGTAAAATCTAGAATTTACAGTATTCTATGTAAATGTAGACATAGGGAAGTAGAATTTAAATCCTAACTGAGTACCAGTATCTAAGACTAGGGATTTTGAACTACCCAGTTCAGTAGTCTCTACCTCTAATTGAGCAAAGCAAGAGGATCTGTTTCCTAGTTTTCCCATGGAACAGTTGAAATTGTATCATAGTGTCACCCAGGTTGAAGGGTTATAACGGAAAAATAAGGAGGGAAAGGCCTATTGCAAAATCTATTGTGTGATAAGGGTTTGTGTCAGGGAAGATTGTAAGCGGGTGTAAAATGACCATAAACAGAGCATTTGTTTACCGTCCATAGAAACTACTGGGAAAGTAGTGGAGCAATGGTGGTTAACTGCGTGGAGATAGATGTATGCGAGGAGGCATACTTCTATACCTCGATGCTGAAACTGTAACATATTGAAAATGTTAGCAGGCCGGCAACCTGGGAAGTTTGATTAAGGGCCTAATGATCATCCTGAACAGAAAACCTGAGAAATACAATAGATATATAAGTCTACTAATAACAGTCTGCATTTGTAAGTGATTCAGTATAAAAAAAAAATATAATTGTTATCGACTCAGCACGCGGAGAATACTTGAGTTATTTTATATAGGTATCACTCATCACAGGTTCAATTGTCTTCCCCCAATCGGGGTGATGTAGGTCTAGATAGGTTATGAAAATGGAAAAAAAAAAAATTGGGTCTGGGAGACGTGACAATTTTTTACAGCCTGAAATTCTAATTACAATTAAATTAGAATTCGGGTATTAAAATTAAATTACAATTTTACAATTTTCATTACTATTAACAATTTTAAATTTTTACATATATATTACAATTACAATTTTACCAAGTCTAAAAGGTGCAATTCATTCTGTTTAAATTTACATATATATCATTACAATTACAATTTTATAATTTTAAATACAATTAGAAATAAAAATATTACAAATTTACAATATCATGATCATTTGGTATTTATAAATTAATTAATAAACATCACGTTCATGATAAGCATCGTACAAACATCATATTTGGCTAAAAAACACTTTCAAAATCAGTAACTACATCATCGTGATCATGATCATCTAACAAAACAAAATTAACATTATATATTAACATTATCAGTACAACACAAACATCAAATATACATCTCATGCTATCACATGCACATTAAATGAACATATCTAACATGACCTAACAATATACACATAATGGTGATCACCAACATGTAAATTAAGTACAATTGCAAAATTAACATAAAATACATGGACCATATATATATATATAGCTAAATAATGTTAAAAATATACAACTGTAATATAAATGTCATGGATCAGTTGATGATCGAGCCTCATCTCCATGATGACTACTGGTAGATACTACTAGAGGCTCATGAAAATCTAGCACAGTGCAAGGCTGTGAATGATCATGAGATGTATATGGTACACTGCACCTCGCAAACTGTCCATCATGTGTTGCGGCTCGCTCGTAACATGTGATAGTCCTCGTCAGTCATGTAAAAGCTGTCGTAACTCCTACGACATGCCACATTAGGCTGTACATGTCACACGGCATGCCTCTCCACATCTGTAAGAGCCTATCATCAGCCTCTATATCTCTAAAATCAACGGGGAGGATG
Organism: Pinus albicaulis; assembly: GCA_034641835.2. Taxonomy (NCBI): domain Eukaryota; kingdom Viridiplantae; phylum Streptophyta; class Pinopsida; order Pinales; family Pinaceae; genus Pinus; species Pinus albicaulis. The sequence continues at coordinate 197,576 of JAXQQM020083126.1, read as the reverse complement.
CCCACCTCAACAAACAATGCAATGAGTTGGTTTTCCAACTCCGTCTTGTATCTAGCATCACTCAGACGTCAACCGCGGGCTCGCGCACTAGCAGGATCAGGTCTTTGATCTACACTGGCCTCTTGTTGATCCTCATGGGAAATATCTGGGATCATGCCCTCTGCATCATCATCAATATCCATAAGTGGATCAGGTGGTGGTGGCAACATCTGATCCTCACCATCATAAGAGCTAATGTCTGCAAAATATATACAAGTACACAACAATAATTAGATAATTTCATTACACAATTTAATAAAGACAAGTTAAAGAAAATGTTAGAATAAATTTAAATAAAACAATAATATTACCTCTATCATCTGGCGGCTCATCATCTGTGAAGAGGATGTTGGTACACCCTCACCAATCCAACCCCACATAAGGACAGGGGACAATAATGAAGGGATGATCAAAAACACTGGCTAGCAACCCCAGTGCATCATCTGATATCCTCACTGGAAACAGAGTCTCCTCCCTCTTGGCCATCATTTGCCCCCACATATGCATATGTGCCTGAGTAATCGGCCTACAAGGCTGCCGAAGAAAAGAAGGTCTCGTCTCTAGAAACCTCTCAAAAAATAAATACAAAATCTCTGAAGCAAAAGGGAAGTTGACCCTCCCTTGTGCACGAGCACGACATCTATCTAATCCTGTACAACACTATCATAAAAAAATGGAAGACCACCTGAGAAGTCGTGGCTGCTATAGTAAGGAATCAACATAATATAAAATCTGGCAACTAATGCATTGCCCATCACTGGTGTTGTGTGAAATGGTCGAAATGATATGTCAGAGACATTGGACCTCCTCACCACGAAACGCACCAATACGTAACTGTCCTCCGGAGACCTAAAAATCTAAAGGAGACAATATATCTGGTCTAATGTATCTCTGTGATTAAAGTAATTGACTCCCTACCACACAGCCAGCTAGAACCTCGGGGAATGAGGGAAAATCCACCCCTCTCCTCGAAAGCCTTGTAATAAAATATACATCCTCCTTAGTGGGCGTGTACCACTGGACGATACCATCTCAGAAATCCTATTGCTAGGCATTCCACCTTCAGATAAGATGTCTCAAAAAACCACTATGGGATGTTAGGGAAGTAGCATCCTCATAGAACTTGAGGAGGCCTAATTGCCTTAGGAGCCCCTGCGTCGTTGCTGTAATAGGGCAAGGGTACGCAACTCTCTCCCTCTCTCTTGCCTCCCACAGGTGAACCATGTTATATTGTTTCCCCTATTGTTGTTGTTGTTGTTTCTCCTCTTCTCTCCTTTCACGTCTCTGAATGATTGACATATTAAACACAATTTTTTAATTAAATGACACATGCATTTACAAATATACGTATATAAATATTTTTTGAAAAGTAAATAAAAGAATAGTTGGTGCGCCACGTACACAGTCACACACCAGTAATGGTGTGTGCCTCGACAGAGACGCACTGGCGATGGTGCACAAAATGATATAAAAAGCACCAGGAGTGGTGCTCTAGAAAATATTTTTAGCGCACCATTCACTAAGTGCGGTGTTAGGAGGCCGATGCGCTGACTTCACTAAATGCCCCACGGCTTAGAGCTAACTCAACACACTGCCCTCTTGCCACTGTACATAGTCATACGGTGTGGCCAGGTATCCGAGTGAACTGCTATTTGTAGTAAAATTTTAAATTACATGGTGTGCCTTCGGAATCTGCCTCGGAATCGGTGCAGACTCCTTCAGCACCGGGAGTGGTACCGCCTGTAAATTTATAGGAAACACCACAACCATTGTGAGCCGAATGGCTCAAGCGCACCACGCGACATTTTTTTTTTTAATGGTTAATTTTAAGGTTTTTTCAAATTCTAATCCGCTAAAAGGTTTAATTATGGAAAAAAAAAAAAAATACTCATACATTTACCTGCCGAGGAGGCATATTGGCTGTACAATTTAAAAAAATAAAATTTGTCCACTGTTTTATAAAATTCAAGCTGGAGATTGGTGGCAATATACAGCAGCAGTGCGTGCAATAAGTGGAATGGGAGCACCGATGTCAGTGCGGCTCAAGCAAGGATAACTTGCACTAGTGCTGGAGAGCTCTTTAGCACTGAAAAAGGTGAAAAATGAGGTTTTTGGCCGTATTTTTTATTTATTTAACCCCGTTCCAGTGTGTGGGGTTTTTACTAGAGTACTAGTGCATTGTCTTAATGTCGCATCGGGCACTTTTTGTTTTCGCGCGCTTTTAGGAGGCACTAGGGCGACAAATTGTAACGCACCGGTGTGCTATAGTAACTCGACGCACCGATAATGGTGTCTGGTGAACCAATGATTTTTGTGGTTTTTTGGGCGTAATTTTTTTATTTAACCCTATTCTTGTGCAAGATATTTTTACTGTAGCATCGGTACATTTCCTGTATGATGTATCGGGCTCTTTCTATTTTCACACGATTTTAGGAGCCACTAGGGTGGCATAACATTATCGCACCGATGCTCTATAGTAACATCACGCACCGGTAACAGTGTTCGGTGAACCAATGATTTCTGCATTTTTTTGGCCGTAATTTTTTTTAATTTCACCCTATTTCCATGCAGAGGGTTTTTAGAGTACTAGTGCGTTTATTGTATGCCTAACCAAGATCTTTCTATTTTCATGCGCTTTTTTGAGGCACCGAGGTAGTATAGTTGTAAAGCACCAATGCTCTACAATATCATGACGCACCAGTAACAGTGTCCAGTGAACCAATGATTTCTGCGGTTTTTTTTCCGTAATTTTTTTTTATTTAACCCTATTCGGGTGCGCAACATTTATGGGGACCTCGGTGCATTTCCATCATTCTGCCCTTGGAATTTTATGTTCCGCTCACTTTTATGATGCACCGGGGCTTGCGGATGTGACGTACCAGGGCTTTACAGTAACCTGACACAACGGTAATGGTGCCCGGTGAACCAATGCTTTCTGCTATTTTTTGGCCGTAGTTTTGTTTGTTTTAAACCCTTTTCCGATGTGCGACATTTACAGGGATCCCAGTGAGTTTCAATCATTCTACACCAGGACGTTTATGTTCTACACCCTTTTTATGGGGAACCGGGCTGACAATATGACACACACCGGCATGGTTGCTGAATTAAAAGAACTGAGAGGGTATGTACAGAGCACACTGTTTCCGGTGTGCCAATGTTTTATGCGGTTTTTTGCTGTAATTTTTTTTATTTAACCATCCACCGGTGCGTGAGTTTTGTGGGCGCCCCAGTGCATTTTATTTATTCCACACTGGGCGGTAACTATGTTGTTGACATGTAAAGAATTGGTGCTCTATAGAAATAAAACGCACCAATAGTGTGTGTACGGAGCACATGGTGTCTGGTGTGAAAATTTTTGTAATGCACTGGTGCTTTTTCATATTGAACACACCAGTGCATTTTAGGTTGATAAGAGCACCGGAAGAAATACATCGGCAAAAACCTCCACCCGCCAACCTCCTGTAGGATCCTCCGCTAGAAATGGACATCTGGGGTATTTTTTTGTGGGGTTCCTCAAAAACATCTGTAAGAGGGTCTTTTCCTTGCAGTGTGCTCCCGTAAGGTTTTAGATCTTGTTTTGCCAAAATGGGTCCCATCGGTAAAAATGGTCTCATGATCTTATTCCTCCACTTTTTCACTTCGAAGGCATCGAGATGGATGAAAAATAATATAATCATCCAATCTAGATCACTGCATGGTTCCCTCTTCCCTTCGCATCTCTTACATCGAGCCTTCTTATTTTCGAGGCATCATGGAACCATCTCCACTCTTTGTTATTGTCATAGGATCCAAGTCATCTTTCTTGCTCATCAGTTTCATCTTCAACATGAAGGCATTGCATTAAGTCTTCCCAATATTTAATCTGATCATGGATTCCTCATGAAAGTGAACTTCCTTGGCCTTCAGGTTATCTTTTCGTATAACTACCCTTTCAATCACAAGATAGACTCATCTTGATTTAATATTTTCCAAGTACTAGATATTTGATTTTTCCTCAATATTCCTTCCATATAGTTGAAATTTCCTCAATTTTCATCATGTAATCCCGCAACATCGTTTTTACGATAACCAAAAATAATATTTTAGCGAGATAACCAAACCAAAAATGAAATAGACTTACCTCACCATGGTGACCTTTTCATTCCATCAACATCCTCATCAACCATGTGCACTTGATTTTTTATTCTTGCGTCAGAGTGCCCAAGGATTGAACTTGATTATCAAGTTACAACTTTTCTTTCGGAGATTTTATTAGATGTTAATCAATATCAAATACATATTCTAGAGAAAGTCCTAATATTTTATATATTCTTAAGTCTAGCTCTATTCTTTTTCAGCATCATAAATACTTAAGCATGTCTTTCTAACCAACTTTATTCCACAATATTCTCATACTCATGAATCTTATCCATTTTTTTCTTACAACATGCATTCCCATCCTATCATCTAGCTATCCATATATTTCACAAAAAAAAATTATCCTCGCCCATTGCAATTCTTCGTCCCTTTCTACTAGCATGTTTCCACATTACATAGAATACATACTATTTATGTCACGATGCTTTACCTAAGGAATTTCCAAGATGATGGTCCTTCTCGGATCATAGTGATCCATTTTAAGCAAGATGACACCTTTTAACATAATGCTAGATAATAACTGGATGAATACTATGACAACTATTGTATCTTATTTTCTTTGACCTTTATGTTTTCTTGCGAATCTTTAGTTATCTACTTTATGTTCTTTAGTTAGATATTTTCGTCAAACAATATCAAGATAAAACAATAAAAAAATAGGACACATATATATATGCTCTTAACCAGGGAAAAACCCCTCCAAGGGGAAAACCCGAAAAATCTTCTCTTTTGCGAATCTACTTCAAATGAGATACAAAGACATAATCCCTAGACCAAGTCCTTCTCCCAGTACCAAGTCAACCTTGCCACAAGTCTTTCCTTGAATATGAAAAACTTTACACAAATTTCATTTTATTTTATTTATTGTAGGTAAAAATTGTAGGTTGAAGTCGCAAGTCAAAGTTACACACTGAGTAGTAGTATTTTAGCATATTTAGTGTAATAAATAAAATACAATGAAATTTCAAAAAGAAAAATAAATTGTTTCTTAAAAAATATTTTTTTTTTGGATATTCAACCAAAATCTACAATTTATACTTTTTCAAAAAATGATACACATGAAGATACTCCACCAAAAATAATTTGAACTTTTGATCTTAGATGCTTTTAAATCATTATTTATGAGAAGAAAAATTTATGCCATAGATAACCATTAACACCTTCCAATGTGCCAAACAACTCACCCATCCTATACTTAAAATCCATTTTACTTCGTCCTTGTTAATTTACTCAGTGACTTTAATCATAGTTCTCAGACCCTCCCCTTCAATCATGTAATCAAATATCTTCTTCTTTTTACTAGTCACCTTAATCACAGTTCTCAGACCCTCTCTTTTAATCATGAAATCAAATGCCTTCTTGATATCCACAAAATAAACATGAGAAAAAATAAATTTATCTAGTTCAATCATCTGCAAAGAAACAAGGAATGATCGATTAAGAATTTAGTTACTTCCAACCCAGTTCAAGCTTCTACAAAAATCAAACAAGGATTTATTAAAAACCTAGATTACATCTTGCAAGCAAAGATTGGTGTTGTCATAAAATATCTATCTATAATCAATGTTTGGTAGAGGATTTTGTTGCAAGGAAATTAAAAAAACAAATGAATGCATCAGTGAATAATAATTCAAGTCTTACCTTATTCAAGTATAGCTCTACAGGGTTTATAGTTTCCAAAGAAGGTTCCTTTCAATGCCCTTTCATATAGAAAATTCACAATATAGGCTTCAATGATTTGAATGATCACCTTCGTTTTATTTATATATTTCCAATAAAAAAATATTGATATAAAAGTTAAATAATACTAATTGTGATGAGGGACACTCTCCAACGATGTTGTAATGACATGTTATGTTATGTTATCTAAACATTTTGACTTATCAAATAAAAACAAAAAGCAAAATAAAATATACAATTTTGGCAATCCATGGTATTTTTTATGATGAAACCTATCTAAACATTTTGACTTGTCAAATAAAAAAAAAAAACAAAATATAATATAACATAAAACTTTGGTAATCCATGGTTTTTCCCCCAGTATTTTTTATGCTTAAACCTATTTAAAGGCTTGAGAAAATCCAATATCAAATGCAAGATTATCATCTTAGATCCACCTTATAAGGTTGTTCTATTGTTAACTATTTATCCTCCCACCTGAATTCCCAAAGTACCTTGAAAAGAAGAGGACAAGAAAGAGAACTTACCCAAAACCAAGGAGCTAGTCAAAAGGGAGACCCATGACCATGAGGTTCCACACGCCACAACATTGAATAAGGAAGTGGCATAATACATGTTATTTAGTTGAGTCGGTTAGTGAGTCCACCTTTGAATTTATATCTACTACTTTCTTTAGGTACTTAGTAGATTTAAATTTAAAATGAATCTAGTCTAATTTATCTTAGATCCAAAAAATTCACAATTTTTTTATATAATATATCTTATTATAATTTATTTATTTATAATAAATAAATATTGATAAAATTAAAATAATTTTTTAATTAAAATTAAATAATTTTAAATATGATAAGCATCAAAATGCAATTCATATGATCCCAATTGAAAAGAACTGTAAGTAATTTCATTATTCATTTATTGATGGATATAAATTCAAGTTAAGTATATACTTCAAAGAAACGGGAAATGGAAAGGAGGTCATTCTTCTTTCAAATTGGGGAAGATTGAAAAATGAATGCCACATTTATATAACCACCTATTATCATAGTCCAACTCACAATTAGTTAACCTACATTTATAATCTCAAATATATACTTTAGTGTCTTATTTTCCATTATTTTTATAAAAAAATTTAGATTACTGTAGTGATTTCAATTTACATTAATTTCTCTGTATAAATTCATTTTTGTCTTATTTTCTAGTTGTTTTTATTAAAAAAAATAATATTACTTTTAGTGATTTCAATATACATTAATTGCTTTGTATAATTCATTTTAGTCCCACATATATAAACAACCTAACTATGCAAATTTGTCCATATACAGTTATACAAATAAAGATTTATATAATTATATAAATAAATATATTCATTAATCTATAAACATATAAACAATTATCTATGTGTACAATTATACAAATAAATAAATTTATTAATTTTTAAATATGGTGGCAATATTACTGGTTTGTTTTTTTTTTCATATTGTCATCGTTTGGCTTTTCTTTGTTATACAAGAATAACACGAACTTATGTGTGTGAACATAATATTTTTTACAAATTTGTATTTAAAATTATTTATTTATTACAAGTAAAAATAGATAATATTATTGATAATAACAATTATTTTAATTTAAGAAAAGAAAAATGGATCTGTATAATATTTTATTGACTTTTGGGTTAAAATTATATATATATTATTTATAAAACTTAATAATATTTTATAGTATCTGGATTTAATATTAATTAAAAATATATATTTTATTAATTATCTCATTTATGTCATTCTATTTATATAAAATGATTGTTTTTAATGCAATTTTTTTGTAGTTTCTAAGGATTTTTTTTGTGGGAATCCCAGTGTAAAAAATTGAGATGAAACCTTGATTTGTGTTATTTAAACTGGTTTTTGAGTGGAGATGTGGATTCAACACCCTAACACCCTGAAAAACTCCTAGCAAGAATTTTTTTTTGATGAATTCTACCCACTCTTTTTCCTCTTTGCTGTTCTCTTGATAGCATCTTGGAACCACGGTTGTTAATTTCCTCATGATCTCCTAATCTCCTGCTTCTCTAAATTGTAACTCCTTCTATACTACCTTATTTACCCAAAGAAAAAACATTTTAACACTAAATTAATTTTAAATTAATTCTAATATTAAATATAAAAACACTATATTAAATTTCTTCCAAAAAAACTACTAAATCAAATAATAATAACTTGCCTAACCTTATAACACAATATTAAAATAAATAACTATATTATTATAATTTGAATTATAATATATTTCTTTTTAGTTAGGTTAATATTACTAATAAATAAATGATATTAACCTCTCTTTTTTTTGTTTTGGCCTATCAACATTACTTTTAGTTATAGAGTATGATTTAAAAGTAACGATAATTGATTTTTTTTAAACATAATTATTTAAAAAAAAAAAAACTTTAAATAAATTATTTAAAATAATTAAATTATTTATATACAGTGATTTCATTATAAATAAGTATACAAACAATTTTTTTCAAATAAATTAATTTAATTTATTTAAACATAATGATGTAAATATCTTTTTCTTTTTTAATTATATCAATAACAAAGACATATAAGATAAACGTTTAAATATAATAAACTTTATTTTAATTTAACTAGGCCAATAGGTTTTCCTTTTGAATCAATTCACCTCCAAATTTCGTCAATTTGAGACCTGTGATTACACTTGTCTTTTAGTGGCAACATCTATTTCAAAATACACCTATCTTTTGGCTGCAACATCTATTACACTTCATTGACACATGTTTAACTGTATTGCCTCATGGTCTTCAATTTTGAGCGAAATCGTACGCATTTCAGTTATCGACAAATACCTCATGCCTAATGAGAAACTCATTTGCGCTTTTACAGGTAAACTATTTCACTATGTTGTGTTAGGTTCTCTCTCACACTATGCTAGTCAGTTACTCGATCTTTTGTTTGTGATAGTACAATCGAGGTGACAGATGAAATTCAACCCCTTTGATATGTTTGGAGTCTGTTGTGTTAGGTTCTCTCATGCTATGCTACTCGGTTACTCGGTCTTTTTTTGGTGATAGAACAATCCGGGTGACAGGATGGAATTCAACCCCTTTGATATGTTTGGAGCTAATATGCATCCATTTATGCAAAGAAGAAACACTAGTACAAAATACCTAATTAATTACTAAAAAATGACTAAAATTTGCATATAAATGACTATTTTTCAATCGGTGACCAATAATAGCTAATTTATAGTATCTTGTAATGCGACCAACTTTTAATCGTTTTTAGCTTAGTCATTAATTGGTTATCTCAGTTCTTTTGTCTAGTAGTATATTTGGTTATTAATTTAGTCATTCATTTGGTCATTAATTGTCACAATTAATGACCAAATATATTACTATATGATCACCCAAGAAAATCAATTAATGAACAAAAAAATATTACCAAATTGTTGGTCATGTTATAAGATACTATAAATTAGCTACTAATAGTCATATATGCAAAATTTAGTCATCATTTGAAATAAATTAATGACCAAAGAAATATGACTAAATTTTGGTCGTGTTATAAGATACTATAAATTAGCTACTAATAGTCGTATATATGCAAAATTTAGTCATCATTTGTAACCACAAATTTATCATTTGTAGTAATCATTTATCTTCTTTTGGTAGTTTCATATTAATTATATAAACGACTAATTCAGTAGTTTATATTCATTTTGTTTACTTTCATTAATAATCATTATAAATGACTAATTTAGTCATATATTCATTTTATTTGTGTTCATCATTAATCAATATAAAGTACTAATTTAGCAGTTTTAAATTGATTTTCTGTTTATTATTAATCAACATAAATCAATTTGTATGATTTAAAAATGTCATACAATGTGCATGTTCATCTAATATGAAAACATAAAGTTGCATATGCTAATTACAATATTAAACAATTTCAAGTGCAACTATAAATAATTTCAACCATATAAATTATATTATATGAAATGTTAAAGTATTACAATATGAGTTTCTAACTTAATATTGGTTGGACTACAATTTACACATGAAATGATGTTTCATCACTTCAAAACATTATCATTGTGTTACTAAGGCAGTGCAGGTGAATTCACCAACTCTGAAGACTTGACCATCAGTCTCTATATGTGCGTCTAATGCTGGATATTGGCTCTAAGGGTATCGCTATATCAGTTCTCCTCTCTCCTTTTACATTTTTCGCTCCAATGTTATGGCTCTCCTCTTTCTTCAATTCCTGTTTTTTAACATAAATACTGAATTCATTTTCTAAAAATAAAAGAAGATGAAATTCAAAGTGTAAGACATGAAAGACAATGAACAGTAGATTATAAACTAAATTAGAGTATAAATAGTTTATACGACATATACCTCAACATCAGCAATGTCAAAGCCATTTTTCCCCATACAAGTAAGAAACTCGAACAAATTTTCTTCAATGGGTCGATAGTGGCCACTATAATGTGTCTAGATGACCTGTATAAACAAAGCAAATAAAATGTCACCATATATAGAAAATAACACCTTAGTAACTTAGTATTCAACCTTTAGGAAAATCTTAAGAACAATCATGTCAACTAAGTTATATGCTAAAAATCTCAAGCTATAGATAACTTGTGAAAACAAATAATATAAGGTGTGATGTTTAATATTTGTCATCTTATTCACAACAATATTTCATTTTCTAATGCATGAACTTGGTCAAGCATATAAACAACATGTGCTTAAATAACAACATGAAAGTAAACTTTTCAGATAGTCATGAAAATATTTTAACACAAAATAGCTATAAGGATTCCCATCAATATCATGTAATACTAATTGCATCTTCAAGCTTTGGTTGTTGTTTAAATGGACATGATACATGGTATTTTCAATTTCATCATTAAAAGACAACAAAATAAAAATAAACGTCCAAGATAAAATCAAACAATAAAGAGAGGATATCATGGAATGGAAATTGCTATTATAAAAAAATTGTTTACCTGTCCACCGATGTTGTGTTTGGCATTCCTAAAACATTTTCTTGCCCAAAATAACCATGAGGTGAAATAATCATAGTATATTGAAAACCATAGGAATTCCTACTAGAAACATTTCCAAAGTTGACAGCTCATGTGCCTAAAGGAACTCTAACAACAAATGAATCATATCCAAGACGTGTTATGCATTGTCTCCCCATCCTTTTTCCATTCACATTTCTTGTAACCTGCTCACAAGAGAGTCGAGTAACAATCAAAGGAGCACATTGACATTTGTTATCTTTTATATATATATAATTTGAATCTGATTTGTTTCATCAACATATTAATTCATTTTTAAAGCCTTCCTGATATATGCGAAGGTATCAATCAATTAGGACATCAGAAAAACCAACCTCAATGAGGTCCTCAAACAATTTCTACAATATCAATATTTTTCTTGTTGTAATATCTTAGTTAGGAAAAAGAACATATTTTCAAACGAAAATGCACATATTACTTATGTTCAAACTTTGTATATGGTGTATTCTTAAGCAAATTTTTAAGATGTTCCTCTGCCTTTACCAAAGTGAACTGTAGCTTGGTTAAACTATGTATCCTTCCATTCTGCATCAATCTTTGCAAGATAAATGTCACACATTATTCTTTCCTATTTATTAACATGCTACATATGATAAATTGAAAGTCACATAAAACCAAGAGCAAACCATTTTCTAAACAAAACAAACAAACAAACAGTGCCTCTGATAAAACTTCATTATAATATTAGCAAATGGAAAGAGAGTGGACCATTTTTGTTTTTTTAATTTGCCAATTTTTGTTATAAAAGTGCTCAAGCTTCAAGAACCAACAAATGTGAGGGAAGTTGTAAAAGTGAAAAAAATAATGTTGACCTTATTTGTAGACTTCTTCAAAATGACGTGAATGATGTCATTTTCGGATGTGGTAAATCTCATAATAAGAAATGGCCACATTGGATCCAAATATTAAATACAAAAACTTGTGTACATGGCATATATTCTAATAAATTACATTTCAATGAATACCATGGGCCTCCACGGGTTATAAGTCCTTAGTATGTTAGACTTGATGATGAAAGAGAGATGACAATGATAAGTATGGGTGGTCCTAGTTTGTATGGTGAATGTCTTCAAACCAAGGTCGTCATCTCAATGAACCTGAGTTCTAACATGGTAAATCTGGATCTGGTCTTCACCCAATTTCATTCCATCATACTTTTTCAAGACTCAAAAGGACATAATGGCCCTTCAGCTTATAATAGGGTTGTTTTTGAGGTTACAAATAAAGCTTATCTAAAGAAAAAGGATTTTTGGGCTCCAAGAGATATGTATAATTTTAATTATAGCAATTATATGTTTTTTTCCCTAGATTCAAATGTAGGGATACATTTTTTGGATTTTACTAATAGATAGAATGAGAGAAATAATCCATGAGGAGAATCTACTGGTCATTGTGATTAGGGAAAACTCAGAGATAATAAGACTATTTAGGTTCAAATCAAAGATGGTGTTGATTGTTGTAGCTTCTTAATTGCTAGTAGTTTTTAAGGTAGGAATTTAGGTTCTTCAAGGGTAGGGTCCTTCAGCTTAATTGCATCTGCCTTGGTCCTATCACCCAAAAGAAAAACATAATAAAAAAAGATTAAATATTTCAAGTTTAGGGTAATTCCTATTTGTATAGTTGTCAAGCTTATAGTTCTTTTTTACTCTGTCAACTTTGTTGAGAGCACCACCTACTCTACAGTGAAAAATAGTAGAAGAGCCATTAGTCATACTTACCCATGGTCTCTTGTAGGCATGATAGGAGAATAGGTTGAGCCATTAATTATAATTGCGAAGATATTGAGAAAAGACAGTTCATTATCTAGTTAACCAATTGCACATTGAACCCTATATGGATGAGTAGCCCTAAATAAAGCTAGTTTTCTCTATCATATGCCTTGGAAAGACAAAATCACTAACATTGCTTGTAATTTTTTGGTTTTGATGTTAAAAATACCTTCTTGGGCTACTCATATTCCGTAATGGATTTGTTTCCCAGGAAGGATGCAAAATTGTTCTAATGACATTGAATCAGCTTAGTGGATTTTGACCTTATATGCAATAATTTTTTCAATGATTTTGTAGATGCAATTACATAGTGATAGGGGTCTGAAATCATCTCATTCTTGTTTAATTTTTGGGATTAAAGCCTGAAATTTTGAATTGAAATCTCCCAAATCATGCATGTCTATTTTAATTGGTCAGCAATTCTTAGTTGGTATATTTGAAGGAATTCATAGAACCCATAGAAGAATTCTATTGTCCTGCTAAGTGGCTAAGGTTTCTTATCCTTTTAGAAACATTGCAGAATTGTTTGTAATTATTCCTTTGATACTTGATCCATGAGTGCCTCATTACCCACCTCACCTACAAAACTAGGGAAATATGAAGTCATCTTTAACTATCTCTCATAAATTTATTCTATCATACTCATTATCTTTAATGATCTATGTGATACCCCAATTTTCAACTATAGTTTCTCCAATTATCGGACGGATTGTGCCTGATGGCCCGTCGTTGTGGCTACAACTAGGCTACTCGACCACAAGAGTGGTGGCTACTAAACCTGCACTGACACAAGTCTACCTGGCTCTGATAGAACTCCTCCATCCACAAACTAAATATGCTGGTAGTTTCCCTTCTATTGGTCATTTTTGTGCCTTTTCCCTCGTGATTTCTCAACGTTTGAGTGGTGTCGGCTAGTCTATCCCATGTTGCTTCCTTCTTATCGAGTTGTCACCTTATGCTTCTTCTAGTTTTGTTTTTGGTGAGTGCGGGCTTGCCTGTAGGCCACAGTTTTTCCACCAATGATTGTCAACCATACCTTCCCACCTCTCTTGGAAAAATACACTTGAAACTATGTTATTATTCAAGGTGATACAGATGTATCCTTTTCTATCAATCAGAATGTCAACCACCCCTTCTTTGCACAGTTTTCTTTTCCAATTGGTAGCAGGGTTTTAAATTTGGAAACTAGGGCCAAATTCCATGTTTCACTACTCATATGATGGAGACAATATTTTTTTTGGATTCCTCTTTCGGAGAGGTGCAATATTGATCTAAAGATCATCTTATTCAAATGAGCATAAGTTGTATTTTCAATTTATTTTTCCACATGTGCAATTTTTCAAGGTCGGCCAAAATTGTAATGTAGGCTCACAAGCACCAAAAGTTGTGTCACACACCCATAGTGACGGATATAAAAAGGAGAGACATGATGCTCATTTCATCATTCATTCATTCTCTTATCTAATTGGTTTCTATAGCCTTAGAGGCTTCTCTCTCCTCCACACATGTCAAACAAGAAGCTTTAATTTTCGGACTGGTTTAGGGCTTTTTTGGAAAGCTTTGAATCTAGGTCAGCTCTCATCCTTTGACTATGTTTTTTAGGTCAAAATTATGATTTGGAGAGGGCACAGCTAGAGGCACAAAAATCAAGGTCAAAGATTGACTGTGGCGTTGATTGTTATTTTGACCACAGACTTTGACTTCTGCACTGACCAAAATTTTGGATTATTTTGGGTTGTGTTTGACTTTGAAGGAAGGCCAAGTTTGACTGAGTTTGATCAAGTTTGTTTGGAGGTTGAATTGTTGGTTTGATCAGTGAAAAATTTGTTGGCTAGGGCATCCTAGTGACTGTTGTAAAAGATATTTTCTCTCTCTCTCTGTTGAAAAAGAAGAAATACAAGTGTATTAGTGTCTCTTATCTTGGCTTATAAACTGTCGATTCTGTCAATTTATTTTATGTTCTATTAGCATTTACTGTCAATGTTATGTGATTACAAATTTAATTGGGCTAATAAGAAATATTGAAGTAAATTTCTCTAAGCATAGAATATACAATGGTTAACCAAAATTAACATGGTATTAGAGCTAAGGTGAAGACAAAGACCAAGCAAGAGTGAAAAGAGAAATCACCGAAGTCAAACAGACGAGGACCAGGGTCAATGACTTCCTCATCATAATTCAAATCTGATGAAAAGTTGAATGATAAGTCTAATTCTGATGCTTGGAAAATTTCCTTGGATCTAATATTGGAGGATCAAGATGTTATGGATTATGTGCAGGGAAAGGTCACCGAACCTTCATCTAATGCACCAGCTGCCACTAAAACAAAGTTCAAGAAAGGGGAAAACAAGGCGAAGAATATCATCAGGGATTTTATTCATAAGCACTTATCTGTTTATACCTCCGAGTTGGGCACATCTAAGGAGATGTATGATAAGTTGGTTAGCATGTTCAGGGCAAGCAATGTTAATCAAATTGTCTTTTTGAAGAACATCAAGATGGACAAGGAAAGTCCATCCAATCATACTTCATGAGGATCACCGAAATCAATAATGATCTCTTAGCTACTGGAGAGGCTATATTTGACCAAGAGCTCACTCTCATTTCTCTTGGAGGACTTCCCCGGCCATGGTATGTATTTAATACTACTATTCTCAATATAATATAATTCCTGATTTTGTTGAATTTTTTAGCACTGATATTTTCATCCCACCAATCCCACCTTATTTTACTCTACTTTCACCTCATCTTTGACATTTTCATTTACCTCTCTTCACTTCTTAAACATTTTTACCAAGGGTTCCCAAGTCATCATTGTTCACAAGCACCAAACCCTAATTTCCTGTCCCACTAAGCTAGGGTTTACTATGGAAATGAGACATTTGAGAAGAGGAGGCATAAGGCAGGTCATATCATTAAGTATGAGGTCATTTCAGCTCATAAACATCATGTCTCAATCATTTTTTGAGAAGTCATTCCAAGAGTCAAGTCATATGCCAATCATAGGGTAGGTTTTTCTTCAAACTGTGTTTCTGACCAAACAGAGATGAATTTAAAAAAATTGAGATATTTTTTTGTCCCTCATAGGTCAATCAATAAAAACCTCCTTCATATTCTACACAGGTGCATGGTTTTAGAGAAATGTCAAAAAAACAAGTGCCACAGGAGAGTTGTTGCACTTCTAGAGTAACCTTGGGAAACTCAAGTTTTCTCATATATGGAGAGTCAAATGAATATCTTGATGATTCAAATGATAAATAGACATAGATATCTTTCCAATGAGCTATCATGATTGCAATTTGGAGTTGAGGAAGGCCTCGAAAATTTTCCTGCAACATCACTCTACATTTTTGCACCTTAATTCAGCACTTTTTTTACCAGTCTTGGGAAAATCTGTTTTTGACATGGACAATCAACTCCAAATAGAAAAATAAAGGTATATTTGGAAATTAGATGGGATAATATTTCAAATGATCTATCATGGGGACAATTTTGACACCGATACGGCCTCCAAATGTGGTCTACAAAACGTTGTTGCAGGGACGCTGATCGTTTGACTAAAATTGTAGTGTATTTATCAACAGTGCTGCGCGTTTGCCCAGTTGCTTCAAAAATTCTCTGTCAGACCTTAAAATCTCAGAAATTAACTTCCAAACCTTCAAAAACAACTCTTCATGCCTCCAGCAAGCCAGTAAGTAAAAAATTTGATTCACTACATTTTATCAAATGTCATTTTGATATGTGAAGTTTCCCTAGGGGAATTTGGTGTCTCCTTCTATTTCAAAACCCTAGTTTTCATTAAAACCTGATTTACACTTTTATCTCAGCCCCTTAGCCTTCATATGCCTTTCCTAATATCATGCAACACTTTCTCAAATCCCTACACTGATATCCCCTTTCCCTAAACTATCATATCCTTCAAAACCCTAAGTCCTAGGTTTTTATTTACCTAGGCTCCCTACACCCTCACTACAATTAAATCCCCTATCCTAAAACCCCTCAAAATCACTACCCCTATCACGTCCCTCATATTACAAATCCCTATTCCCAAAACTCTTGCAATTTCATCACAACAACCCTCACTTCATACATATCCTTCAAAACCCTAAGTCCTAGGTTTTTATTTACCTAGGCTCCCTACACCCTACCTAAAATTAAATCCCCTATCCTAAAACCCCTCATAATCACTACCCCTATCACCTCCCTCATATTAAAAATCCTTATTCCAAAAACTCTTCCAATTTCATCGCAATGACCCTCACTTCATACACACACCTTCCATTCCATCATCTCCCTAGGGTTTGACACCAAACACACCATTGATGAAGTGAGATGCATCAAAGCAAAAAGAGAGGTACAGAAGGCTAAATCCTTGCTTGAAGATACACTATAGAATTATGGTGAACCAGATGATGAGGAGGAATAACCTCCAAGATAGAGACCAAGGACGAGAGGGTTGAAAAGAGCTCTAACCTTAGAGAAACAAAGGAAAGCCGAGCTAGCATACCAACTTACCTTAAATGAACAACTTGCCATAGAAATCAATGAGCACAAAGAAGAATGGCTTGAGAGTGTCAACCAACACTTGGATCAACTCTTGGAAAAAGCTTAAAAGGACAATGGCATTCATAGGAAAATGGCAAAGCACTATGCCATGAGGAACAAAATTGCAAGGGCCAAGCTCAAATGAGCCCATGCAAAAATTCAAACTTTGACCAAGAAAAAGAAGAAAGAGAAGTTATACATACTTGTTGAGGTGTCACTCCATGCCTAAAGCACTCAATGAACAAGTACCCTCATAATTTTGGCACATTTTTGCACTTATGTTCATTTCAGTTATTTTTTGCAATTTTCAACACAGAAATTTTGCCAAAGGCGCAGCGACCTGCAAGCTTCACTCTTTTTTGGGGCCTCCAATTGAAAAATGGCCACCACCATAATGTTCATAACGTTGAGGACATCAACCCTAGAATTTTTCATAATATTTGGTGGAGAATTGGTCGCTCAAAAATGCAAAAAACCACCAAAATTTCATGTTTCTGCCTCCTTTTTGGCCTGGTCGCTGTGCGTTTACCAGTCTTAAGAGATCACATTTTTTACAGAGAAAATGAGCACCATTTTTGAAACTGGAGGTAGATTTGGAAACTAGACTCATATATATTTCCAATGAGCCATCATCGAGATGATTTGGACACCAGGAAGGCACTCAAAACGAGCTTTGAAAACAGGCTATTTTTTCTTCTTAGACACTGCGCGTTTGCCAGGAAATTTCCAATTTTCATAGTCTTCAGCAATTTCACTCCAGTTTGACTTTTACCTTAGGAAATGAAAAATTAATAATATAAATGGTCAAGATGAATGTAAAATTCATTTTTTCACTTTTATCTAGGGTAAATACATTAGGTAAGTCAATCAGTTGAGGTGTAATGAATTGTGAAATTTTGCATAATTTGTCCATTTTCTTCAGTTTAGGGAGAATTCATCTCATATGCTCTTCCTAGCTCCTCATCGGTCTATTCATCTCAAAAAAATCACATTTGAGTGATTAAACCTTATACCTACCTTGCCACATCGAATGGACTGCAATTTTATCTCATTGGCCCTAATCTAGTCCCCTTAACCTAATCCTCATTCAGTGAGCCCAACCCCAAACAAAAAAACCGCTTGGGAATCTAGTGGAGTGGTAACAAAAATTTTTATGACATGCACTCAAGAGGAGACAAGGATGATGGAGAGATACCATCCCTCAAATGGCAATGGAAGTGACCCTACTGCCTTCACCACTCATGCAAAGAAGAGGAATAATGCTAGTCTGAGAAATCAAAATCATGGAAGAGCGGGTCCCAAAGGAAGGAAGGGAAGATGCTACAATTATAACAAGTTTTGTCACTATGCAAGAGAGTGCCCCAATAAAAGGGACTCTCCCGAATATGATGACTACAACAACAACAATAACTTCAGGGGGAGTGATCAAAGAAACAATAAGTTCAAAGGAAAGAGGAAGGCTCCCTCTGATCGAAATAGAAATGGAAATGGTCAATATTTCAAGAGGTCAAGAAATTCCAAGTATGATGAATCCAACGTTGTTGATAATAAGAGAAATTAATATATTCTTTTATATGCCCTCTTTGATGCATCTCCTCCCGACACCCTAGATAACTCGTTGATTGATAGTGGTGCCTCAAGGAACTTCACTGGATATAAAGAGGCCCTCTCTGATTTGATTGAAAAGGATAGTAATTTGGAGATTTTCGTTGGAGACAAGGCCACATATCCCATGATAAGGACAGGGATTGTGACCCTTCATTTAAATCAAGGTCAAGTCCTCTGTTTTCAACATGTGTTGTACGTACCTGACTTGAAGAAGAATCTAGTGCTTATCTCAGCAATGGAAGACAGTATTCAAGGTGGCATTCATCGATGGAAAGGTATGCATTTGGAAGAGTAACTTCAAAGAAGCATTCACTCTTGGTTTCAGTGTTGATACACTCTATTAGGTTGGTGGAAGTCCGCTGGAGGCCCTGAATTGCAACACAGCTCTTCAATCTGAGCTATGGCACTAGAGGTTTGCACACCTTCATTGTAAATCCCTTCTCGAAGCAAGGAAGGTGGTGACAGGGATGCCTGATTTCAAAGATGACCATGAATTTGTATGCCATGGTTGTGCCGAAGGAAAGCATACAAGGGGACCATTCCCCTCGAGTGTCACGAAAACATATGAAATTTTACAATTGATTCATTCTGATCTATCTGGTATGCTTCCCATAAGCTAAATAGATTCAACACTTTGAAAAAACTGTAAAATACTTTAATTCTGCATATTAGACTATTGGAAATACTGAGAGGGGGGTGAATCAATATTTATTTTCAATTGTTAATTTTACCAGTTATATCACTTATATTTAGAACACAAAATAAACAATGATGTAATAGATACTTTTATTAATTATTCTTTACAATAAGTAAAGTACAATAATGATATAGGGCTCCAACCCTAGATGAAGACTCCAATCTTCTAGGCTCCAACCTGTATTGTGCCAAGCACTGACTTGGTCTTTCCAAGGCTCCAACCTTGTCAATTTGAGGCACCAACCTCTAGGGCTCCAACCCTATCTCTAGTACAGGCTCTCACCTAGTTTCTTGAGGACTCCAATCGTCTAGGGCTCCAACCCTATCTTCCAAGGCACCAACCTTGTCTCTATGAGGCTCCAACTTTCAACTTCACTTTGTAAAAATATGTTTGGTTATTATTCATGGCTCCCAAATTCTTCTTCAACGAGCCCTATCACACTTAGTCTCCATGTCACGTCATCAATGATAGCCTTTTTTTCTTAGAAGGTGTCACCACTGCTCTTCATCATACCCAAACAATTTCTCCAAGTTACCTCATGATGAAATCAACAATGCATCATGGTCTCCAAGGGGCACCTTAAAAATTTCTTCAAGAAATCTTCAAAGTGTCTTGAATACGCTACCTCCATAATTCTCCAAGAGTGTCTTCAATAAGTTTCTCGAGTTTGCACTTATCAACAAGTCTTCCCAAAATCTACACATTGAACTTTAAGAGACCTCCAAGATCCAACAATACTAGAGATGCTACAATAATCTTAGGTCATCAATGTTCTTTCAACAAGACTTCAAGGATCCTTCAAGAAGATATTTTCAATAAACCTTCAAGATGTCTTCAGATGGCTCCAAGAATCAATGCTCCTTCAACAGCTGCTTCAAGTTGTCTTTTTCTAGATCTGCTCAAGATATATGGTGGAGTATGCTTCTCAATAGAAGTATAAACTTCCTCAAGTGTCACCTATCCAAGACACTACAAGTTTGTTCACAATTTCAAGTTTAGAAATCTGATCAAGTCGCAAGTCTTCTTGCCAAGGTCTACTCCAAAATAACTATGTCAATAGACTGATTTATATTGCCAAACAAATCATAGCTCTATTCACCGGATGTCTGAGGTATATTATCTCCACAGGCCTGAGATTTAATATTTCCACATGTCCCAGTTGTTATGCTTCTATCACAGATCTGAGCTCCTCAAATAGGACTATTCATGTGACTTTCCCTCCTTAGGCGTTGCAACAGATCTGAGGTTCAACTTCTCTAAATTTGTCACAGGTACAGTTTGTAATAGTTCGATTATCATTGCTCTGAAGTAACTGAGTAGCAACAGATTTGTGTTGAACCTTTTCGTGGCTATTCTTCAGTTGTCCTACTAGTCTGCCCACTAGTAGCTGCTCTAGTTTTAGTCTTGTTCAAAAGTTTGACCAATAGACTGCTCTAAACCACCGAATATTTTATACTAAAATTTGTTTACAAATCTCAACTTCTTGTGTGCCACAGGCCCACGAGACTCTAGTCTACCATAGATTCAAGCACAACATATGTTAAGTTTCGAGCTTCTCAAATGCTACAAGTCTAGGCTTCTTCCTCAAATAATACAGGTCTGAGCTTCTATTTTTTTCCATAGGTTGCTGCCACAAGTGTATGACCTATTGTCAATCTGAATTACTAAGATAGGGCTTCAAGCCTTAGTGATCCAAGTTGAAGCCTAGATCTGAACCTTTAAAATGACTATAAATCTAAACTAAATTTCACTCAGATCTGTCCTCCAAAAATAGGGATATCAAGCCATCCTCAGCCTTTATTCTAACCTCTAATATCTTGTCCAATCTTCATCACAAAACTGACCCAAAAAATAAATCTTGAGGTCCTTGGCCTCCTATTTGCTCCTATAGTTCTTATCTGAAATCTTAACAAAATTGATGATAAAAAATGAGTTTTGGACATCATATCTATATAGGTTTTGACCTAAGATGAATATACATGTATGTTGGGTGAAGGAGTACAAGCCTACACAAGTCGGCTCAAGTCGGCTAGGCAAAAATTATAATTTTTCTAACTTATCAATTCAATTTCTCATAATCTAGAATGTGTTAGGAGGCATATGATAGCTCTTTAGAAAGAGAAAAATATACTCTACAAGATGGTATAGGTCCCATGTTGATAGGATGACTCTAAGGTGCCCAATTTTATTTTTCTTTGTGACTTCCTTTGAATTTTTAGTACAGAAGATGATTAGGACAGCAAGGGCTTCTTCATCAAGAGCAAGGATACATGAGGTTGTGTTGTCTTCATGGTTAGTTCAAGGTCATAGTTTTGATAAATATTCATCTAGGACAAGACTTATTCTTAGTGGCTTGACATCATAATGGCATCATTAATAGATTGACATCTTCATTAATAGCATTTTTATCAAACAAGAGGGACTTTTCATTATGAGTAAGGACATGATCATAATATACATGAGGTTATGACATCACAAGAATATTTTCCATCCCAATAATGTCATATTGACATCAACGACAACCTTGACTAACTTAGACATCTCAAATATATGATTCTAAAAAATCTTTTCCAAATTTCAGGAAACATTTGACAGAAAAAAAATGCCTTGAAAAATACCAGAACATATATTAGTTAGACTACACTTTAAAATGGCAAAACAAATCCAAAAAATACAAAAAGTAAGGGGACCTTGTCATTGAAGCATCGCTTACCTACAATCGTGCCAAAAAAGGCAGAGCAATTGGTGTCCATCATGGTGAGTACCAGCCAAATCCCATTAAGCGCACTCAAATTTCTATTCACATCCTCCACCACCAACTCAATGGCTTTCCTTGCAACTTTCCTAATGGTGGAATCATATGCAACAATAGCACCAATATTTACAACATCAAGTCTCTTAACAAGCCCTGCATTTTTTGCAGCAATACACCCAGGTAAAAATATGTGCAGGCTCAACAACACAAAAGGCACAAACTTCCAGACCATTTCTAAGAGCATTGGTATCTTAAACTTGTCACTTAATTGAATGCCAAGGAATTGAAGCAAATGGGATTCTTACAGTAGCCTAAATGTTTAACATTAATAAGGATAGGATTACAGGCTACAACACTACCCAGTAAATATGATTGAGAGGTCTTCAATGAGATGAATACGCTAAGTTCTGAGATCAGATAAACCATGGTTAAATAAAGGAAAAATTAAAATACTTTAGCTACATATTATGATATGGGAAAATAAGGACATCTTCCCAGATACATCTGGTATATGAGTAGAAATAGAGAGCTTTAGATAATGGTGTTTTCAAGACAACCAAAGAAGCAAATATGAGAATTTATTTCCATGAGGTTTGAAACCAAAAGTAGTAGGAATGAAGCTTTAATGGCTGGAAATCTGATCCTTCTTTAGTATAATTTGTTAATCTTAAATCGTCTTTAACTCTTAAATTTGAAAGATGGGTGATTTCCACAAGTTGGAGAAGACAATAGGAAGCTAGAAATCAAGTTCATTGTCCACAAATATGTGTTTAATCTGATATTTTACAATTGATTCATTCTGATCTGTCTCGTATTACTAAGGTAACTAATTACAAAACTAAAATACAAGCAGTTCCTTTTCCAAATCTGTTTATTATTAGACCATTCCCCTCGAGTGTCACGAAAACATTTGATATTCTACAATTGATTCATTCTGATCTATCTGTTATGCTGCCTGTAACATAAATAGATTCAATGCATTGAAAAAACTCTAAAATACTTGAATTCTGCATATTAGATAACTCAAATCTATGATTCTAAAAAATCTCCTTCAAATTTCAAGAAAATTTTGACAGGGAAAAAATGCCTTGAAAAATACCAAAACATCTATTAGTTAGACTACACTTTAAAATGGAAAAACAAATGCAAAAACTACAAAAATAAGGGGACCTTGTCATTGAAGCATTGCTTACCTATAACCTTGACAAAAAACGCAGAGAAATTGGTGTCCATCATGGTGAGTACTAGTTGAATCCCATTAAGCACGCTCAAACTCCTATTCACATCCTCCACCACCAACTCAATGGCTTTCCTTGAAACTTTATCAATGGTGGAATCATATGGAACAAGAGCACCAATATTTACAACATCAGGTCTCTTAAAAAGGCCTGCATTTTGTGCAGCAATACACCCGGCTAAAAATATGTGCAAGCTCAGCACCACAAAAGCCACAAACTTCCAGACCATTTCTAAGAGCATTGGTATCTTAAACTTGTCACTTTATTGAATGCCAAGGAATTGAAGCAAATGGGATTCTTACAACAGCCTAAATGTTTAACAATAATAAGGATAGGATTACAGGCTACAACGCTGCCTGGAAAATATGATTGAAAGGTCTTCAATGAGATGAATACACTAATTTCTAAGATCATATAAACCATGTTTAAATACAGGAAAAGTGAAAATACTTTAGCTACATATTCTGATCTGGGAAAATAAGGACAGCTTCCCCGATGCATCTGGTATATGAGCAGAAATAGAGATCTTTAGATAACGGTGTTTTCAAGACAACCAAAGAAGAAAATATGGGAATTAATTTCCATGAGGTTTGAAACCACAAGCAGTAGGAATGAAGCTTTAATGGCTGGAAATCCGATCCTTCTTTAGTATATTTTGTTAATCTTAAATCGTCTTTAACTCCAAAATTTGAAATATGGGTAATTTCCAGGAGGTGGAGAAGACAATAGGAAGATATCAATCAAGTTCATTGTCCACAAATATGCGTTGAATTTGATAATTTACAATTGATTCATTCTGATCTATCTGGTATTACTAAGGTAACTAGTTACAAAACTCAAATACAAGCATTTCATTTTCCAAATATGTTTATTATTCGACAAGGTTGCAATAATCCTAAAATAGATGAGAAAATATGCATACTATTATTATTCAACTTGAATTAATCATATTTGCCTTGTAAATCCACCGCAGTGCAAGATGATTCTTATCATTGGTTGTTAAATTTAGTCTAATAAACAACATAATAATTGGTGTAATTTAATTTATATAAGTGAAGGCTAAAAATTACTTTAGTGCAAGAAGGTTAAAAATGATGGTTGCTAAAGTAAATGGCCATAATTCTCCAACAAGTAGCTTTACAGATTAATAATTGAACTTATCTCAAGATAAGTGACCACAATTATTTACCATGGGGCAAGGTGTTCTGACCTACTGCTCATGTTAGACTAGATTTCCCTTTTAGTATATATTCTTGTTAGCATCCACTGACATTAATTGGATCTATTGGACTATCTAACAATCTATTCCAATTTTAAAATAATATTTCTGCAATCCAAGATCTCTATTATTAGATTTCTCAGTCAATAAAGTCCATCCTTGGGAATTACTTGCTGCTTCATGATGTCACTGATTTGTGAGCTTGTGAATTGACTCCAGGATGAGTAAGGCCTGCATAATTTTTTAAGGCATGAAAACATGAACTAATGGGCTCTTACTGTTCTCCATCTCTTTTTTTTTAACATAATCCTCAATAAGGAATATGCCACTTTAATTTTTATCCTCAATAAGGAATATGCCACTTTGATTTTTATAAGAAAGGCACCACAAAGAAAAAATCACATGAAAGGAGATCTACAAAGCACGCTATCTAACAATATATTCCAATTTTAGAACTGGATTTCTACAATCTTGGATCTCTATTATTAGATTTCTCAATCAATTAAGTCTGTCCTTGGGTATTAATTGTTGCTTATGATGTCATTGCTTTGTGAGCTTGTGAATTGACTCCTGTATGAGTAAGGCCTATCTGATTTTTTACTACAAGAAAACATGAACTAAAGGGTTCTTACTGTTCACCATCCATTTTTTTTGAGAATACACAGTCATATGATCATATCAAACAAAATCCTCAAATAAGGAATATGTCACTTTGATTTTTATAAGCTTGCAAATAAAAAGACATCACAAAGAGAACAATCTCATGAAAGGAGATCCACAAAGCAGACTGAGTGGCTGATTTGTCTATAATTGTAGTAGGTATGGTGACTAATCTGAGTGGCTGATTTGCCTATGTTAAATATCATGTCAATTTCTCAAGCATATGTTATGTGTGTCTCTCTTCCTTAAATTGGTGTGTGGCTGATTTTCCTATGTTAAATATCAAATCTGTTTCTGAAGCACATGTTATGCTATGTGTATCTTTAGATGAGTATGTTATTTGTATATTTTGAGTATTTTTCTTGTTTTTAAATTTGAAAGGGTTTGAAAAGAGTTTGTTGAGTCTTCTCGAGTCAAAGGACAATTGAGCCTTCAAAGTATGTGAGTTTGAGAACAATGATTTACCCCTTAAAGAATGCAACAAATCTCCTATTAACAATGCCAGTTGGACTATATATCTTAGGATAACGAGCAGTAGAAAACCACAATTGATAGGCAAGAATTTTCCATAGTGATTTATTTTAGTTCCTTTTGTATATTTTCTAATCCAAGAGAGAAATTTTTTGAATGATGTAGGCAATGTTAAGTGACTGTAACAAGTTGCAGGGGAGATGGCACTGCAAGGTGGCTGCTAGGAACAGTCAGTGAACTCCCTCCAATTGCAACTGTTCCTCTAGGCATTGTCCACATTCCAGGTTGCACCAATAGAGCATCTCTAACTGAGGCTCCATCACCACTACAGTATTTATCTGAATTCGGAGTCCTTAACAATATTACAATAATATGTTGTTGAGATGATTGAGATGGCATACTCAGTGGGATTGGAAAAGTTTGAGAACAATAATATGTAGGTTCCTATTTTTACCCCGATTTCAGAATCATCCCATGAATTTGTAGCCATAGGTCACAGCTATGGTTCAACTACTTACCCACTCAAGGTAGGGACTTGCATCTACTGTGAAAAATTCTCTTTATGGTATTATACTCTGGATTTCAGAATTATTCTGTTGTTTGTATGTTTGTTCCTTTTTGCTTTTATTTCCTGTCTGTAATATATTAGGGGAATGTATGTCTATGGTGTTTATTTTAGTACCAACAAGATCAATGGCTAACATGGTCTACCAGCTAACAGGGTCTACTACCAAGTTACTATATGTATACACCTTTAAATTTTTAATTTTTTGAAAGGTCCATTGTGATCCAGGAGTTACATCACACATTAGTATAATCTCCAGCTTCTTCTCTATTTTGAAGTGATATTAAATATGCTACACATGCTAGTAATATTCCATCAGTAGTGACTTCGGTGAAAAGAATTTAGTGTTGGTTATAACTTATCTTATTTTTTACTCCTATGCTGTTGGAGACGAGGCATCTCAAAAATTAGTTCATCTTTCCAATAGTTTCTTTTGCATGGTTTTTAAATAGGTTGAGCTGGTTTTTTAGCGTTTAACTTGGGTGGAATTGTTGTCATTACATATTTTTGGCTCCTATGCTGTTGGAGACGAGGCATCTCAGAAATTATTTCATCTTTCAGATAGTTTCTTTTGCATGGTTTGTAAATAGGTTGAGCTGGTTCTTTAGCATTTAACTTGGGTGGAATTGTTGTTGTTACATATTTTTGGCTCCTATACTATTGGAGACGAGGCATCTCAGAAATTAGTTCATCCTTCAGATAGTTTCTTTTGCATGGTTCGTAAATAGGTTGAGCTGGTTTTTTAGCGTTTAACTTGGGTGGAATTGCTGTTGTTACATTTTCTCAGGGCTAATAAGAGGAAGCACATTGGGAGTTTGCTATGGGCAAGAAGGGGATGACCTTCCAATCCCAAATAAAGTAGCCCAACTGGTGAAGTCAATCATTGTCAAAAACATAATAATCTATGACTCCAATGTGCAGGTGGCATTTTGTAACATACTGAAATTTTTCTCTAAAATATTTGCTTAAGATAAGAACCTATGTTTTGTTAAATTAGGAGATAAGAAAAATGTTTTTCATGTATTCAGGTCCTTCAAGTGTTTTCCCACACTGGCATTAAGCTCATTATAGGGATACCCAATTCGGATTTTCTTGGTTTTTCGCAATATCAGAGCACGACAGACACATGGGTTACTAACAATCTATTACCATACTACCCTGCCACCATGATAAAATATGCAACTATAGGAGCAGAAGTGACTGAGAGCACAATTAATGTTACATCCCTTGTCATTCCTGCAATGCGCAATGTACATACTATAGACAGCTCTCAAAAAAGCTGGACTCGACCAAAAAATCAAGGTTGCTAGCACCCATGCACTTAGTATACTTTCCAGATCATTTCCACCCTCTGCAGGGGCATTGGATAGTAAATATGCATATTTCCTTAGCCCCTTCTTGTAGTTTCTTGCTGAGACATAATCTCCCTTTATGGTCAATGTTTACCCCTACTATGCCTACAGAGATTCTCCTCGCAAGGTGTCCCTGGACTATGCTTTATTCAAACCTAACGATGGTGTCATTGATCCCAACACAGGTCTTGTATATACAAATATATTTAATGCACAACTCGATGCTCTCTTCTTTGCTTTAGAAACCCTCAACTTCAGATCACTTAGAGTAATGGTGACTGAAACAGGGTGGCCCTCCAAGGGAGGCTCTAAAGAGCCTGCAGCAACTCCAGACAATGCTGCTACTTACAATGGAAATCTGGTCAGGCATGTGATAAACAAGATTGGAACTCCTTCGAGGCCTGGCTAGGAGATTGATACATACATTTTTTCCCTCTTTAATGAGAACCGAAAGCCTGGATTGGAGTCAAAATGAAACTGGGGACTCTTCTATCCTAATGAAACAAAGGTTTACAATGTAGATATAAGTGGCACAGGGTTGCCCTATGTGGCTACTGGGGGAAACTTAACGTCTGTTGATAGAACCTTTTTGTGTGTAGATTCTCCATCAGCCAAAGAATATGACTTGCAGAAGGCTCTGGATTGGCCGTGTGGATCAGGTAATGTGGACTGTTCCCCAATTCAGCCCGACCAACCTTGTTATGAACCAAATAATCTTGCTTCCCATGCTTCGTATGCCTTTAACTACTATTACCAAAAGAATGGAGCCTCATCTGCGGATTGAAATTTTGGTGGAACAGGCAATATAACCACATAAATACAAGTAAGTTTTCATGAGTTTTGCTTATATTTTGTTTGATTCCTACATGAGAGTTTAATATAGGATGTCTTCATAATTGGACAACGCCTCTACAATTTGGAATGAATAACTAACCGAGTTTTTATGTGTTTGAACTTTCATTGCTTGCAGGCTATGAATCTTGTGTGTATACAACATTTAGGTAAATTCCTAGATCTAATGTTTCCTGTTAGTTACCCATATTTTAAGTTCTAGTTGTTGTTCCTTCTGCTTATTTTTTTTCTATTTGAGTATGGGTTTAAAATATTAGTATGGACATCTCCTGACTAAAACAATCTATAAACATAATTATATTGATGTGGGCTTCTTCTGGAACACTGTATAGTATCACTGTGGTGTCTGTGTAATAACGTTAGCTTGCCTAGCCACCCTGCAAGGCCAGATCACTGATGATCCTGTATTTTTCTCTTATATTCTTCCCCGTAGATACAATTTAGGGAATGATTCATGGAGGTCTATGGGTTCTTAGCCATTTACCTACGATTTCCAAATCTCAAAAGTTGTGCACATTAAATGTTTCTAATTTGAAAACTGAATATTAGCAGGTTTGTGATTCTTGTAGTTCTCATTGGCTAATCCTAGGGACTAGAAATGACTAGAGTCTCATTACATTGGAGGTTGGGTTTAGGATCTACGCTATTGTAAAAACCGTGATCAGAAGCCAATTACCTTTATATCTGATTTTCTGAAACTTTATGATTGATATACCTCATGTTACTGAATTTGAAGAACCCTAATAGGCGGTAAGGATTGTATCCCCAGTTTCCTAGGCCAGCTAATAATCTATCACTATGCTTGTCTATAGGGAGGTCGTATGAGACATGAATGTGGGATCATCAGTTGACAAACACCATTGTGTGTTGCGCTACATGTGGGTCGATTTCATGCCCGTTTGGGTAAAGAGCATGACAGTCATTGTCCTACATCCATTCACCCCCTTCTGACTGTCCAAACAAAGAGACCGTTCACCCTTGAATTTTTTTAGAGTAGTGATTTTTCTGTATGTATACCAAGAAGTTCTTGTAATTTATGAGTAGATGATAATGTAACTAACATGTTTGATTTTGATTGTGCAGAAATGGCAAAGCGAATACAACCATTACCCCATCCTCATCCGTTGTAGATTCCATTGCTTCTTTTTCATGGCTAATTGGAAGGGTAACAACATTATTTCTGGTTCACCTTTTGACAATACTCAAATGGCTATGAATCCATTCATGACCTGAAAGCTCTTTTTGGTGCATGAAATTTTCTCTCTGGTTCATGCACTTAGCATCGATAGATTACTTCTAGCCTACAACAAAGTATTTTTGTTATGTAAATTTGGTGTTTGAGGAAAGAAGTAGATGGGCAAGATCTTCAGCATTGATTCTTTTTTGTGAAGGCAAGGAATTTCTTGAACTTTGCCTCTATTGAGGTTGGCTTTGTTACACAATTTCTAAGCCACAAGTGAATAAATTGAGCCTCAACTTTGAAAATAAGAGAAGAATAATTTGGTCTTGTAGCAATAGAATTTCCACCCACATTTAACATTATTTGCACTTTTAATGGACTCCCAGCCACACACTTTATCTAATGAAATTGTGCTTGCTGTAACACCATTCCTGCATGAAACAGTGCTTGTTGTAACACCATTTCTGCTATGTGAATGTGTTAGTTAAGGAAAAATACGTATGAATCATCAGCGTACTGACATCTGAAAACAAACCAAAAGCAAACGAACAAGGAAATGAGACTTACCTTTTGCAACACTATGCAATCCTTACTTTTCCAGGCCAGTCGAGTACCCTCCCATCTCTTGCATCCAGTACCCTCCCATATTTTGCATCCAGAAACTGTAATAGATTGTCGTTGGGTGCAAAATCATACACAAGAAAGCACTCGCCTATGCCTCTGGAACAACAAAAGCATCTTAACCTCACTACTCGAAACAGCGTTGAGACCCTCTTGGAATTATAATTCCTCCGTCTTGAAACTCATATTACTAATGCTTTTGACAACCACAAAAGACCCATCTCTTAATAACCCCATTGTAAGCAGCACAATAGTTGTTTTTCCCCAACAAAATATTTTCAAAGAAATATTGTGTTTCAAATTCAATCTCCTCAAGCTTTAATCTAACTCTTTGGAAGCGTTCACAACCTGTTCCTTCATCTGCCAAAGGATTCCAACCATTTGAGTACTCTAGAATAATCAATAGTGACA
Source organism: Pinus albicaulis (assembly GCA_034641835.2). Classification (NCBI taxonomy): domain Eukaryota; kingdom Viridiplantae; phylum Streptophyta; class Pinopsida; order Pinales; family Pinaceae; genus Pinus; species Pinus albicaulis. The sequence goes on along the minus strand of JAXQQM020083126.1, from coordinate 166,674 downwards.
GATTTCCTTCTAAAATACTTAGTTATCGATACTTATTCTACTGTCTGTGTTCTCGTAAGCACTGCTAATCTTCTTTTTTCTTCTTCGAAATAATGAGAATCTAAAAACAACAATATATTAAAATTGAAAACTAGGGAAAAATTCTACTTAGATCTGCTCAGTTGATGAAGATGATCATTCCATTGAATCCCTCTTTTTGAGAGGACCAAAATCGACCTAAAGATCACCAAATTTGGATAAGGAAAAATATTTTTTTATTTAAAAGAAATTCCACAAGACATAACCTCATTAAGGCAAGAAAATCGAAAATTTGAAATTCAAATTTTTCCTCCAAGTGTTAAGGTCGGCTTCGCCTCCATAAGGACAATTTTATAGATATATAGGAATCCCTAATCTTCATTAGAGATCATCCTAAAAGAGTGCATTCAACTCTTGGGTAATTCTTTCTGAGGCAGCCGCAGCTTGGAGAAGCAAGGAGGACGTGTTGTATTGATCTCCCATAGGCTCGAGTAGGAGCAGGTAGCTAGACGTAGGTTTGAGGGCAGTTCTGGGTGATGCTTCGTCATGGTTTTTGGGTGTGAATCTCTTCAAGAGAAGACTGCATTCTTTATGTGGAGCCACAGATCAGGACACTCGTTTAAAGGTGAGTTTTGGGGTTTATTTGTTCACGCTTTATATTCTGGTTCAGGCCACAGGAAATGTTGCTACAACAGCTAGTATGAAAGCATGTGTGGAAGGGACGCATGACCTAATCAGAGTCCTTTACCCTAGCTGCATTCAAGGAGAGAGGGCCACAATGTAAAAAAAGAGTTTAACCCTCGTTTGTGAGCATATTCTTATTACTGTTAGCATAGGAATGTTGTTGGATGCCTTGAAAAGTAACCGCAAGTCCTAGATCATTGTTGTACATCTTTTAAAGGACAACAAAGGGTACAATTCATTGGAATAAGGTTACTCAGTGGTTGTTAGGAACCCTAACCAGGTAGTAAGCTTCACGACTATTTTGAATAGTAATTTAGCAAGTCTATTTTGACTCATATTATTGTACTCTCTCTGTTGAACATTGGATATTGATAATAAGAAGAATTGATCAAGGGTTTTCCCTGTCTTGGGATTTTTCCTTGGCTTGTGCCATATCTTTGTGTTATTTTGTCTTGGCTTGTCTTCTGCATTTAACATTTATGTTCTTTCTTCAGTTACTGTCAGTAAGATGATAATTCATGCATGGATTAATAAATGGGTTTATAAGGAACATTAAAGTAACTGTATTATGCAAAGAACATGTTAATCAAAATTAACATGGAATCAGAGCCAGGTGAGGACAAGCCCAAGACTAGAGTGAATGTGATAGCAATCACCAAAAAAAATTGTTGTCAAAGTATCCGTGATCTCCTCCCTCTCTGAAGTTTGAAAAAAATGAGGTGGACTATGAGTGCAGACTGCCTAATTGATTTACAACAGAAGGAAGGATGGATCTCTGGCAGTTGCTAACTTATTCATCTATAATGATCTTTCAAGGTCGAGATTCCAGGACGATTTTGGGGCCACTTCATTTGGATGATATGAAAGTTAGAAGAATTATGGAACAACGTTAAGGTTTCTCGACACCTATGTCTCAGACCTCTCCCTCCTGAAGGTATAAAGTTCATGCCATATGTTTCTACTCTACTCTCGGACAATGGTATGCTCATCCATCACGGTATATACCTCAACTCGCATCTCAACAATATTGACACTGCATCATTGGACGTTTGTATCTGTTGAAGAACATCACCTGAATTAGTGCTCAAAGTACCAAACTTTGCCAGTGTATGCCTGTGGTCCTTTCCTGAAATATTGGAAGAAAAAAAAACTATTTATTTTTGTTGTGGCCCTTGTACAGTCTTGAATATATGTGTGGAATCTTGAAGAAAATTTGTGGGATATTTCAACAGTCACATCCTTGCCAATACTCAACACAACAAGCTCCAATATGTGCACAAGTTCATGACAATCTTCCAAATTTATCAAATTAAAGTCAGAGTTTATATCTTCAGAAATCTCAACTTAATTTAGAGATCATGTCTTGAAACTTTTTGGAGCTTACGTGCATAGTTCCTATTCGAAGGGTGTTTACGTTTTTTTTCTTCTTCTTCTTCTTTTTCAATAAATCTTGGAAGATTCCTGTGACCTACTTTCTCTTCATCTATGTTATGCATAACTCTGTGGAAATTCTTGAAAGGTTAAATTCTTAAGAAATTTGTACAACTTAAGTATCATTGTGATATATAATTGGGTTGGTATATCTCATCTAGAATAATCCAGTTATCAGCTTGAACCTGAGGTAGCAATTTCCTAGGCTAATACACAGTCTACAAATTTGTAGACATATTGTATGCCCATTCAAAAATTTATGTGGAGCACTTTAGGCTGAATCTTGAAGAATTATTGTCTGAGGGTTGATGCTCTGGTGATTTTAAAAGCCAACCATCCCTCCTTCAATAATTAATCTGTGCATCAGATATGAAGCATGCATTTCATTAAGGCAGAGTATTCAATATTATTTGACACAAATCTGATGTATCCAGTGGACAAAATTGCACAAATTTAAGGCTGAAAATTCAGTGATCAGATCTGAAACTCGCTAAGATGCAGCCCCTTCCTTAGAAGCTTATATGACATATTTTCAATTCTGTAAGGATGTGCATTTAAGGTATGATAGTAAAATTACTGAAGAAACATTTAGGGTGAGCTTCTAAGGCAATCATTCATGTCAAATTCAGATTTGATTGAGATTTCCCAAGGTTCAAAATTTGAATATTGATTGTATGTTGATCTGATGCATATCAAAGGTACTAACTTTAAAGTCAATATATATATTTGAATTTTGGTTTGAGGTCTTTAAGGCTTCTCTTCAAGATCATCTATATTAAGCGTGTCAAAATCTGAAGTACACCTCTTACAGAAAGAAAAGTCAAAGCAAATCACTCTAAGGAAGTTTCGATGTGAATCACTTGGCACATCCATACAGTCAGGGATATCAGTAAAATTGAAGTACAATAGTGTATTCATCCTAAGAAGCATCAACAGTAGTAGCATTTGTTGAAATGGGAAAAAGTTATAGTCCAAGTTTGAGAACTGTGGTAAAGGTAGATTGGTTATACTCTTGATTGCACACCTGAAGTATTCATACAATAGTAAGGGATTCTAACTGATTGATAGAAAGATTGTTCCCTAAAATAATTTTATGTTCTAATACAAATGCTAGCGTGTTACTGTTATATGATGTGTGCCATTATAGTAACACAACAAGATCATTACAAATATTGCTAGTATTTGCACTTCAGAGATCATACTAGCTTGAATTGTGTAATGGCAGAGAAGGATTGCTTGGATGAGGATGGGGGAAGTCTCTTGGTATCTTCATTCAATCAGTAATACTTATGAAACTAGTAACAAGGTTATATTGATATAATGTTGTTGAGGTATGTTATTTGAACAAGCAGAACATGTGAGAGAGTTTACTTGTGCATTGATGAAGTTTGGTAATTGAAATTTTGTTGATATAGTTGCAACATGATAATGTCTCATCTTAAAGATGAGGAGAAGATTGACAAAGGTTGAATGTTCAATTGAAGTAAGTCTTCAAAGGGAGCTATGGAATCCCTAGCAGAGTGAATTGTCAACTCTTCTTGCCTAATGATTTTTACAATAGAAAGACCATGTCATAAGACGTTGATCTGTAGTAGTCAGATGACTATGACTGAATGACCTTGATTAATTGTAGGTTTCAGATAGCCCAATGGTTATGTTTTGGGCGAAGTTAATTTTCTGATATTCAGAGGGAGCTATGGTTAGTTTACACTATACAACTATTGATGATGTTTGTCCATAGATAAATATCCTCTCGATGTGAGATGGATTTGTCTTAGCCTTGATGCACTTCTTCATAAAGCTTAGAATTCTAATAAAATAAAAAAATTTATGATCCAAATACATACAACTTGTGAAGGTTCTCATGTTCAATAAGATATCCAAGTTAACTGTGATCTGTAGTACTATGCCAAAATTGTTGGATTGGAAGAATGATAAATGGAAAGAGCACTTCTAGATCCTATATCTCTTGGGATCCACCTTTATTTCATGAATGAATGTAGGAGTAAAGTTTGGGAGAATTTCTGAGGTTGAACGAATGAATCAGCTAGCATGGCCTATTATGAAGACATTTGAGTCATGTGAGCATGTGTTGGAATAAACCACTTAACATCAGGTGCCACTTTATTTGATATGGTACAGTAGGGAGCAATGTAGCTCCAGTATTGCAGGATGGATGTACAGGTTACCAACATCCCCTCAAAACCCCTTGGTAAGGACAGATTTAACTTCCTTCAGAGAGAGAGGTTGGGTGTCCTAGAAAGACCTTACTATGAGGGTCTCGGTTGAACATTGAGCTCTGGGAGCTCCTCGGGGCCTGGGGTACTTCTTTGAGCTATAAATGACCCTAAGGTGAGTGGTTCACCTTCTCCTATAGGTGCACGGTGTACAGGGTGAGTAGTTCACCTTTCCCTGTGACAACTGACATGTGTGTAGGATAAGTGGTTCACCTTCCCCTACGTTTGCGGACACATGTGTGTAGGGTGAGCGGTTCAATTTCCCCTAAATATGATGAGATATGCATAGGGTGAGTGATTCACCTTCCCCTACGACATATGAGTAGAATGAGTGGTTCTCCTTCTCCTATGGGTACCCCAATGAGATATGTATTCAAGCATCTAGTTGTGGACATGTTAGTGGGACGTGGTTCATCCTTTTCCCCACATGTAGGATGCTCATTCCCTACGATTGTTGGTTGACATATTAATGGTATGTGGTCCATCCTTTCCCCATGTGTAAGATCCTTCCTACTATTGTTGCTTTGCATGCATGTAGGATGTGGTTCTTCCTTTCCCTACTCTTGGTGTTTTACATGCGTGTAGGGGGTGGTTTATCCTTTCCCTACATTTGATTGTGATGTGTGTTTGTATAATGTGGTTCCTCGTTTCCCTACATGTGATTATAAGCAGGATGTGATATATTCTTTCCTTGTTGGTGTTTCTACATCATCCTACCCATGAAGTCTGGGACTCATGGGAAGTACCTCTCATCTGGCTAGTGAGTTAGGACATGAGGATAGAGACCATATCACTACCAAAGGATGCATCGTGTATTTTCGTACTCTCTATGCTAGGATTCTTGGTGTTTATCTACTTTATATGGGATCAATTAAGGTTCTACCTCCAGACTAACTTTTGTCAGTGAAGAGTGGCAAGGTCTTGCGACTCACTCTCGATTAATTCTTCTTTATTATTCACATCAGTGTTCAACAAAACAAAGAAAAGAAGACACAGATGGTTCATGATGACAAATATGGTTCATAATAGCAGGATGGTGTGATGATCTATGATAGCAGATGGATTGGCAGGTGGAATTCTCCCTAGTTTAGAGGGAGTGTTAAAATTGGCAATTAGGGCCAAATTCTACTCAGATCTGCTCAGTTGATGGAGATGACCATTCCATTGAATCCCTCTTTTCGAGAGGACCAAAATCAACCTAAAATCACCAAATTTGGATAAGGAAAAATATTAATTTATTTAAAATAAATTCCAAAAGGCATAACCTTATTAAGGTGAGAAAATTCAAAATTTGAAATTCAAATTTTGCCTCCAAGGGTTAAAGTCGGCTTCACCTCCATAAGGACAAATTGTTATATATATAGGGATCCCTCATATTCATTAGAGATCATCCTAAAAGAGTGCATTCAACCCTTGGGTAATTCTTTCTGAGGCAGCCACAGCTTGGAGAAGCAAGGAGGACGTGTTGTATTGATCTCTCATAGGAGCATGCAACTAGCCGCAGGTTTGAGAGTAGTTATAGGGGATGTTTCGTCATGGTTTTTGGGTGTGAATATCTTCAAGAGAAGGCCGCATTATTTGTGTGGAGCCACAAATCAGGACACTGGTTTAAAGGTGAGTTTTGGGGTTTATTTGTTCATGCTTTGTATTCTGGTCCAGGCCACAGGAAATGCTGCTACAACAACTAGTATGAAAGCACGTGTGGAAGGGATGCATGACCTAATCTGAGTCCTTTAGCCTAGTTGTATTCAAGAAGAGAGGGCCGCAATGTAAACAGAGAGTTTAAACCTCGTTTGTGAGCATATTCTTATTACCATTAGCATATGATTGTTGTTGGATGCCTTGAAAAGGAACTGCAAGTCCTGCATCATTGTTGGACGTCTTGTAAAGGACAGCAAAGGGTACAATTCATTGGAAGAAGGTTACTAAGTGACTGTTAGGAACCCTAACCAAGCAGTAAGCTTTAGGACTATTTTGAACACTAATTTAGCAAGTCTATTTTGACTCATATTATTGTACTCTCTCTCTCTGCTGAATATTGGATATTGATAATAAGAAGAAGTGATCAAGGGTTTCCCTGTCTTGGGGTTTTTCCCGAGCTTGTGCCATATCTTTGTGTTATTTTGTCTTGGTTTGTCTTTTGCATTTAACATTTATGTTCTTTCTTCAGTTACTGTTAGTAAGATGATAATTCATGCGTGGATTAATATATGGGCTTATAAGGAACATTGAAGTAATTGTATTATGCAAAGAACATGTTAATCAAAATTAACACAATCACACCCACAAAAATGGCAATGCTTGTGGTTTTTAAAGGTTTTGGAGAAATTTTGTCAACTTCTTGATAAATCTACAAATTCTAAGTGCGTCTCTATATTCCAATTGTCTTGCTACAGTAGATAAGCTATGTCAACAATCTTCCCAACTCTAATATTTTGATTTTTTTACTCAGCTAGTTAATTCAACTTTAATATTTTAATTTTTAAGAGTTGAGTTGGGTACTGCAGTGTCCAAGGTTCATCAAAAGTATGCTACCTATTGTATCATGCTTTTTTCGGTTGGATTTGTGTGCATCGCCAAATTGTTTGCTAAGAAGTCGTGGAGGGTGTGAAGTTGTTTCACGAAAAACTATGTCGACAACCATGCAATTGTCAGCATATCTACCTACACTACTACACAACTATTTCCTGAATATTCGCGTGGAGCAAGCAGCTACTCAGCGGACAACTAACTCTGTGACCCGCTTTTTAGTCATTGCATTTATTGGAAGGGGTGAGAAACCCTAATGCTAAAAATGAGAATGAATGGCTTTAATTACGCTGCCATTTGAGGGAAAAGCTTCCATGTCAACCCTATATTGAAATGAGGAAAGCCAGTCTCTTTTCTCCCTCGTCAAAGAGAGATCTACTTCTATCAAAAACATGAAGTTTTGTCTTTAGTTCATTTCTAACCCTCAATATCTTTCCACTTCCCTCTCCCAAAATTAGGTGCCACTAATGGAGCCACTGGTTCTATCCCTTCATAATCAATGACGAATAGGCTGCTAAGTGAGCACTTCCCTATTCATTTATTTGTTCTCGATTCAATTCCCCATCCAGGAACCCCCTGCAACAATTGATGACCTTTGCTCTTGTCATCATGAATCCAGCAACCCCCTGCGGCAATTGATGATCTTTGTTCTTGTCATCATGAATCCAGCAACCCCTTGCGGCAATTGATGGCCTTTGTTGTTTGAGGCGTAACTTTGTTTGAGGTCCTCGAGCGAATACTTATGCTCTATCACCCTTGGCAATGGGTTGAAACAACTCGGTTCATGCCTAGCCAATCCCTAACCGAAGTGATAAGCGATTTTCCAATTTATTAACATATATAATTGTTTTGCTCTATATTTTAACTTTTTCTGAAATGAATATTTATTCAGTTTCTTTGAATTTATTTTGTAAATCGCTATCAGTTCTTCATGTAATCTCAGCTTTGTTTGTTTAAAGGTATGGCGACTTGTTCAGCAATCCACTACATTTTTTTCAAGTTTTTACTCTCAGAAATACCTATAATTAGTTTGTTTGAGGATGCTTCGGATTTGTGTAGAAATTTGATATATTTGGTTTTAAATTTTAAGAGGCTTATTTTTGTCTGAAATTTACTATAATAATGAAGTTAAATTGATTGTTCAACTCGTTTTTGAGGCTAATACATTATTACTTAGATTAAGTCTTCGTTGTAGAACTTGACATGCAAACGAATTTCATTGTCCGAATTCCTAGGGATTTCGCCCATTTGTCTATAATAATTGATCTTTATCAAGGGGCTACACCTTTTAATCCTGATGACAAGAGTATCACCCCTCGTCCTTATGAGAGATGGACCTCGTGATATTTTAAAATAATTATTGGGTGGTAGGGTTTTTACTTGTGTGTTATAATTATATGCTACAACGTTATGAGGCAGCTTCACCTTGTGCTTTTGTCTTTCTTCCGAGTAATACCATCGCCACACGTTGTAATTTTGTCTTGCAGAAGAAAATCTAAGTTTGTTGGTTTATTTGGAGACCTGAAGAGCATAAGTTACAACCTTTAAAGTTGCCACATCATTGTTATCCTAATAAGAGTTTATTTTTATTTTAGATGGCTTACCTATATTTTAATAGTGCCCATCCATGACATAAATCATTACTTCTCGTTTTATGGCAAGGAGTAGGAGAACCTATCCACTGCAGAAAGCTTATGGGGAGGCTTCGACATTTGTTATGGATGCTTCTTTTAGTGGCCTAAGTATTGCAATTATAAATACTTATATCTATTTTTGACCTTATGCGATTTTTGGTGTATTGGATAACTTTTAGTGAATTTCCAATTATTTTTTCAAATAGGGATGTGAGATAGGCATATAATGTGGCACCTTGCAAGTAATGTGTGCCTATTATTATACAAAACGATGGAAGGAAAAGACTTGAGTTGGATCCTGCATGCATTTCACGTGTCCGTTGAGTGCTCCATTCATTACCACACTTGGATCATCCACCTCGCTTATTGGTACAACCTTTGAATGAACCATGTTGCCTGACAATGATTTTCATTAATGAATAGGTAAGGGCTCAAAATAAAATTCATTCATATACTCTAAAGAATTCTAAATTAAAATGCCTCAGAAGCAGACCATCATCTGGCAAAAAGTCCCCTGGAAATCAATTGTATCCTTGCTGCAACTTGTTCAAAAGTAAAACACAATGACCTCGTGGTGTCAGATATGGAGGATGAAGAAAACGGCCCTTGCAGAGTAGAAAAGCGACACTTGAATCATGATAACCAATGTGAATAAATCAAAACTCATCATTTCCAGTGCAATTTTGGAGCTTTTATCAGGTATATAGAGTTTTTCTACTGTGCATGTGAAGGATGATCAAGTATCAGGTACATAGTGTTGGTTGTGTGGCTTTTGGCATTGTTATCTATGTGCCCCTACGTGGTTACTAGCATGGGGAGAATAAAATAAATTGGTTTCCAGTACATAGTGTTGGTTGTGTGGCTTTTGGCATTGTTATCTATGCACCCCTACGTGGTTACTAGCACAGGGAGAATAAAACAAATTGATTTTTGGTTCTCTAGAGAGAAGGAAGTTGTGAGAATTGAAAGGCAAGGGATATTTGGAAGGTCGAAACAAAATATTTGGTTGTAGACTGAGCATTAGCCAGAAGATGGAATGCGGCTAGTGGAAAAGTGACCTTTATTTCCTCTCCACCTAGCCCATACTCCCGGATGGAGAGTAACATTCTCATCCAGCTCAGCTATTAAGGAAAAATCTTATCGCTGAACTCAACCCTTCTTGAAAATAGGCATCATTGCCAAAGAGGGGGATCCATACACCATACTTAATATTTCCAATTGTTAGAAGGAGCGCCTTCATGTGGACTCACATTAGAATAGGCTTTGGTGAAGTAGTTAGGATCCTTTTAGACTAGACTCAAGTTAGGCAACAGGACCCCAAGGTAAGATCTTCAGTAAGTTACGTTGTTTGTGAAAAAATTCATGACACTGGACCGTCATTCTCATTAATGATGTAACAACAAGCTTACCACCAACAGGCCAGGCGCACCCCTCCCCATCGTGAAAGTTTTTGATTGCTACGCCGAATGAATGCATGCACCAGCCAAATAGTAGGCAGCATGAGTTAAGGATATCAATTATTGAATAATGATAAATGGAAGCTCATACCAATGAATCTTACTTGTTAATTAAACAGAATAGGCATGTGCTAGTTTAGTTTTTCTTGATCATCCATTTCATTATTATCGAATAGTATTCATGCCCTAATAATTGTGTTCATGCCCAGAGTATTAAATTGGCACAATTGTGTTCATGCCCAAAGTATTAAATTGTGCCAGTTCAACCATATGTCCTCCATTTAAAATCAAATATATATTCTGTAACTTCTCTGTAATATTTTTTTATCTTAGAATTTAATCTTTTTTATCATGGCATTGTTGAAATTTCCAGAAATAGAAAATATATATACTCAAATATATTCATATTTTAAAAACTGTGATAATCAATGTGATTTGGATTCCATTTGTTGGCCATTTTCACTTGGCCACAATTAATATTTCCATTTGTGGAGGTGTGAACCATTTTGCAGACTATAGTGATTTTCTAGTAAGGGCTTATACATGGTTAAAACAAACATTTAAATGATAGTACATACCTAAAAGTAATTTTTTCTTCAGATGTTCTGTGCTCCACGTGATTCAAAAGCTTCAAAGTAAGCTGCTACAATGACTGAAGAATTCAATTTCACTAACTCCATGTTGGGTGTAGCAGTATGGGAGAATCTTAGTGCTTCCTTATCCGAGAATACATCCTCTACGAGAATATATCCTCTATGGTAAGCAGAGGTCAAGATAGCAGAAGGCTCCAAATTGTGGAAAACTAATTAGGAAGCATTTAGGAAGCATTCATGACCTTCACAGCAAGCAACAACAAGCAATACAAAGAGATAGACCATCATAGCCAAGATATCCATAGCCTACAGCAACAACAATAATAAGGTAGTATAAGTCAAGTGATGCAAGTAGATGCAGATGGTAAGCGATGTTAGTAGATGAAGACAGTCAAGCGGTGACAGTATATGCAGATAGCCACAGTTTTGTCTTAACAGGTGGTCAAGCGGTGCTAGTGCATCAGTTTTGTCTTGACGGGTGGTCAAGCGGTGCTAGTGGATGTAGATATTTGGTTCTCCTTTGTTATTTTGCCTCATTCGCATTAATTCCTTGACCTAATGCTGCCATTATTACTAGTTTCGTCACTAGTTAGAGATAGCCACATCAATGTAGAATTATCCATTGATCAATGCCTCGAAGAACTAGGACTGCTATGAGCGAAATTCTAAGAGCATGGATGCCATTTATTGAAAGTTATGAGTGGCTTTCCAAGACAAAGTTAGAACATGAATACTTAATAAGCATGGAATTAGTTTTGAGCCCTAAGTTTCACCAACTCCAAACAGAAAATCCACTTCAGGAGTGTCTTGCTCTTCTACTTTGTTGCTGGGAATACCTTACATATCTGATTTTTCATTTCTCTTAACATAGAAAGATGCAAACATTTGTCATATTACAATAATTGTGTGCAGAAGTCTGGCATGTCAGCATAATTGGCTGGAAAAGCTTTGGATATCTGGGAAAGGCAAGACATTTTCCATGTTAATGCTCTTGAAATTATTTTCATATATCCAGGTTTTTGCAGATGGATATTTTAAAAACAAATTGAAAAACAATAACATCGAAAATGTCTTGCCTTCTTAGGGGGTTGGGGTGTTGGGTAATTTTTCCTCTGATAATGTAAAACAATTTGGATCTGATGAGTTGGTACATTATTCTTATGAGGAAAATTTACTTTAATAAATCCAGCTCAGGGATTCACCATATAAAACATGGCACATTATGATTAAGCAATTTATCTAAACATAACCAGTTGTAGAAATTCCAAGGTAATTCCCACAGACGATAATGTTAGGCAAAATTCAGATTGCATAACATAACAGATGACTGATTCAAAAATTTATTGAAATTTAGATGGGCATCTATCCAGGACACTTTAAAACAGGATTTGAACCGACATTCAAAAAGCAACAAAATTGGGTTCTTGCATACTTACTTGTTCCAGAGGGATTCTACAGTCGGCACAGGAATTGGGCTCTTTGTCAAGAATTTATGGAATAGAATAAAGCAGTGGTCCTGATGGAACTGCTCCATTCTGTGCCTGATTCCTACCACAACTTTCTGTTACGAATCCATTGGAAAGAGGTGTTGCTTCTTCTTCCTGAGATTCTTTTCCCTACTTTTGAATCAAGAAATAAGAAAGATTGGAACTGATGAAAGGATATAAGCAAAATCTCCAAATCGGGGAAATCTGACTTATTATAATTTTGTGATAATCAAATCCTACTACCTCTTCGTCCATGGTTTATCTATTTTTTTCAGGGAAAATGGGGGTTGTCTTGCCTCTAAATTTGGTGGGGAAGAAGCTGCAAGGCAGTCCTGGACCGTGGTGGTCGGCGAGGAGAATATGGATGAAAATTTGACAGTAAGAGGGAATTTGTTGCGCTCTTCCTCTTCTTTTTGTGTGTATATTTTCTTTCCCATGGGAAGGACTCCGGGAATTTGCTGCACTCTTCCTCTTCTTTGTGTGTGTATCTTTTCTTCCTGCATAGAGGACTCCGAGAATTTTTTGCGCTCTTCCTCTTCTTTGTGTTTGTAAATTTTCTTCCCGCTCTTTCATGTGGGGGTTGGAATTGAGTGGAGTGGGTTGTTGGGTTTGTAGGGAAGAGAGATAATGTACAGAGTTGTAGAGAGAGCACGCATTTTGAAAATTTTAGTGTAAAGGCTTTGTTCCATTGGGTTTAAATATTTAATTTATATTTTTGTATATCTAATTTAATTTTTTATTGTAAAAAATTTATATATATAAAAGATCAACATTTCTAAATAATTATAGTTGTGATGAATTAATAAGTTAAAATAATGGTAGTTTAAATTGTGATAATATTTATTTATAATTTTTTTGTGTCATAAAAATGACAAATTTTTTCAACCCACAATATTTTAGGAGTTGTCCAATGTTTTATTAGTCTCTAACAAGGGAGATTTTTAATAATCAATTTGTTTGTTGACAACTATTAGTTTAGTATTGACCACTCCAACTTGTAATGTTAAACTTTGAAAAATAAAGATTCATTTTTCAATATTATTAGGAAAATTTTCAAACATTTGATTGTACGGTAACCTGCCCTTAGTACAACCTTTAGAGAAGATAATTTCATGTGGATTCACTCACATATTTTATGCCATAATCTACTGATATGGTTGTAATACTCGTGTTATTTTTAGATGTTTTTGTAATGATTTTTCATTCTTAAGCTTTGAAGGAAGTAAATAACATATTTACCATCAGTTACTTCTCATCATTTAAGCAAGTCTTTGCATAAAAAATGGATAGGAATAAGATGTAAATAAACATATTTACTAAGACTTATCAATACTTGTGTAGGGGTAAAATTGTAAATGTGTAGACTTACTAGTGGTTGCTACCCACCAAAATTCATGCAAGTCCATATGTCTGAGGAGCATGTGCCAAAGCAGATGGCAACATTGGACCGAGTGCACTATTTATAGTGCCAAGTCCGGAAGAGACTGGTAGTGGTTTGGCGAGGCCAAAATCAACTCACTCATTAGAAAGTAAAAAAGATGGAGACTTGGTTGGCGCACTTTGAAGGGCATGTTCATTGTGACTTTTGTCCTCCACCACCTCCAAGAATAGCCCCGGACAACCCTTTATCCATCACGTCGAACGAATACTATGCTATTTGGTGTTCTTTATGTTTTATCTATGTTTTTGTGCCTTTACCTCAACCGTTTATGGACAATGTCCCTAGTCTCTCTTTTGTATTTTTGTCATCTGGTGCAAATTTTGGTCAACAAACCTAGTCAAGGTGAGACCACCTGTTTTGTAAGTGGCTATATGTACTTCTTTTTTCCTACGTACATGAATAGGACATTGACTTATAAAAAAAAAAATTCATACAACATTAAAATTTAATTAAGGTTCATACCTAAATTAATAAAGGTTCATACCTATTTACTAAATAGGTCTATAAATATATATTTTAGGTTTATCTATTTAGTATTTATCTAATGAAAATATGACGATTTAATACTAGATTTAAATGAATTCACACTTTTAACATGAATCAATGAAGTTTAAAAATTAAATTAATTTATGGCCAAATATTAAACATAAATATTAATATTAATTTGACTATCTAAATATTACCTTTACAAAAATTATAATGAAGGCATTAGTGTAAATTAGAAACATGATACATGTAATTATGTTAATTGTAGATGAATCCATCTACAGTGTTAAAATTTAGAGACAAAAGGGTATTCAGAATTCTAGCACTGTAAATTTAGAGACCCCTTTGTCTCTAAATTTTGACACTGCAAATGGATTTAGAGACCCCTGTAGTGAAATGCAACACTTCAGTATTAAAAATGGAGTGACACAATTAAAAATTACTGACATAAATGACTAATTCATATACTTGTACTTTTTATTTGGTCATATTTTTATTCTTGGACTATAATAGTCATTTACATTAACCATTATTAATTTTGTCACTTATTATTTAGTCATATATTTTAATCATGGACTAAATTAGTCATTCAAGTTAGTCACTTTTAGTTTAGTCACTTATTATCTAGTCATAGATTTTATCCCTAGACTAAATTAGTCATTTAAGTTAGTAATTTTTAGTTTAGTCACTTATTATCTAGTCGTATATTTTATTACTAGACTAAATTAGTCATTTAAGTTAGTCATTTTTAGTTCGGTCACAAAAAATTTCTCAAATTTAGTAGTAATTCACTTGAAATAATTGTGGTGACTAACTTTTTTAGTCACCTAGTCATTAATTTCATCATTTTTTACTAGTGAACGAAATGATCCAAAACAAAACGTAAATGCAAGTTATTTGCACTACTCTACTCCTCCTTCCATGCCAAGTACAACTAGAAAGGGGATAGTCATTTCGATTCCCGTTTATCATGGAAAAAAATCACCATCTATGTCTATAAAAGCAAAGGTGCAGCTCCGAAGATGGAGAAGGGTGTTGTTGTTGTGAAAATATAGTCCACGTTCAGAGGGTTTTGTGTTCAGAATTCAATTTCCTTGGAGAAGTTGAGGATTATAGGGAAAGTGATGTCAGAAGCCGATGAAATAGGGAGGTGTCTTAGAAATCTACAACACAATCTCAGTTGATACGTGGAAATGAGGATGAGTACCTAAAACCTAACCACCAGATCATGTCTCTACTTCTTAGACTCATGGGATTCAGGTATTTATTTTGACTACTTTTTTGGGGCATGAAACATTATTACAGATTTACCATTATGTTTAACTAAATAATATTATGCTTTTATGTGCAGGGCATGAACTTGTTTGTGTGGGAGTCAAGGAGGGTTGTAAACCGACGAGTGTTTCAGCTGCAAGAGATAGTCGATGCCATAATTGCAGGAAAATATTTGCAGGGGTAGGTCTGAGTGATCATGAGCATATCCCTAAAATGGATTCTCATGATGCTTTGTCTTGTGATGGTTTCCTAGAATCACCTTTTGCAAAGGATTGAATAATGAGAATGCCACTGAAGGATTGCGATAGGTGATCATTGTGCAAAATTTCTGCACCTGATTTAGAAATATCTGAAGTTGACAATCCTGAGAAACAAGTTTAAAAAATTAATGAGAATAATTTTGATCAGGATAGTGAAAGTTATTGAGAATAATTCTGATCAGGACAACAAAAGATTAGAGGCACTAAACACTTATAATTCTAAATAGACAATCCTGAGCCCCACATGTTTACAAAATTAAGAATAAGGATAATCTTGATCTCGACAATGAAAGCATGAGTGCATTAACCAACTCTAATTCTCAACTGGACAACCCTGAACATTAGGCTGCAGAAACTAAATACATCAACAACGAATTGAGTGAAATGGAAGGCAGGATCTCATATCTAGAATAAGAGAACTCAAGTCTCCTAAGGTGATTTATAACAATGAAAAGCCTTAAATTCCCTCTTCTTCTGGCTTAGATTTTTAACATTGTTTTCCTTTCAGCCACAAACCCTAAGTTATTCTTCTTCTATAGTCTTTTGAAATTATTTATATTTCTTTTAAATGAATCTGAAAAAATAGGTTTCTTTAATTTTTACTCGTGACAGATGTCTATGTGTCTAAGGATTAACCTATATTAGTCTTCTTTTTTTTAAATGAATCTACAAAAGAGCATGTTTCTTAAATTTTTAATTGTGCAATATTTCTCTGCGTCTAAGGATTAACCTATCTTCTAAATTTGAGTTAAATTCGCTCTTATTATTGCTTAAATTTTTAAGCATGCCAGATATCTTTGCCTCTCAGGGGGTTAACCTGTTTTTTCTAAATTTAAATTTGAATTCTTATCATTCGATCAAGACAACTTTAAGTTTCCTTTAAAATAAAAACCCATTTCAACCTAAATTTACAAAAATTACAATAATGTGCCTAATCATTACTGATATTGCCTCCAGATTACATTTAAGTTCATACTACCTCCATTGTCTGTTATAGCCAGTAATTAACCTACACAAATTTTCTGCTGAATTTTCCTTTGAATTAGTTTTTCACAATAGTGTGCCTAATCATTGTTGATATTGCCTCCAGTTTAAATTTAAGTTCATACTACCTCCACTGGCTGTAGTAGCCGGTAATTAACCTACAAAAATTTTCTGCCAAATTTTCCCCTGAATTATTTTTTCCCAAATTTGCAAATCGTCATGTCTTCCTTTTATCAAATATAGAAAAAATACCCACATAGAGTGTTAATAAGATATGGATGACTCCTTTTTCATTGTGTCGAGCCTGTGCTCTGCCTCCTAGTCTACCCTGCACATAGGATTTCTGGTGTTGCGGCACGGTGGTGTTGGTCAGGGTGCTCGCCCTGGCTTCGGTTCGACCCAATGGTGGACTCTCAGGTCCCTCCCCCGCCTCATCCTCCTCCTCCTGCTCCTAAGGTCGAGGCATTCAAAATTCTGATTGCTTCCCAGTCGAAGAAGAAAAAATAACTCACCTCCAAGTTCGTCAAGAGATTGGATGAGATCCCCTCGGTGGCTCTCTTGCCTGAGGGTCTGATGAAGGTGGCCGTTTCCCTTGTGGACCGAGCACTGGTTAGGAAATTCATGAGCTTACGGCCTTCACCAAAATCTATGGAAGCCTAGATCACCCGAAACTGGAAGCCCCTCATTGCAAATATCGTCACCTCATACTTTCTGTGGCGGGGTTTCTTCTTGTTTTAATTCAACTCAAAGGAGGAAAAAACCCTATTTCATGGGTCCTCAAGGACTGTATTTAAATTTTTGGACTCTAGACTTCGACCCCTCAGAGGATGTTTCATCTTTCGTTCCAGTCTAGGTCAGCCTTCCAAACTTGCTAGTGCATTATTAGAATTGGGAATCAATGCATCAAATCGACAACGCCCTTGGAAAATTCATAGAAAGAGTAAACAACAAAGATTAGCATGACTGTGCTAGAATCTGGGTGGAGGTTGTTCTCAATGTTTGGTTTTTAGAATCCATTAAGCTAACGGTGGGAAACTTGTCCCATCTGCAGAAATTAGACTACAAAAAGCTGTCATTCAAATGCAACGGATGCCATGAGTATGGCCACTTTTTCAAGAATGACCCAAAAAATGCAGGCCCAGAAAGGAGAAAGAAGAAGGATGGAAACAAGCCAAGAAATATAGAATGAGCCTTAGGCCAGGGCCAATCAGACAAGGAGAAGAGAAAGGAAGGGGAAGTAAAGCACCCATGGGGAGCATTCCTAAATACAAGCCCCCATAGAAAGGTCAAGATAACATCTTTGTGGTCTTGAACTTAGAGACAGAGAAAGTCCAAGAAATCAACCACGGGACATGCAAAAGGATCTCCAAATGCAGGAATCCCTAGAACAATTGAATATTGGTGATTATCCTGGAGAAACCATAAAAGAGAAAGAGCTTGTCTCTGAGGGTGAAGATCTAGATTTGGAGGAGTCGGAGGAAGAAGGATAAATTGGGGATTCCCAAACTTCGGTCTGAAGATCGACTAGGGGACGGAAATTGTCCAGGGAAAAGAGAGAGTAAGAAACCTACAAGCAGAAGCTGTAGGGGAGCCAATAGACCCTAGAAAAGATGTTGACAAGAAACCCTACGGCAAATAGAAATTAAAGCCAAGGCTCTAAGGGATCCCTCTTAGCTCAAAAAAGGAAGTAACAAAGATCGTCTCCTAGAACTAGAAAGGGATGGGGAGCAACATAAAAGAGGAAGCAATGAAAATTCTAGTAAGTTTGGAAAGGCCAGACATTCTTCTCATCCAGGAGACCAAAATGAAGGAAAGGGACTTTCTCCACAAACGAAAAAAATTTTGGGGAAAAGGAGGAGGTACTATTGTCTCCTCTAGAGGTGCCTCAGGAGGGCTGGGAATTCTATGGGGAAAGACATGCTTTGAGAAAATCCTAGTTAAACTCAACTCAAACTAGATTTTTTCTCAGTTTTTGCATCTCCATACCAAAGAGATAGTGAATCGTTTCAATATTTATGCCCCGTTCATCTTGGGAGACAAAAAAACCTATTGGTAATCCATTAGGGATCTAGAAAATGAGATTTATATGGATGATGTCATTCTTTCTGGAGACATGAACATTACTTTAAGCCAAGGGGAGAAGCGAGGGGATAGTATTGTAAGGGATCTAGCCAGAGAATGGGTGGAAGAACTCATTCAAGACTGGTATTTGTTGGACATCAAGCCAATCAAGGGCAAATATACATGGGCCAATAGAAGAATGGGTCCGAGTCACATTGCAGCAAGGTTAGATCGCTTTATCATCTAGGTTCCTTCTTGCTTTTAGGTCTTGATGTCAGTTCTGCTATTCTTTCTTTTTTTGTCTCCGATCACAAGCTCATTAGGCTTGAGATGAAGCCGCATATGAATATAGGGCCTATTCCCTTCTATTTGTTTTCTCTTTGGGTGCAATAGCTTGAATTTTTGGACAGAGTTGATGAAGTTTGGAGACTCTTTGTCAGTGGATCCCCCTTCTTTGTGTGGGAAGAAAAGCTGAGGAGAGTGAAGAGGGCCCTCAAATGCTAGGCTAAAGCCCTCCCTTCTCTGACCGAGTCAAGGCGGGCTGCTGAGGCCTGTTTGGAGAGTCATAAAAAAAAAATGGAATAAATCGACATCTCGAAGGACAACTTAACCTTGGAAGAGGAGCTCCAGGTTAATCTTCATAAGGCTTGCATCCTGGAGGAGGAATTCTCGAGACTTAAATCTCGCAATTTGTGGCTACTAGCTGGGGACAAGAATACCTCCTTCTTTAATAAGAAGACTCAAGCCATAAGAAGCTTCAATTCTATAGTGGAGATAACCTCAGGAGACCAATACTTCTTCGACTTTGCCAACATAAAAGAAGTTTCAAATAAGCACTTCAAATACTTGTACACAGTGGATAAGAAATCAATTCATAGCTCTAACCTGCTCAAGCTGGTCCCTCTAAAGGTCAATGCCCAAATGAACGTTATGCTGATTGCTCCTATCACCATCAATGAAATCAAGCAGGCCCTTGATGAAATGGATCCAGACAAGGCTCCTAGGCCAGATGGGTTAACTGCTTGATTCACTAAAACTTGTTGGAACATTGTCGAAAATGACCTCTACAAAATGATCTTAAAGTCTCAGACCTGCCACAAGCTTGGGGGAAGAAAAAACTCGACCTTATTGTCCCTTATACCTAAAGAGAAGGGTTACAATACTTTCAATAGATTCAGGCCAATTTCTCTCTGCAACATTGACCACAAGCTCATCACTAAAGTCTTGGCAAACAAACTGAAAGGTCTTCTTCCAGAAATCATTCCCAACAATCAAGGGGGTTTTGTCAAACGTAGGTAGCTAAATGATAATGTCATTCTTGTTTAAGAGGCAGTCCATTCAAGCACCCAAAGAGGAGGAAAAGTCATGGCTATCAAGTTGGACTTCGCTAGTGTGTTTGACAGAGTTAGGCATAGGTTTCTCTTTGGGGTTATGAAAAAATTTGGGTTTGACTGCCGTTTTATAAGCTGGTTCAAGGCCTACATTGTGGAACCATGGATTTCCCCACTTGTAATTGGGCGTGCTGCTGACTACTTCAAGGCAAGTCGGGCGATAAAGCAAGGATGCCCTCTATCCCCCCTTCTCTTTTTTATTCAATCCTCTGTCCTCAGTTTTATGCTAGAGAAAAGATGAATCGATTAGGAGCTTATGGGTCTTAGAATCACCATGGGAGTTAGAGATATCAACCATGCACTCTTTTTTGATGACTCCATCTTATTGGGGGGTGCTTCCTCCATCTTGACCTCCGCTTAAAGCTAGATCTTGATCGCTACTGCCTCAATTCTGGGAGTGAAATTAACATAGGAAAATGTTTCATTTATGCTTGGAACCTTTGTGGAATCAAGCTAAGCATGATTACCAGTTTTTTTTTGCTTCAAAGGCTCGACGAAATGGGTTTCTTTTAAATAACTTGGAATGCCAATCTTTCAAGTTTGCCCGATTGGGAGGGACTAGTACCCCTTGCTGGAAAAATTCAAGCTCAAAATGTAAGCCTGGGGCATGTTGTGGCTCAACCTAGAAGGTAAGGTTGTTATCATTAAATCAATCCTTAATAGTCTTCCAATATTTCAGATCTCTGTTCTATTGGATCTGATGTGCATTCTTCGCAAGATGGAGCAATCCATTCACTCTTTTTTCTGGAAGGGATGGAAGAATAATGCTAAGATAATTCCATTGATCAGCTGGGATAAGATCGTTATTCCATTTCTGGAAGGTGGCCTCCACATAAAATACCTCAGGGAGCACAATATCACTCTGGGGGCCAAGATCTTATGGCGGAAGGTAGCAAGGAATCTAGGATGGGCATAGATTGTTTTGTGGAAATAATATAGCTTTGGAAAGCATCTTCACAACCTAGATAATTTTCGAGCTAATCGACATGGCTCCCCGATCCATCAGCTATCCAAGCGTGCTCTCTCTCTACTACATGACCGCTTATTATAAATTCTAATAAATGGGAAGCAGATCAGGCTATGGTAGAATAGGATTATGAACGTAAAAGTGATCGGCGATGATCCTGAGTTGCAGCAGCTAAGAACATGGATTATCGCAGATGGTCGACGCACGATGTGGGACATTTCAGAGTGGGATAGCAGCAAATAGGTAGGGTGGTGGAAGATAGATATGCTTTCTCATTTGGAGAAAGCGTGGGCCAAATTCATGGTAGCGCTGGCTGGGAAATCCCCTCTAAATGCAAGAAAAAAAGGCAGAAGTAGTTGGGGTTCCTCGACAGGATGTTATTCCACATCATAATGCTACAGGCACCTTAAGGCCCATTAAGGCCATTCCACTTTCCCACTTTGCCTCTGGATTTATATTAAGGCACGTTCCTAATATTAAGTGTTTTCCACATTTTAAATGTTGATGCCATTTTCTGTCTCATAATGCTACAGGCACCTTAAGGCCATTCCCACTTTCCCGTGCAACCCTGCGATTTGGAAATGGATTTGGAAAGTTAAAATAATTCCAAAGATTGACATCTTCACCTAGCAGGTGGGGCACATCGGTATCCTCACAGCTGAAAACCTACAATGTGATGCAGGAGCATCAAGACCTTTTTCTCCATTTGTAAATATGGGGTGTGATAATATTAATTTTTAAATATGGGGTGTGATGATTTTTAATATTTTATTAATTAATTTGAATTAAATAGGAGAAGGTGAGGATTTATGTAAATATCTTTTTATTAATAAAAGGATATGAGGAAATTTAATAAATTGAAGGATTTTAGGGATAAAAACCTATCCTTTAGGGATGATGAGAGATTTAGGGGTTTGTTGAGAATTTTAAGGGATTGAGCATTTAATTAAATGATTTTTAAATTTGTATAAATAGGAAAGGGATTTGTGAGAAAAAGAACATTGAGAATAGTGAGAGGAGTAGAGAGCTGGTTGGGAACAACCAAGGCTGTAAGCCTTTGGTAAATTGTAAGGGCCATCAATCTGAAATATCAGGCCAAACAAAGGGTGTAAGTAATCTTGTTTTGATTTCAGATTATACATATATACATTTTGTGATTAGTTGTGAAAGTCATAGTTATTTCTGGTTAAATGTAAATGTATATACATGGTTGAGGTATTGATAATTGGAAAGGTTGACCGAAGGAAGTCCGCACAAAAAGAAATGGTGAGATCGATTTATGTAACAATTGTTATCTGTGCATGAATAACTTTGTTATATCAATCTAAATTCGATTAATAGCAGATGAAAAGAGGAAAGCAACAGCGTTTTAATACATTTTAAATCTGCAATGTCAAGTTGTGTAATTCTGAGGTCGATAGCAGAAATTGCCATTCGATGAGTGCGTTTGAAGCCACAGTGGGAACCAAAACGATTTCTGTTCTTCTGTTTGAATGAATGGGTATTCCTTTGCTTGTTTATACATTGAGGAACGAGTGTAATGACTGCGGCCCACATGATACCTATAAGAATCAGTACGAAGTGAAAATGAAACGAGTTTCTTATGTTGATAGATCGACTTTTAATCCCAAAGACGATTGATATGTATGTTTGCGCGGAGTCTGTTTGCTTGTAGGCGAAGTTAAAATCCTTGAGGTACATCATATTTTAAAAGAGGAAATACACGGTATTCGAAACGCAACAAGTGAAGAAATAAACCGATGGCAGAAGCGATATTGTAGTTTTCCAATGAAATTCGATTTTTCAGTTCAAATGTATAGCTGTGGGGAATTCAATGTATATTGAGATTTGATGTGATATATGGCGCTGAGTTTGTATCAAATTGAATTTAAACCACACGCTGTTGCAAGAATTGCATAATTCATGAGAAGTGTTGAAACATCAGTCTTAAAACGGAATCCGGCATTGAAGCTTCTGTTGGGTCGATTTCATGGCTCTAACAGAGTTTAAACTCATAGTTTGTTACCATATACAAAAATGCTGAAGTTGCATAGTTTGTTGATAGCGCAGAGTTTGTTGATGAATTGATAGCACATAGTTTGTGTTGTTGATGAAGTTGCATAGTTTGTTGATAGTGCAGAGTTGAAGAGCAGGATCGATCTACAGTGATGATAATTGCAGAGTGAAATCGTGGTCTGAACCGAGGTAAGAAAAAATTGCCAGATTGCAATATTTAAATCTGATTATATGGCATGAGCGCACTCTTTTAATCCAGTCACATATAAATGGGAAGATTATTGGGTTTATTTGTGGACGCATTCCAAGTTTAGGACTGAAGTTATTTATGCTTCCGCATGCAAATGGCATAGATGTTGAATTTGCCATAAATTTGAAATAAGTTCAGTGTATGAAATTGTCAGATTGTTTTGCGAATAATTGGACAGTAAATGCAATGTATGGTTAAGAGCACAGACAATAAATATTCTGGAGTAATTGCAGGCCTAGTACTTGTGTATCACTAGGTACGCTGTAAGAGAAAGAGCGCACAAATATTTGGTGCTTTGACTGGTTGAACAGGTAAATTTGTGCATGCAAGTGATATTGGAGTTGAATGGAATTTATGAAAAGCTTATTGTCTTGGAATTATTTTAGAGGGAAATTATTTGAGTTTATAAATTGAGTTTTAATTCCAAGCATGGTTTTTGTTAATCATGAAACAAGCTTCCGCAAATTTAAGTGGGAATTTGCCATGTATTGATTTACATTGAGGAAAAGTTTGGGCGCATGTTTAACAAGAATGGCTCAAAGGAGGATTCTGGGTATTGCAAGCTCTAGGCTTGCGTCATTTTTGGTATCAGAGCCGGAATGCTCTGTTGGAATGTTTATCTTCTGAATGAATACAGAAGGTTTTGTTGAATTGAAATGTATTCTGAATGTGTGATGAATGATGAAATAGCAGATGTGCATGAAGGCAAAGGAGGTCAGACAGTCAAAGCAAACCAGAGTACAGCTGAAGAATTGAGCAGGTATTGGGTGTGGTTAATTTTGATTTGAATTTTACTGACAAGAAATGGAATGAGAATTGATGATTGCAGCAAAGAAGAAACTCAGCAAGGAAGGGATTGTTGCTGACAGCTAAAGTTTGCAGATCAAGCCAGAAGGTTGGAAGAGAGAATCAGATTTTAAAATCTGATTGACAGTGAATTTGTGCAGAGGAAGAAATGAAGATGCTGAAACAAAATTGCAGGAATGATGAAATTGAAGTACAGGAGAATGGAAGGACAAGATCAGCTGAGATCTTGAAGGTAAGGTGATCTGGGTTTATTTGAATTTGAAGATTGTAGTCTTTGCATTAAAGCAGAATTATTTTTGCAACTCCTAAAAGGAAAATCCATAGAAGACATGTTTAAAATTGCTAACAGAAAACTGGTAAAAGCATAAGTGACAGAACCTTGAGGAAATCCAATAGAGATTGGATAAGGAAGATAGTTGTAAATAGGCAGATGAGTTGAAGCCAAGAAGAGCAAAGAGAAGTGCTCAAAGGAGGTTCCAGAGGTAGAACCAATTGCTTGCCAAAAGACCGAGTGAGGAGGGCTTGGTGAGGTAAGTGGCGGCAAAACAGGACTTGCTGCTGAATAGGCTTTAGTGCAACTCATAGTAAAGTGAGTGAGGGACTCATAGAGATGGAAAGGATGATGACTAGTGACAGTCATAACAAAGGTTCTGAAATCAACCACAGCAGAAGACAAAAGGAGAAGGGTGCCAAGGCAGTTGGCATACAGAGACAGTTAAGCAAAGAGGAATATGAGAGGGAGAAGGCTGAGATAGCAGTTCAGCTTGAGGTGTTAATGGAGATGTTGCAAAGAAATGAGGAAGACCAGAAGCGTGGTTATGTCATGAGAAAGAAGTTGAAGTGGCAGAGGCTACAAGAGAAGTGGAATCATCAGGTAAATATGCAGTTGATAAAGGAACTAAGGGAACTTGAACAGGTTATAGATGCCAGACATAAGAAAGAGAAGCTCGAAACAGTTGAGCTACAGCAAAATGAAGATGCTGAAAAAGATGTTGAAGTTTCGATATGTTACCCAGAGAGTGGACCATTACTTTTTGAAAGTGATGAAGAGCTAGAGGAGTTGAATCATATGAATGATTCAAAGCAGCCCAAAGACTTGATGACTGAAGCATCAAATAAGACCGTAAGGTCTTGTGATTTTAAAACTAACGATTTGTGTGTGATTGCAGGACTGGAAGAAGAAGAAGAACATCTACTGAAGGATGTTAAGGAATATTTAGCAGAAGAAAGACTATGTGAGGAAATGGAAGATCGTGTAAAGTTTCCAAAGTCCACTCCAAGTAAAATCATTGAGTTATATAGAGAATTAGACTTTCAAAGGAGGAAATTGGAAGAACAGAGGATGAATGTCCAGGATAGATTGCTGATGAAGGATGACAAAGCGGTTGTCATAAATAATAAAGAAATTGCAGAAAAGGAGCAATCAAGAGAAGGAAGCAATCAGCAGACAGAGGACATACTTGACAGAGAAATTGAGTTGATAAGGAGGTTAATGATAAAGACATCCCAGAGAAAGACAGCCGAAAGAAAGAAAAGGAGCAACAACAAGAGAAAGACAGCAAAAGATTGCAAGAGCAGAGCAGGTGGAGCACTACAACACAAAATATGGAAACCTGGAAGACAACAGCAGATAGCAACAGCAGTGAAGCAATCGACAAGCACGGAAGGATTACAAAATAAAATTTGGGATCCAGGAGGAGATATCTAGACTTATGACCAGGTGGTCATGAATTTTCTTACATGGGGAGTCTGATGCAGGAGCATCAAGACCTTTTTCTCCATTTGTAAATATGGGGTGTGATAATATTAATTTGTAAATATGGGGTGTGATGATTTTTAATATTTTATTAATTAGTTTGAATTAAATAGGAGAAGGTGAGGATTTATGTAAATATCTTTTTATTAATAAAAGGATATGAGGAAATTTAATAAATTGAAGGATTTTAGGGATAAAAACCTATCCTTTAGGGATGTTGAGAATTTTAGGGGTTTGTTAAGGATTTTAAGGGATTGAACATTTAATTAAATGATTTTTAAAAATTGTATAAATAGGAAGGGGATTTGTGAGAGAAACCATGAGAGATTGTGAGAGAGTGTGAGGCTGAAAGCAGGCTTGAACAGCAAGGTTGTAAGCCTTCAGCAATTGTAAGGGCCAAATGTTGAATATCAGGCCAAACAAAGGGTGTAAGTAATCTTGTTTTGATTCAGATTATACATATATACATTTTGTGATTAGTTGTGGAAGTCATAGTTATTTCTGGTTAAATGTAAATGTATATACATGGTTGAGGTATTGATAATTGGAAAGGTCGACCAAAGGAAATCTGCACTAAAAGAAATGGTGAGATCGATTTATGTAACAATTGTTATCTGTGCATGAAAAACTTTGTTATATCAATCTGAATTCAATTAATAGCAGATGAAAAGAGGAAAACAACAGCGTTTTAATACATTTTAAATCTGCAATGTCAAGTTGTGTAATTATGAGGTCGATAGCAGAAATTGCTATTCGATGAGTGCATTTGAAGCCACAGTGGGAACCAAATCGATTTCTGTTCTTCTGAATGGGTATTCCTTTGATTTTTTATACATTGAGGAATGAGTGTAATGACCGCGCCCACATGATACCTATAAGAATCCAGTCTGAAGTGAAAATGAAACAGAGTTTCCTATGTTGACAGATCGACTTTTTAATCTGAAGCAGATTGATATGTATGTTTGCTGAGTCCTGTTTGCTTGTAGACTGAAGTTAAAATCCTTGAGGTACATCATATTTTAAAAGAGGAAATACACAGTATTCAGAAACGCAACAAGTGAAGAAATAAACCGATGACAGAAGCGATATTGTGGTTTACAATGAAATTCGATTTTTCAGTTCAAATGTATAGCTGTGGGGAATTCAATGTATATTGAGATTTGATGTGATATATATATGGCGCTGAGTTTTTATGCGTGCTATATCAAATTGAATTTAAACCACACGCTGTTTTGGTTGCAAGAATTGCATAATCCATGAGAAGTGTTGAAGCATCTGTATTAAAACGGAATCCGGCATTGAAGCTTCTGTTTGGGTCGATTTCATGGCTCTAACAGAGTTTAAACTCATAGTTTGTTACCAAATATAAAAATGTTGAAGTTGCATATGAACTTGCATAGTTTGTTGATAAATTGATAGCGCAGAGTTTGTTGATGAATTGATAGCGCAGAGTTTGTTGTTGTTGATGAAGTTGCATAGTTTGTTGAGGAATTGATAGCGCAGAGTTGAAGAGCAGGATCGATCTACAGTGATGATAATTGCAGAGTGAAATCGTGGTCTGAACCGAGGTAAGAGAAATTGCCAGATTGCAATATTTAAATCTGATTGAATCAATTGCCTTGAAATATATGGCATGAGCGCACTCTTTTAATCCGGTCACATATAAGTGGGAAGATTATTGGGTTTATTTGTGGACGCATTCCAAGTTTAGGACTGAAGTTATTTAAATTGGGATTTATGCTTCCGCATGCAAATGGCATAGATGTTGAATTTGCCATAAATTTGAAATAAGTTTCAGTGTATGAAATTGTCAGATTGTTTTCTGAATAATTGGACAGTAAATGCAATGTATGGTTAAGAGCACAGAGAATAAAGATTCTGGAGTAATTGCAGGCCTAGTACTTGTGTATCACTGGGTACGCTGTAAGAGAAAGAGCGCACATATATTTGGTGCTTTGACTGGTTGAACAGGTAAATTTGTGCATGCAAGTGATATTGGAGTTGAATGGAATTTATGAAAAGCTTGTTGTCTTGGAATTATTTTAGAGGAAATTATTTGAGTTTATAAATTGAGTTTTAATTCCAAGCATGGTTTTTGTTAATCATGAAACAAGCTTCCGCAAATTTAAGTGGGAATTTGCCATGTATTGATTTTGAATTGAGGAAAAGTTTGGGCGCATTGTTTTACAAGAATGGTTGATGGAGGATCTTGAGTATTGCAAGCACTAGGCTCCATGCTTGCGTCATTTTTGGTATCAGAGCCGGAATGCTCTGTTGGAATGTTTATCTTCTGAATGATGACAAGAAGGTTTTTGTTGAACTGGAATATATTTCTGAATGTGTGATGAATGATGAAGTAGCAGATATGCATGCAGGCAAAGGAGGTCAGATTCTAATCTGACAGTCAAAGAAAACCAGAGTACAACTGAAGAATTGAGCAGGTATTGGGTGTGGTTAATTTTGATTTGAATTTTACTAACAAGAAATGGAATGAGAATTGATGATTGCAGCAAAGAAGAAACTCAACAAGGAAGGGATTGTTGCTGACAGCTAAAATTTGCAGATCAAGCCAGAAGGTTGGAAGAGAGAATCAGATTTTAAAATCTGATTGACAGTGAATTTGTGCAGAGGAAGCATAAAGATTTGCTAGACAGAATTGCAGGAATGATGAGATTGAAGTACAGGAGAATGGAAGGACAAGATCAAACTGAGATCTTGAAGGTAAAGTGATCTGGGTTTATTTGAATTTGAAGATTGTAGTCTTTGCATTAAAGCAGAAGTATTTTTGCAACTCTCAAAAGGAAAATCCATAGAAGACATGTTTAAAATTGCTAACAAAAAACTGGTGAAAGCATAGGTGGCAGAACCTTGAGGAAATCCAATAGAGATTGGATAAGGAAGATAGTTGTGAACAGGCAGATGAGTTGAAGCCCAGGAAGAGCAAAGGGAAGTGCTCAAAGGAGGTTCCAGAGATAGAACCAATTGCTTGCCAAAAGACCGAGTGAGGAGGGCTTGGTGAGGTAAGTGGCGGCAGGACAGGACTTGCTGCTAAACAGGCTTTAGTGCAACTCATAGTAAAGTGAGTGAGGGACTCATAGAGATGGAAAGGATGATGACTAGTGACAGTCATAACAAAGGTTCTGAAATCAACCACAGCAGAAGACAAAAGGAGAAGGGTGCCAAGGCAGTTGGCATACAGAGACAGTTAAGCAAAGAGGAATATGAGAGGGAGAAGGCTGAGATAGCAGTTCAGCTTGAGGTGTTAATGGAGATGTTGCAACGAAATGAGGAAGACCAGAAGCGTGGTTATGTCATGAGAAAGAAGTTGAAGTGGCAGAGGCTACAAGAGAAGTGGAATCATCAGGTAAATATGCAGTTGATAAAGGAACTAAGGGAACTTGAACAGGTTATAGATTCCAGACAGAAGAAAGAGAAGCTCGAAACAGTTGAGCTACAGCAAAATGAAGATGTTGAAGAAGATGTTGAAGTTTTGATATGTTACCCAGAAAGTGGACCATTACTTTTTGAAAGTGATGAAGAGTTAGAGGAGTTGAATCATATGAATGATTCAAAGCAGCCGGAAGATTTGATGACTGAAGCATCAAACAAGACCGTAAGGTCTTGTGATTTTAAAACTAACGATTTGTGTGTGATTGCAGGTCTGGAAGAAGAAGAAGAACATCTACTGAAGGATGTTAAGGAAGATTTAGCAGAAGAAAGACTATGTGAGGAAATGGAAGATCGTGTAAAGTTTCCAAAGTCCACTCCAAGTAAAATCATTGAGTTATATAGAGAATTAGACTTTCAAAGGAGGAAATTGGAAGAACAGAGGATGAATGTCCAGGATAGATTGCTGATGAAGGATGACAAAGCGGTTGTCATAAATAATAAAGAAATTGCAGAAAAGGAGCAATCAAGAGAAGGAAGCAATCAGCAGACAGAGGACATACTTGACAGAGAAATTGAGTTGATAAGGAGGTTAATGATAAAGACATCCCAGAGAAAGACAGCTGAAAGAAAGAAAAGGAGCGACAACAAGAGAATGACAATGAAAGATTGCAAAAGCAGAGCAAGTGGAGCACTACAACACAAAATATTGAAACCTGGAAGACAACATCAGATGACAACAGCAGTGAAGCAATCGACAAGCACGGAAGATTTACAAAATAAAATCTGGGATCCAGGAGGAGATATCCAGACTTATGACCAGGTGGTCATGAATTTTTCTTACATGGAGAGTCTGATGCAGGAGCATCAAGACCTTTTTCTCCATTTGTAAATATGGGGTGTGATAATATTAATTTGTAAATATGGGGTGTGATTATTTTTAATATTTTATTAATTAATTTGAATTAAATAGGAGAAGGTGAGGATTTATGTAAATATCCTTTTATTAATAAAAGGATATGAGGAAATTTAATAAATTGAAGGATTTTAGGGATAAAAACCTATCCTTTAGGGATGTTGAGAAATTTAGGGGTTTGTTAAGGATTTTAAGGGATTGAGCATTTAATGTAATGATTTTTAAAAATTGTATAAATAGGAGGGCTTTTTGTGAGAGAAACCATGAGAGATTGTGAGAGAGTGTGAGGCTGAAAGCAGGCCTGAACAGCAAGGCTGTAAGCCTTCAGCAATTGTAAGGGCCAAATTTTGAATATCAGGCCAAACAAAGGGTGTAAGTAATCTTGTTTTGATTTCAGATTATACATATATACATTTTGTGATTAGTTGTGGAAGTCATAGTTATTTCTGGTTAAATGTAAATGTATATACATGGTTGAGGTATTGATAATTGGAAAGGTCGACCAAGGAAATCTGCACTAAAAGAAATGGTGAGATCGATTTATGTAACAATTGTTATCTGTGCATGAAAAACTTTGTTATATCAATCTGAATTCGATTAATAGCAGATGAAAAGAGGAAAACAACAGCGTTTTAATACATTTTAAATCTGCAATGTCAAGTTGTGTAATTATGAGGTCGATAGCAGAAATTGCTATTCGATGAGTGTGTTGGAAGCCACAGTGGGAACCAAATCGATTTCTGTTCTTCTGTTTGAATGAATGGGTATTCATTTGATTGTTTATACATTGAGGAACGAGTGTAATGACCGCGCCCACATGATACCTATAAGAATCCAGTCTGAAGTGAAAATGAAACAGAGTTTCTTATGTTGATAGATCGACTTTTTAATCTGAAGCAGATTGATATGTATGTTTGCTGAGTCCTGTTTTCTTGTAGACTGAAGTTAAAATCCTTGAGGTACATCATATTTTAAAAGAGGAAATACACAGTATTCAGAAACGCAACAAGTGAAGAAATAAACCGATGACAGAAGCGATATTGTGGTTTACAATGAAATTCGATTTTTCAGTTCAAATGTATAGCTGTGGGGAATTCAATGTATATTGAGATTTGATGTGATATATATATGGCGCTGAGTTTGTATGCGTGCTATATCAAATTGAATTTAAACCACACGCTGTTTTGGTTGCAAGAATTGCATAATCCATGAGAAGTGTTGAAGCATCTGTATTAAAACGGAATCCGGCATTGAAGCTTCTGTTTGGGTCGATTTCATGGCTCTAACAGAGTTTAAACTCATAGTTTGTTACCAAATATAAAAATGTTGAAGTTGCATATGAACTTGCATAGTTTGTTGATAAATTGATAGCGCAGAGTTTGTTGATGAATTGATAGCGCAGAGTTTGTTGTTGTTGATGAAGTTGCATAGTTTGTTGAGGAATTGATAGCGCAGAGTTGAAGAGCAGGATCGATCTACAGTGATGATAATTGCAGAGTGAAATCGTGGTCTGAACCGAGGTAAGAAAAATTGCCAGATTGCAATATTTAAATCTGATTATATGGCATGAGCGCACTCTTTTAATCCAGTCACATATAAATGGGACGATTATTGGGACGCATTCAAAGTTTAGGATTGAAAGTTATTTAAATTGGGATTTATGCTTCACATGCAAATGGCATAGATGTTGAATTTGCCATAAATTTGAAATAAGTTTCAGTGTATGAAATTGTCAGATTGTTTTCTGAATAATTGGACAGTAAATGCAATGTATGCTTAAGAGCACAGAGAATAAAGATTCTGGAGTAATTGCAGGCCTAGTACTTGTGTATCACTGGGTGCGCTGTAAGAGAAAGAGCGCACATATATTTGGTGCTTTGACTGGTTGAACAGGTAAATTTGTGCATGCAAGTGATATTGGAGTTGAATGGAATTTATGAAAAGCTTGTTGTCTTGGAATTATTTTAGAGGGAAATTATTTGAGTTTATAAATTGAGTTTTAATTCCAAGCATGGTTTTTGTTAATCATGAAACAAGCTTCCGCAAATTTAAGTGGGAATTTGCCATGTATTGATTTTGAATTGAGGAAAAGTTTGGGCGCATTGTTTTACAAGAATGGTTGATGGAGGATCCTGAGTATTGCAAGCACTAGGCTCCATGCTTGCGTCACAATGTCATGGCTTCCACGGCCCCTCTCAGTGCCTGCTTTGTCAAAAACATGAGGAAAACTTACTCCACATATTTCTCGAGTGCCTCTACGCTCACGAAATTTGGAATGAAATCTTGCTAATTTGGAACAACAACCCCATCATCCCAATCACCATCACAGGTATGTTGTATAATTGGGGAGACCGGTTTCTTAATTTCTGCCCCAGGAGAGGCTGGCCAAACAAGGGGTGGATGATTATCCCTAAGCTCATTTGCTGGAAGATTTCGCTTGAAAGAAACAATCGTATATTTCAAGAGAAGGTACTAAGCCAACAAAAAATGATAGTGAAAATCAGAAGCTTATTCAAAGAAATAATGCAAGCCAAGGTGAACCAAAAGTTAGTTTGTAGCTTAAACCAATAAGGTAGGGATTGGTGCCAACAGCTCGGGCTAAACTCTCCCACTGGGCACAATATGGAGAAGTGAAAATAAGAATGGAAAAACATATTAGAGGATGAGGACTTTGAAAAATGAAGAAGGACCACAGATATCCGCACTATGTTTTTTTACGGTGCAGCAAAGGGGAATCCGAGGAAGGTTGGAGGTAGAGGAATTATTCGTTGCCCTTTAGACCAAATCATTTCCCACTTTTCCTGGGGTTTGGGGCTTACTTCGAACAATCAAGCGGAAGCCATGGTTCTCACCTAAGGCTTGAAATAGCTACAAAAACATGGAATCAAGGAGGCTCGAGTCATTGGAGATTCACAAAGCCTCATTGGCTTGATTGTGACAAAATCGATCCCTAAAGACCTCTGTTTGCAATGGTTGTTTGCTCGCATCAATAATTTGATCATGTCCTTTGACAAACTCCAGTTCTTTCACGTCCTTTAGAAAAATAACAAAGCTGCAGACCTTGAAGCCAACATTTTTGTCTCTTTAAAAGCGGGATCTCTCCTCTGTGAAGAGGGGGATTCATGGGATCCTGTGCCTTAGCCAGCCCCTCTCCTTTGCCATGTATTTTTGTCTCTTGCTGCAGAAATTTTTTTGTATTAGAAGGTTTGCTAGTCTTTGGGAAATTGCTATATTGATTGTAAGAAGTAGAGTAGGTGAATTTTTCTTGATCGGAAACCCCCTAGACATTAGGTCTAGAGATGTAATACCTCTAAGCATAAGCCTCGATATTTCTAAATCGATATAAAAATAACCGTTTCTATTAAAAAGAAGAAGCTATGGATGACTCAAGCTAGTTTGAGCTTTGATATTTCCTCTTACTAATTATCTTGAAACATTCCCAATATTAAGTGCTTTCAAAATTTTAATTGCCTCTAGTTTATATTGAAACGTTCCTAATATTAAGTGCTTTCCACATTTTAAATGTTGGCTCCATTTTACTATCTGTCCTTTTTCTTGTGGGTAAGATGTGAAAAATTATATTACTGACTGTCTTTCAACACCAGGGGCTTGCTGCTTTTTAAAGGGACCCACCACTAAAGAGGTGATCTATTGAGTTGGAAAATTTTAGTCTTAATTTTTTGAGATAAAGTAATCTTAAATTTAGTATTAATGTGTAAGATAAAATAATCAATGGTAGGTTTTTCATGGATACAAATTTGACATTTTAAATGGTGGCTTCATTTTACTGTCCGTCCTCTTTTTTGTGGGTAATCTGTGAAAAATTATATTACTGACCGTCTTTAAACACTAGGTGCTTCCCCTTTCTTTTAAGGACCCTCTGTTTAAAGAGGTGATTTATTGAGAAGGAAAAATTTAGTCTTAATTTTTAAGATAAAATAATCTTAAATTTAGTACTAACGTGTAAGATAAAATAATCAATGGTAGAATTTTCATGGATACAAATTTGAAATTTTAAATGGTGGCTTCATTTTACTATCTGTCCTCTTTTTTTTGTGGGTAAGTTGTGAAAAGATATTACTGACCGTCTTTCAATACCAGGTGCTTCTTGGTTTTTAAATGGACCCGCTATTTAAAGAGGTGATTTATTGACTAGGAAAAATTTAGTCTTAATTTTTAAGATAAAATAATATTAAATTTAGTATTAACGTATAAGATAAAATAATCAATGGTAGGTTTTTCATGCATACAAATTTTCATGGATAATCAATGGCATATTTTTCATGGTAGATCAAAGGTATATTTTTCATGGATACAAATTTTCATGGTAGTTTTTTTTCTACATATTTTATTGTTTTATTAGTCCCCACACACATAGTAGGATTGTATAAATCTATTTCCAGTCAATATTTAGTAAAAAAAAAAATTATAGTTTAATAAAAAAAATCTTATAGTTTAATATAATATTATGTAAAATATAATAATTAGGAAAATATTGTAAATAAATAACTACTTTTTATTTTTATTTTTAGAAATGAAATTTCAATTTTTTTTAATTTAGGTACAATATTTTAAAATTCTAATTATCTATGGTGGTTAGACATAAGAGGAAAAAAATAATTTATTTTTTATTTTTTATTTTTTTTCAAAAAGTATAAAAAAATAATACAAATTTTTATTTTTAGTTCAAAAAAAGAAGAAGCCAAGTAACTTATGACAATAAAATGTATTGGTAAATATCCAGTATCAAAATTTGTATATTTATGTGACAAAAAATATTATATATACTTGAAGTGTCAATACATACTCAAAAGTAATAATAAAGAACATAGAATATAGCATGGTTATAGGAAAATCACATATTTATTTGACTCTACGAGTTCTCCATACTTTGGAAGTAAAATTTAATAATAAAAATATAGGATGCCTTGTCTTGTGATGGTTTCCTAAAATCACCTTTTGCAAAGGATCAAATTGTTGCTAATGAGAATGTCTGTTAGGTCCCTATATTACTAGTGTAGTCCCTTATTGTTATTAGTGTAGCCCCCTTATTGTTATTTCTATACCCATGCAGTCCCCATATTATTATTATTGTGCCCCATAAAACCCCACTATTGTTATTTTTGTGCCCTTACATTATTATTTTTAGGTTGGCTAGGATTATATTGTGACCCCATGGACTCCTATATATAGAAAGAAGGTTTTTCCATTTGAATCATCCAATAATTTTTCATTTATGTAATGTAAAGGAGATTTCCTCCTCGAAGTGGATCATTTCTAAGGCATTTATCTCCTTTTTATTCTATTTTTTGAGCTAGTTTCATAACATTTGGTATCAAATGTTTGGATTCTAGGGTTTCGCTCCTTCAAACAGGTCATTTTGGAATTTTCGCTATAAATTTTTTTCTACGAAGGTTCAGAAGCTAAAAGACCATTTGTGAAGCAATCCTGAGGAGATTTGTGTAAAAAATTCAGATATTGGTTCACCATATTTTCAGAGATATGATCTATGGAAATTAGTGTTTTTGCAGGCTCCTGAATTTCATCTCAAAGAGTTGACCTTGGGAAAATCGTCATCACCCTGGCTCTGAGCATCAGATTAGAATTCTGTAAAAATTGGCTAAAATTAAACATACTTTAGTTTACTTTTTATTAATTTCAGAGCTGAAGGAGGAAACAGTGACACGTGGCACGTCGTACAAATTTTCTCTACTGAACTAGTTCATAATTAGGTCTTTACGGGAGATTGGGCATAACTTTGCCTTGAAAAATCCAAATCAGGTCTGACCTGTGACATTGGAAAGAGAACTCAGAGGGATAATATAGGATATAAATTTAGATCTTTAAGATCTGAAATAATAGAGATAAATAAGGTTCAATATAGACCTCCTAAAAAGCAAGAAAAATGTGTGTATTTTTTAAACAAGTTTGCATAACATTTGTTTTAAAAATTATTTTGAAGTGATTCGAAGGGCATATTGAAGCATAAATATTAGTATTGAGTTATGTAATGCCTCCCAAAAATATATGCACACTCGTTAAGCCCTCAAAAATCTCTACTATGATGCATGAAGAGGAATAATTGCAATATGATATATCAAAATTATGGTACCAAGTGAAACAAATTTCGATCTTACAAAGAGAAATCAAAGATGACATAGATGGTTAAGAAAAAATGGAGGCTAATTTGGATGGTTTGAAGGAACGAATGAAAGCTAATATGGATTATAAAGTAGTTTAATATCACATCGAGCATCAACAACATGTTTTCAAACTCTCAAAGGACAAGCTAACTTTGGTGCAAAATCAAATGAAAAAACAAGAAGATCAACATCGCAGTGAAAGAAGTTCTGAATCAGTCACTAAAATAAGAACTCAAAAACTATGAAATCGATAAATTTTAGAGTATCTCAGCAAGTGGAAGAACTTACCCATTGAATATTCCACATGGGAGGATGAGAATTTTATACAGAAGTATCAAGAAATAATCAAGCATTGAGGACAACACTGTTTGAAGGAGAGGGGCATATTAGGTCCCTATATTACTAGTGTAGTCCCTTACTATTGTTAGTGTAGCCCCCTTATTGTTATTGTTGTGCCCTAGAAGTCCCCATATTGTTATTACCATAAAATCCCACTATTGTTATTGTTGTGCCCTTGCATTATTATTGTTAGGTCGACTAGGATTATATTGTGACCCCATTGACTCCTATATATTAAAATGAGTTTTTTTTATTTGAATCATCCAGGAGTTGCTCATTTACGTAATGTAAAGGAGGTTTCCCCCTCGAATTGGCTTATTTCTAAGGCGTTGATCTCTCTTTTCTTCTATTTTTGGAGTTGGTTTCATAACAATGTCATTGAAGGATTGCAAGAGGCGATCATTGTGCATGACAGTTCTGCAACTAATTCAAAAATATCTTATGTTGAGAATCTTGAAAAATAAGTTTACAAAATTAACAATGAGGATAATTATGATAAGGACAATGAAAGAGTAAAGGAATTAACCAACTCTGATTATGAATATACAATCTTGACCCATAGGTTTACAAAATTAAGAATAAGGAGAATTTTGATCTCGAAAATGAAAGTGTGATTGCATTAACCAACTCTAATTTTGAACTGGACAAGCCTATACATGAGGCTGCAAAAATTGAAAACATCAACAATGGATTGAGGGAAATGGAACGTAGGATCTCATATATAGAAGAAGATAACTCAAGGCTCCTAAGGCGATTAACAATGAAAAGCCTTAAATTTAAACATCTCAAGGAAAAAATTAGAAGATTGAAGAAGGAGGAAAATAATTTCAAAGGAAGAATTTTTTTTCGTTAATAGCAATGACTATAATACAGTTTGATTTCAATGAATTAATGAGAGGATTGCAGTTTATGATTCTAATTTCTTGTGTGTTTGTGATTTGATCATCATTCATATAGTACTATGCAAGCAGCAATTAGTGTATGATTAAATGTGTATCATGTAAATGTTAGTTCTTAAATTGTCACAAAATTTTAATCTTTATGTGCATTTCTTATATGGGTTTTTGGTTTTGCAGTTGGATATTTGAACCGTATAATTTCATGCACTACAAGGAAAAGACCCTCTAGCAGAGGTTATCAAGGAGGTTTTTAGTGTTATAAAATTGGCCAAAATTGTCAAAAAAGCATTTGTTACAACATCTGTTTATGGTTATGGATGTTTTGGCAGAGCTTTTAATGGAAATTCAACACAACTAAAAAACTTGGTGGTCAGAGGTTATTACGAATGTTTTTTTCATCGGTGTTCTACTAAGTTTTCAATGCACTGGTGCATGTCATCTAGAAGGTGGATCAGGGCGGTCGAAGGTGCATTCACTGGGCCGTCAAAGTATAAAACCGCACCAAGCACAGTGTTGGTGATACAACGCATGGGGCTGTTCTAATTGGTCTTGGGATTTGTGCGATACCCATAGGTCGTCTCAACACACCGGTACGTAGAATTATATAAATGCATCGGTGCTCCGTATCAAACAAACACACCGATATTTATAATTGGTATTGGTATTTATGCGGTGCCCATAGTTCGTACAAATGCACTCGTGTGTAGTCTCACATAAATGCTCTGGTGCACACTACCGCACAAACGCATTGAGATTTTTAATTGGTTTTGGTATTATTGCGGTGCTCATAGGTCATAGAAATGCATCGGTGTGCTGCAACATACAAATGCACCCATGTACAGTAACTAACAGGCACTGGTGTTTATTTTGTATTTTTCAGAAACATCGACCTATGACAATGCAATTATTGTGATTTTTTAAAATTAATTATTCATCAAAAGTTGACACATCTTATAACAGTATTCATATTAATTAAATTTTTATTAATGTATTTGAATGTGATGTTTGGATTAATTTGTTATATCACATCATAATTATTGTGATTTTTAAAAATTCAATATTCATCAAAAGTCAGCACATATATATCTTATAACAGTATTCATACGAATTAAATTTTTATTAGTTCATTTGAATGTGATGTTTGGATTAATTTGTTATATCATATCATCAAATTTCACATCTCTTCATTGTAATATTTAATCATCCATAAATTTAATGAGTGGTGTTACATTTCACAGCTACAATGGAATAGAATAAATTACAACATATTATATATATATATATATATATATATATATATATATATAATACAATATTTTTCATACAAAATGGGACAGTTATTGGTATCCCTTTGTCTTTCAATTGGAACACTATGTCCATTAAATTAAACAAAATTTCTGATTTCATAGACAAATATTTCAAAAAATACAACGTCTTGCCTTGATATCCAAACATAGTGATCTGTTCTTTGCTTGAATTTTTGTTACTTCTAAAGCTACTTCCATGACTTGTTTTATTTCTAGGAATTCTTTTCTCGCAGTGTTGATTGTTTTCTTCTTCTTCACCTTCCATCTACAAACATAAAAATAAACTGTAATGAGTGTATATACATTGGTGAGAATAATGAAAATTACAATATTAAATAATATATATCAATGTAAATAAAAAATAAATGACGTACCATAGAAAAAATTGACTCATAAACTATGCACATTCTTTCAAAAAAATGTATCATGCCATCTTTCAAGATTTCATCTGTTGGCGCAGTTCCATACTTTGTTTCCTGCAAGTTTTATACCCCATAAAAAATCATATATTTAATATATATATATATATATATATATATATATATATATATATATATATATATATTGTTCTAATAATTATAGATGGAGCAGCAAGAGCCGGCTATTCTGCAACACTCATCATCGCTACCAACAACCCATTGCTTCGACCCACAGTTTGCATCCTCACCATCTGCTGATTCTGATGCAAATAAAAATAGCCAGCAATCTAATGAATTCACAACTACCTTTACATATTTAATCAACTCTCTCGAGCCTCAACGAACTAGACCAACAACCACAAAATTTGTAAAAAAACTGAAAGCCATACCAGAAATTTCATTACCACCAATCATGCCAAGGAAATCTGCGATCTCTCTCACAAAGAAAGGACTTGTAGGTCAGTTTACAGGAATATGGACGTCACCCAAGACAGTGCAGAAATGGGTGGAGAGAAACTGGATCAAGTTCATACAAGGGAAAATCGCCATTCGATTATGTGGAAGGGGATACTATACATTCCATTTCGATACCAAAAGTGACCGAGATCTAATCTTTTGAAGTGGGCCTTACTTCATGGACACAAGAGGCTTATATCTTAACCAATGGACTCCAGATTTTGATCCAGAACTGCATGTCCTCAATGTTGTTCTAGTATGGGTCAAATTGCTACACCCCTCTCTTCACTTCTAGAGTGATGAATCGGTTCAAGCAATAGGAAATGCAGTGGGAAAATACATTGACAGAAGTGAACCCAAAGATAACATGTAAGCATGCGCAATAATCTGTGTCAAGGTGGATCTAGGAAAGGGCCTCCCAGAAGCTGTCAAGATCAAGGTGGACAACTGGGTCCATATCCAATACCTGGACTATGAGAAAATCCCCTTCAAATGTAAGGTATGTCATGAGTACGGTCATTTCGCCAATAGATGTAGTAAAAGAGAGGAACCTGAAAAGAAATGTAGAAGAAAACTCATATACAAAATGGGAACAAGTTAAAAAGAAGAAGACAGCCCCAAAGCCCACTTCAGGATCTCATCCCGCTCCACCCCCTCCACCGCCTAGTTCCCCTCCTTCCACTCAAACAAACATTCCCAAAACCACCCTTTTGGGGAGAAATCCTTTCAACATTCTATCATCTGCTCTCATATCATCAGATTCGTTCTCCTCCTCTTCTCCTAAACCCTCTCTCTTCTCATCCCCTATCCCTTCCCCCCCAAGATCCCCTCATCAGGCGGACAAATCCATCCTCCAAATCCCGAAATGAATACTAACAATAAACCAATCCAAAGAGAACCTTCAAAATGATGAGAATATCAAGAAATTTGGAAGGAGATCAAACAAAGAAATCAGGGATGAAGAAGCAGCCAAAGACATCTTATTGGGAACACAACAGGGGCTGGAGAACTTTCTAGAAAAAGGACCAAAGAATAAAGAGAAAATGCAGCAAACAAACAAAGGGAAGGGTCCACAACCACCCACAACAATAAATAATGATAGCTATATCTTGGAATTTTAGAGGGTTGGGTCATCCCTCCAAAATTATTTTTTTAAAAGACTTGATAAAAAGTGAAAAACTCGACATCCTCTTAATTCAAGAGACAAAACTCAATAGTCAAGAAGAAGATAAGATCATAGAAAAATATAGAATCTATGAAAGAAATACCTACTACTGGAGCATCAGGAGGGATAAGCACTATATGGAAATAAGGAAAGTGGAAATTGCATCAACACACAAAATCAGAACACTGGATAAACACAAAGTTGGGAAATGTTGACACTAGAAGGAAAACCAAAATCTATAACATATACTCCCCCAATCACTCTAGGGACAAGTAAACTGTTGGCAGACCTTAAAATAAATTATTGGGGATGATTGTGAAGGAAACCACATTGTAGGAGGAGATCTCAACTTAATCCTCAAAGCAGAAGAAAAAAGAGGAGGGAATTTCTTGTTGGATCGAAGTTGAGAAACTCTAGTAGAAATAACATAACAATGCAATATTCTTGACATTCCTCCAAAAAACATGAAATATACCTGGGATAACAGAAGAATAGGTAAGGCAAACATCAAGGAAAGGTTAGATCGGATCCTCCTCCAAGACAAGATGATAAGCAACTACAATAGTGTAGCATCTAGAATTATCCCCTCAACAACATCTTATCACAAACCATTACTATTGGAGCTTGGAATGGTTGAAAACTATGGGCTGCTGCCTTTCAAATACAATCAGCTCTGGGGCAGCATTGAAGAAGCACAAAAGGAAGTGGAAAATTTATGGAAGGAAAACATCAGCAGATCCCCAACTTTCATATGGGAGACAAAAATAAAAGCAACAAAAGTAAGACTAAAATATTCAGAAAAAAACCGATATAAGGAACCCCAAAAAGAGAAAGAGGAATTACAAAATGAGCTAAAACAAATTCAAGAGGAGTTAGAAAGCAGTGATAGTACCACAGAGAAGCAAGCAAGAGAAAAAGAGGTGCAATGAAAAATCTACAGAAATAACAGATGAGAAGAAGAAACTTGGAGGCTCAAGTCCAGATAGATATGGATGCAAGCTAGAGACAACAACACCTCTTTCTTCCACTACTCAGTAAAAACAAGATTGATAAAGAACAATATTGAAAAAAATACAGGAGGAGAGGGACAAGAGCTAAAAGGGCAAGAAGAAATAAAAAATGAGGCATTCAAGCACTTCAAAAAACTCTTCACAGCCCCAGATAGTCATGCAAATCCTGAAGAGTTCTTGAGGCATATCCCAAAAATCATTGACAAAAGAACCAATACCTCGCTCACAAAGGAATTTATGGAAGAAGAAGTTAAGACAACAATATGGGCTCTGCAACCAAACAAGGCTCCGGGAGCAGATGGTTTTTCAATAGCCTTCTATAGAACCTTCTAGCATCTTATCAAAAAGGATCTTCTGAAAATTATAAAATATGTAATGAGAAAAAGGAATATTAGAGGATACACCAACTCAACCTTTCAGGCCTTAATACCAAAATATCCCTGACCATCCTCTCTCAATTGCTTCAGGCCCATATCCTTCTGCAAAAATTCATACAAAATAATCTCCAAAATTGTAGGTGGCAGGCTAAAACCTCTTCTTCCCTACCTGATCACTAAAAATCAAGGGGCTTTTGTTCCCAATCAGTATATTGTGGAAAACATCATCTTAGTCGAAGAATTTATCCACTACAGTCTCTCCAATAATGAAAAAGGCTTCATCTTAAAAATGGACATGGAAAATGCCTTTGATAGAGTAAATCTATCTTTTCTTGCTACTGTGTTAAAAACCTTTGGGTTCTCAAATGAATTTGTAGAACTTATACAAGCTTGCACAATGGATCCTTGGATAGCTCCTCTTATAAATGGGAGGCCCTGCAAAGTCTTCCAAAGCTCAAGAGGAATAAGGCAGGGATGTCCACTATATCCTTTCTTATATATCATAATGGCAGAATCTCTCAGTAAGAATTTGGAAAATTGCAGAAGAAACTCCATATTAACAGATCTCTCCATAAGCAGAGGAACCAAAAGAATAAATCACACTCTGTTTGCATATGATACACTTATCCTGGGTGGAAAATCTTGCATAGTGACAAGAAGACTCAAATCTATCTTGGATAACTTCTTGGAGGTCTCTGGAGGATTGGTAAACAATAACGAAAGTTGTTTATATAGCTAGAACACTCTTACAAGGACCCTGCAAAAAGTGTCACAAATCCTGGACATCCCCTTCCAAAATAGTTGGAACCATTTTCAATATCTGGGGCTGTATCTAAGTAAGAAAAACATGAAGAACAAAATATGGAGTAAGTTTGCTGAAAAATGAAGGTGAAAATCCAAGCATGGGGAATTCTCTGGCTAAACCAAGCAGGCAGAATTATGCTCATAAAGTCCATATTGGTAGCCCTGCCACTGTATCAATTTTCTCTTATTTTGGCTCCTGAAAGTACTCACAAACAAATAGAACTAATAATCATAAGTTTTCTCTGGCAGGGAGGGAAAAGAGAAAAGAAAAAATTCAATATGATAAACTAGAAAGAAGTGACATCCTCATATAAAAGTGGGCGACTGGCCATAAATCTCCCAGGATTAATGAAAACAGAACTGGGAAGAAAAATAACATGGAACTTCCTAACTGGGGAAAATACATGGTGTAAAGTTACCTTTGAGGCTAAATATTTCAATGTACCCAGAAATTCGATCTTGGATAAGACCCCTCCGATAAGGCCATGTACCCAAATATGGAAAGAAATCATCACAGTGAGACCGATAAATGGGGATAAAATAAGCATTTGGGAAGATAGCATAATGGGAAACCCCCCTTTGGGAAGCAACCCAAGACTGAAAGAATTAAAAGAATGGATGACAAGGGAAGGCCTTCACAAGCTGAAAGACATTTCAAACTGGGAAAAGGATGGAGACTGGAAGTAATGTAGCAATCCAAAGCTTCCAAGTAACCTAACAGGCCAATGGAACCAATTGAAAAATCTATTGGCAGGAGTAGCCCCGATATGTAAAAGTATAAAGGATTTATATATATGGGAACCAACAAGAGGAGACTACATCTTCATAACAGGATACCAAAAGCTTCATGAGAATCAAAATCAACAATATTGGAAATACTGGAGATTAGCATGGAAGGTTGAATCTCTACCTCAAATAAAAATCTTCCTGTGGACTCTACTCCACAACAAATCTATCACTGCAGAAAATATAAAAAGAAGAGGAATATATGGGCCGTCTCAATGTCCACTATGTAGAAAGGAGGAAGAAACAATCCAACATTTATTTACGGACTACTCCTTCACAAGAAAATGCTAGGAGGCAATCGTGATACCCACAACAGCAGATATGAACTATAATCTCCCTATAAATCAATTTATGAGCAGATGGAAGAGAAATTACCCTCACTCCTTCAAAAACAAACAAACAATGAAGTGCATGTTGAACAACCTTCCCTCCTTCCTTTGCTAGCAATTATGGCTAGCAGGAAATGGAGCAATATTTAAAGGCAAAGTCCCAAAAGTAAGTACAATTACATCAAAATCATGGGGATTGATCGTGGAATTTATCGTATCAAAAGGAGCCAAAGCAATCAACCTGAGCCAACATCAAGAAGAAGAAAGAAGCTGGATCAGTTTTGCAGTAGGCAAAATCAAGTAGTCTCCTCAAACAAAAAATACAATGACATTTCAA
The DNA here is from genome assembly GCA_034641835.2 of Pinus albicaulis. Classification (NCBI taxonomy): domain Eukaryota; kingdom Viridiplantae; phylum Streptophyta; class Pinopsida; order Pinales; family Pinaceae; genus Pinus; species Pinus albicaulis. Next base: position 122,236 of record JAXQQM020083126.1, on the reverse strand, counting down.
AAATGGAAAATCAGGAAAAATGAAGAGGAATTCCAAGCCTGGGTAAATACTTTGAAAAAATCTTGTCTCTTTTTTGATGGAGTATCAAAAAAGAACCCAGGAAAAGCAGGTATCGGAGGAATAATAATTTTTCAAAATAAAACTACTCAGATTATTTATAATTGGGGCTTAGGTCAGATGACGAATAATAGAGCAGAGGCTTATGGGCTTCTGCTAGGCCTCAAAATATTAAGGAAAAAATAAATCAAAGAAGCTATTGTCTTTGGGGATTCAACCATCGTTATAAATGCAGTGGAAAGAAACCCTCTTCCTCAAAATGCGGGCCTAAACCAAATTATGAGTAGAGCTCAAAAAATAGCAAATCAGATTGGCAACATTTAGTTTTTTCACATCTTGAGGAAGACTAACAAGATGGCAGATGAGCAAGCAAACATTGGAGTCTAATGGAATGCTAGACAAGCACAAATTGGAGAAATTATATCCAAGCTTCATATTCCTTAAACTTTCCTCCTCCTATCATGATGGAAAACAATCAAGTCACATATAACCAGAAACCCATTGGCAGCAACAATACTCCTTTTGAATTCAAGTGTATGCAAAATGTCAAAATAGATATAACTCTACAACACTGTATTACTAGCCAAATTTTTTAAAACAACACTACAAAATCTATGGGCAAGTCTCATCCCGTGAATCTCATGTCTATCTTCTCCCATCAGTGCAACAATAAGAATTGCATCACCCAAGCTTCTCCCCAACTAAACTCTTCGCATTTGAATGTGCATGTGGGTTTTGATTCTTCAACTGGGTCTTCCGTTGTCACCGCTTTGCCTTTTTCCTTTGCTAGCCCATTCACACGAACAACAATATTCTTATCCCTCAAAGCAACCGCAACTCTAGATTTTTTCTTTATGCCTGTCGCACAACGCTCATCCACACCTTTGTTTCTATCTCTAATATGAAACCACCATGATTTCCTTGGCGTTATTACATTTCACCTCGAACCTTCCAACCTCTGCTACCTGCGCGACTATTGGTTCCTCAATGCTATAGGCCTCTGGACAGCATGAATTCTGCACCATTCTCAAAGTCTTGTGCAGGTAGATCAAGAGCAGAGATCAAGATACCTGACAGGAAGCTATTAAAGCACTTTGCACCAACAACAAAGGAAGACTTTACAATTATTTGCGTTAACAACAAAAAGATACTAATGGATCCTTGTAAATTCTGCAAATCACATCGAATTGTGATAGAGAACCTCAAGAACTAGATCCAGAAGGATAAAGAAAAGTCAAAGGTATAGATGGATTATATGAGAGCACATTGGAAGACATGTAATGAAGAAATAAGAACGCTAAAGAACCGCTGAAATCATCAGAAGGAATCACTGAACATCATCCGAGAAGAAATGAGAAAAAGGTCGGAGCAAGGTTTCATATCAATGAACCAAGGAAGCAGACAGCAAGGTAGTGAAAACCTCGTCAACAAATAGCTCTTCCAAGTCTCCAATCACCCAAGGATTTAACTCCAAAGTGTAGTAGAAATCATAGTCTATCATAGTAAATTATGCAAGTCAAGTGTATTCAGCTCTTATTTCAATTTTAAAATTGTATAAATCCAATGTAATAGTGTCTAGATCCAAACGAAGGAAATAAAATTGTAATTCAAGTAGCATATATCAGGAAAAAATCCCCAAGTAGATCGCTCTATGCAACAAACTTGGGAAACTATGTATTGGAGAAGCATTTCTCCTCAACTTTTTGGAAATATAATAAAACCGACTTTGTTCGAAAAACAATAATTATAGACAGAGCTAAGTAAAATAATATCGATAGATGCTTACAAATTCCACAATTAATTTCTGATATGCCAACATATACTCACAACCCATATTTAACCCAATTTCAATCAATTCGTCTGATGGTTCATCTTTGTATGTTAGCACCTGTTTGAAGACATTCAATGATGATTTTTGTAAAATAACTTAAAAAAATACAAAACTGAAATCTAGTTAAGTTGTTATAAGGAAGTAAAAATTACTCACAAACTTAGATATGAACCCCTTTCTTCCTTGTCTTCATGTTTTATGTGCTTAATGGGTTCTATTTTCTTTTCTTTTCTACAAGAAAATACTTGAAAATTAATATTTAATGCTAAATTGTTTATTTATTGTACCTCATGATCGAAAAATTCAATGATTACATATTACACTTGAAGCACGTTGTTGTTGATATGGATCCTCTTGCGATGCAATTTTTTCCATTTCTTTGACCATCTCCTTGTACACCTTTTTGGACATTCCTACTGGCATATTTATGATATTAGCTCATTCATATTTTGAGATTTTCATAATCTTCCTGAAAATGTAACATGAAAATAAACTATTTAATTTTTATATTGATATATGAAAATTAAATATAACAAAAGTGATATTTATAAATAATTCTAGACAAACATTTAAAGTAATATTACTTTTTCATTCCTTTCTTTTTATTGTTGTACGTTTTTCCTATTCAAAGTCTGACATGTCTCATTGACCAATTCTTTGAAAACTCTTCTTGCAGTTTACATAAAATTTGGTTCTTGGAATCATTGGATTGATTTTTGTATTGTAAGTGGAAAGAGCATCTATACATTCATTCCACTAGATCCCTCAAACTTTTGTAAAAGTTTTTTCCCCTTTTGTTAACCTCCAGCACCACTCCAGATGAGCTAAGGAGAAATTCATTTTCATTTGCATGTTCTATTTTTTTTCTTTTCTTAGAAAAACATTCCTTTTTTGAGTGTTGGTCCTTGTAGAACATTAGAAATATGTGAATTAACAGATTTTTTGACACATTTTATATAATAATATTAAGTATATTATTAATGAAAATTAAAAAAAGAAAGTCATATTGGATCGATAGTATTTTTTCATTCACTTGATTCATCCTTTTGCAATTTTTCCATCAATATTTTATGCTCTTCTGGTCCTAGATCAGAAATAATCTTATCGAGCAAGGCCATTTTGTGGCTCTGTATGATACACAGTAAAATATACATATTAGTTAAAATTACATATAGTTCAAAAATAATATTTTTTATAAATAATTTATAAAGAACTTGCATTTTTTTCTTTTCTTGATGTGTTATCAGTATTTTTATTAATTGATGTCTTGTCAGACATTTCTTTATCAATATAAAACCTGTAGCATATCATTCATTAATATATTTATAAATAAATTGTCAAATTTTCAGGTAAAAAAAAAATCTCAAGAAACAGGTGCGCCATTCATGGTGTACGCACCGATGTCGGTGTGTTGGGGTCTTATAAACGCACCACAAAAATAGTATAATAGGTCGTACGGTTCTCTATGTCAAGAAGGAGCACTGGTGCATTACATGTTAACCACCACACCGATTTACACAAAGAAGATAATAAAAATCGTCCAGTGTTATTTTTTATAGCATAAACGTCCCACGCAAACAAGGGACCACCATACAGTGCTCTTTGTCAACTAGGAGACCTGATACGGTGTGTTATATGTTACATGGTGCACCTATTAACACAATAAAACATTTTTTTGAGAAACAAAATGTTCACGGTGTGCCATAATAAAATATCACACTGGTGCCCTATTTGACATATGGCGCATTGATTAAAAAAAATTGTTTTTTTAATTTTTTATCACACAGTACTTTCGCGGTGCACTGGGATAATACAGTGCACCAATGCGCTAGGTTTCGTCGGGCACATGAATACATTTTTTTTTCTTTTTTTAAATTCATGCAAGGGCTGACATGGAATGGGATCCGACTATGCAAGTCATCCTATGGGTTGGATGTCTTAGGCCTATATGTAGCAATACAAACCCTATAAATCTAAAATGAAAAGCCCTAATTATGAAATCACGGAAAGAGGGAGAAGAAAGGGTAGAAATAAAAAGAATGTAGGGTTTAGGCTAAAAATAGTTTTTTTTTCTTTTTTCTTTTCTGAAAATGAAAAATAAATTGAATTTTTTTTCTTATTGGATAAAAAAAAACTGCAGAAAAAGTAAAAAAACAATAAACATTTAAATTTTTTTCTTACTGCATCAAAAAAAGTACAGAAAAAGTAAAAAAACAATAAAATTTAATCACGAGATCGCTTTAAATTCTATGCTACAGGGTTTGAATCACCAGAGGATTCGAATTCTAATTGTCTGAATACTTCTGTTCAAACGTATTTTTCTGCTACACAGTGCTCTCGTGCTCTATTGCTCCAGGTATGTCTCCTACAAATCTCTGGCTGAATTTTTTTTCAAAAATAGTGAAACAATGAAAAGTGTTTAGTATTTAAAGAATTATTTTATGAAATTATATTTTTGAAAATATTTTGCTGCCCATTTTTCAATTTAATGCTTTTTTTTCACTGGAGAGCTTGCCGGATTATCCACAGTGGATAATCCAGCAAGCTCTCCAGTAAAGAATAACCAAAGAAGCTTTTTTTTCACTTAAATATAATAGAATTGCGTTTTTTTTTTTGGTTATTCGTCATCGGTGCATCACTTAATAGCATCACACCAGTGTATCTGTTTATAAAATGACACCAGTACGCAGTAACGAACACACATCGGTGCGGTGATCTGTACATTAACACCGATAACAATAAGTCCATTTTTAAGGCACCAAAATTACTTTTATTTGTGCGCACCAAAATTTATTGTCGATTTTGCTCAGCTTCTCGGAGAAAATATCATAATTATATCAAATGAATAATTCTTCAAAATCCAACTCATTCCATAATATTTCTCAAAGCCCATCGTGGAGTTCTACCTGTCCATCTCAAGACGTAGTATTTACTTCATATTTTATTTATATTTTAATTATCTAATTGAGTTTATATTTTTTATCCATGTCAATCATGCACAACTTAATTAAAGTTATAATGTATACAAATTTTCAAGTTCATGAAGATTCAACATTGAGTTCAGATGAACAAAATATTGAAACAACTCCAAAACTTCGGAAGCTGTTATCAGGAGCAACATACTGCAAGGCGCATTTGGTAAATGAAAATGGACCACTGCTTCACCGTGCCAATTGTAACAATATTGCATCTTCTAGCCACAATCCTAGGACAATGATGGTAATAATTATAATTGTTTGGTATCTTGATTAATGTAATTATTTCAATGTCAAACCAATTAATCATGCAATATTGTCAACATGGGTACTAATTTATATCATATATTTTGTACTATCATGTTCAAATATATATATTTTTTAAATTATCAGGATCCTAGTGATGATGAGCGGCCTACCTACCATCTTCCGTTGCACCCCACGATAATGTCAAATCGAGAAAAGGCTGAATTAAGAGAAAAAATCGAAGAGGATTGATACCAAGAATGGTTGAATCAACCATCGATTCAATTCCTGCTACATCCAGATTCACCAATTAGGAATGACTACAACAACAGTAGTTCTTCACAAGCTGGCAATGGAGGCAATCATAGAGGTTGGTATGGATGATTGCTTAAGGGATACGACTGCCATGGAAAAAAATGTTGTTAGATTCATTCCAAAACGATGATCAGCTAGGGGATGATGCTCATATCGTTGACACCTTTTTCGAAAGCCTTAAATTTTCTTCCACCACCCCTCTCTTTGGACCTGGCGGTCAGTCAAAGTCTACCCAGTTGGGGACAATGATGTTACTATACAACTTGAAAGAAAATTTTTGCTTGTCGAATGCATGTTTCTTGGAATTTTTGAGGTAATTTACCATAAAGTCCTCCCTTATATAAATTTGAGAAATATAATCAGTACACAATGAACATTACAAATGGTAAATTTAATGAAATTTAATAATTATATCTGCATTAGTGTACATTTATTAATATATTTTTCCATGATCACCAAATACAGGTTATTCAAAGATAAGGTTCTTCCGAGTGATAATTTCTTGCTCGATAGGTGCGAAGAGGCAAAGAAATTGTTGAAAATTTTGGGTGTTGACTACATATCATATCATGCATGTCCAAATGATTGTATTATATATAGAGGAGAATATGAAAACAAAGATATGTGTACAAAATGTGGGCATGATAGGTATGATAAATAAAAAAATAAGGGTAAATCACATACTGGTCCTCCTTTTAAGATATTGAGGCACATGCCTATAATCCCAAGGATTCAAAGGCTCTTTCATTGCAAATAATTAGCTATGTTGCAGGGATGGCATGCCTCACACAGAAGTGAGTTGGGAGGTATGTGAATCCCAACTGATTCATCTAGCGTGACGCAAGGTGAACGATCATTAGATGATGCGTCGCTTCTCACGTGCTGTCTATCACGTGCTGCATCTTGACCACACTTATAACGTGCAGCAGTCCTCCTCAGCTACGTAACTAAGGTGGTAGCTCCTACAACGTGTCGCATCAGGTTGTACATGTCACGCAGCATGCCTCTTCACATATGTAACAACCTACCATTGACATGTATATATCTCATAGTAGCGGGCCCGACTCCTGCCTCAACAATCAATGAAGTAAGTTGGTCACCCAACTCCATCCTATATTCGCTATTAACCCTACGGCTCCTAGAAAAAGGTGATACTGGCACACCAGTAGGAGAAAGTCTTTATGCACTAGCCTCTTGATGATCCTCATCATCTGGCATATCCTAATCATCATCATGATCCACACCTAGATCATGTGGTGGTGCTGGCATGTCCTCACCATGAAAAGACCAAATGTTTGCAAAATATATACAAGTACACAACAATAATTAGACAATTTCATTACACAATTTAATAAAAAAAGCTAAATAACATGTTAGAATAAACTGGGTAGATGAAATTAACATCCAATAGCTTTTGTAATTCAGCTTTCACAAAGATGTGTTGAGGCGCGGGATGGATGAAGAGCATCGCGAGTTCTAGTGTTTCTGCAACCTACGACTGATCTTGATTCATGCCAGTGTGTCCTTACCCCCTTTGCTACGATCTCTATTTCCTGAAGCAGTCCTTCTGATCGCCCTGAATGGCTGCCCCTCCCGGAGGGGCGGGTAATACCCCCCCTCCTCCCAACTCTAACTCTAATGTAATGTCCGATCTGCCTGATAATGCCGCGACAGAGTAGCAGACTGCTATTGACAACGCTAACATTACCGACAAAATTTCTGGTGCTAAAATCAGTTCTGAGCATCCTGAAGTCGATAGTACTGGACAAAATGTTTCTGAGGCATAGTAGAAAGCCTCCTCTACCACTTGTATTCCCAAAGCTGCAGATCGGATCAAAATCGATCTCCCCAGTCACCGTATCAATGGACATATTCAATACATGAAAGATCATGCCCTTATTGGGAAGTTCATAGGGCTCTGGCCGACTGAGAAGGCCTTACAGGGGTGGATAATGTCCAAGTGGAAGCCCAAGGGACAAGTCACCCTGCAGCTTAGGCCCAAAGGATTTTTCATGGCCATATTCCACTGTCTTGAGGACAAGAATCATATCTTTGAAGGAGGCCCTTATTTCTTCAACTCTGCAGGTCTTTACCTACGTGATTGGATAGAAATATTTCATCCAGACAAAGAAGATTTTAGTTGGGCTCCTGTGTGGATACGAATGTATTCCCTACCTTTAGAATACTGGGACGAAGAAACTCTGCAGGATATTGGAAATGGTCTAGGAGAATTCATAAAGGTTGCTGAAGAAACAAAGCTCCGTCACTATACCTCCTATGCCAGGATATGTTTTTACATGCACCTTGCAAAACCTCTCATAGATTCGGTAAGTTTATTCCATGATGACTTTGAATGGATTCAGACTATTGATTATGAGCATGTCCCTTTCCGTTGTAGAAAATTTCATGAGCACAGCCACCTTTTCCGAGATTTCTCTCTGAACCCGAAACCTACTCCCCCTCCCCCTAATGCTGGAAAGGATTCAGAGGGATTCACCAAAGTCTCCTCCAGGAAGAAGCATTCCAAGAAATCTCCCATCATCTCTACCGCCCCCAACACCCCTATTACTAGTAATAGATTCAAGGTTCTTGCACAACAAGCTCAGACAGAAGCTCCTCAAAGCCACCCAGCCAGCTCTAGTCCCTCACAGGACGCTCCTACTTCAAACCTCAAAGCTCCTTTAGCCACTGACGCGTCCAAAGCTTCTCTAGCCTCCTCTTTGATTGATAACCAAATCAAACCTTATATTCCCATCTCTTCGCTCATGGAACTGGACTCCACTCAAGCTTCTTCCCCCTCTTCTGGGGCATAAGGCATGGAAATGAACATCCCTACTCTCTCGGAGGATGATCCCGACCGGGTCAACTTTGGGGAGATTGACATTCTAGCTCTGGAGGAAGCATGCCATCAGAAAGAGTATAGCAAAATCAAATCCCATCAGAAAGAGTATAGAAAAATCAAATCCCATCAGATCGACAATCTAGAATAAGTCCTCACTCGTGCTCAGCAAAAGAACTCCCTGGGCATACAAGCAGGTGGCCCATGGGACGGCCGGAAAATTATGAAAGAATCAAAAAAACGAGGTAGGAAGACAGATCTCCAGAGAACTATCATTGTATGAGAAATACTTGTGGAATCTGGCAGATTCAACAAGTTGACAAAGTTCTACAAGGCACTCCCGCACAGTTCCTCATGAAGCTCATCTCGTGGAATGTAAGAGGGCTCAATAGCCCCTCAAAGCACAGGATGATCAAAAACATGATTCAGACATACAACCCTCACTGGTCTTTCTACAGGAAACGAAATGCAACAGCAAAACGTTAGAACTTATCGTGGCTAAAGTTTGGGCTACCTGTCGCTTAGTATATGTGGATGCTTCAGGTGCGTCTGGTGGATTAGCAGTCATATGGGATCCCCAGATCCTCTCTCTGTATGACTTCCATGCGTCCCATTTTTGTATACAAATGACCTTCCATATGATAGGCACCAATATACATGGTCACCTAACCAACGTATGTTTCCCGCAAGACATTCAAAAGAAATTAGATCTGCTCAATACCTTAATAGACCTAAACTCTCTAAGGCGCTTCCCGCTTTAGTTCTGTGGCGGGGATTTCAACATGACCACCACTTTGGAGGAACAATCAGGAGGCAGGAAAAGGTTGGAGGGGGATTGCTTAGGCTTCAAAGATTTCATTTCAGATAATCAGTTTGTGGATCTTCACACCTCCAACGGCACTTTTACCTGGACCAACAAACGCAGTGGACCATAGTACATTGCTTCCCATTTGGATCGATTACTTATGTCAGATAATTCTATTCATCTTGGAGGGGACTTTCACTCTTCCATTCTTCCCCTGGCTGGCTCAGACCACTAGCCGATTCTCCTGCAATGGTCTCGACCTAGCTCTCATTGTAATAGACCCTTCAGATTTGAATCATTTTGGTTCTCCCATGCCAGTTTTAAAGACTTTGCCAGCAAGGCTTGGTGCTCTTTTATTCCTGTGGATGGCTCAAAAATGTTCCAATTTCAACAAAAGCTCAGGAATATTAAGTACTCACTTAAACATTGGAATAAAACCCAGTTTGGAAACATCTTCGACAACAAGAAAAATATGGAGCTTCAAATGAATCTTCTTCAGCAGAAAATCATCACTGAGGGCAGAACAGAGGACTATGACAAACAAGAAACAAATCTCCTCACTAAAATAGACAAGAGCAGGAAACATGAAGATACTTATTGGAGACAGAAATCTAGAATCAGATGGCTTCAGGATGGAGAGAAAAACACAAATTTTTTCCACATATCTACTATCCAACGAAGGATGCATAATCACATTACCTTTCTTAATAGCACTCAGGGGACTCAGCTAGAAATGCATGAGGACATAGAAACAGAGCTCAGATATTATTTCAATAATATTATGCAGGAACCAGAGGGTAATCGAGAGCAAGCTATATTTTCTGTCACGCAACATATCCCTGCTATCATCACTGAGGATCATAATGCAATGCTTCTTTAGCCGGTCACTCTTCATGAGGTCGAGCAAGCAATGGCTCAACTAAAGGATGGGAAAGCGCCAGGCCTGGATGGATTTACTACCAATTTCTTTCATGCATTCTGGGAGCTTATTAAAATGGAAGTTTGGGCTTTAGTGGAGGAATATCGATCCATGCACTGGATCCTTCCGTCACTAAACTCAACTTTCCTTTCTCTCATTCCCAAAGAGGAGAACTCAAGTACCCCAGATAAATACAGGCCCATAGCACTCTACAATTTCATCTATAAGTTGATCTCCAAAGTCATTGCGAACAGGTTCAAGCCTCTCCTTCCTCTCCTCATTTCGCCAAAGAAAAATGGATATGTTGAGGGTCGTCAAATTCTGGATGGCATCATCCTTTCGCATGAGGTAATACACTCCCTCAAAATCCTCAAGAAACCAGGTATGCTCCTCAATCTTGATTTATCAAAATCTTTTGACAAATTAAGTTGGAATTACATCAAACACATACTTTTAGCTTTTGGTTTCAATGCTACTTGGACTAGGTGGGTCACGAGCCTTCTGTCCTCTCCCAGCTGCTCTATCTTAGTCAATGACTCTCCCTCTCCACCGTTCTGGTCTTCTAGAGGTATTTTTCAAGGGGACCCCTTATCCCCCTTCCTTTTTGTGCTCATGGCTGAAGGTCTTAGCCGCCTCATTCATCATGCTGTATCCTCTGGTTCTATTAAAGGTATATCTCTTCATGACCATTCCCCCATCACACATCAACAATTTTTGGATGACAACTTGCTCTTTGGCCATCCTTCTGTTCAAGAAGCCCATACCCTCAAATCACTACTTAACACCTTTTCGGAAGCTTCAAGCACCACCATCAATGCTGCTAAATCCCACATTTTATTTTTCAATACCCCTCCCATCTCTCAACAAAATATTGCAAGAATCTTGGGGTTTATGATTGACGTCCTTCCCTCCAAATATCTTGGAGCTCCCCTGGTCGACTCAGCTATTAAACATGTCTCTTGGAAAGCCCTTTTTGATAAGATGGAAGCTCGCCTTTCCTCTTGTACATACCGTTCTCTCAATCTAGCCAGTAGATTTATCTTAATCAAATTCATTCTCCAAGCTATGCCTCTTTACCTTTTCTCCATTCTGGCAGCTCCTAAATGGGTGTTGAAGCAAATTCACAACCTTCAAAGAAATTTCCTCTGGGGTTCTTCAAGCCTCAACAGGAAATGGGCGCTTGTTAAGTGGACTGAAGTTTGTACTCCTAAAAATGTAGGGGGATTGGGTTTAAGGGATCCGCTTCACAGTAATTTCATCATGGGGGCCCGTATTTGGTGGAGCTGGGTTTCTAAGCCACATGTCCCTTGGGCACGCCTTTGGAAAGTCAAATATGCTCCTGGCAGAACACAGGTTGATCTCATACGTTTCAATTCTGATGCTCCTGGTTCAATGATATGGAATGCTGCAAAACAACATGGCGCATTCATCCAAACTCACAGCTTCTGGAAAATCCATGCAGGAGACAAAGCTAGATTTTGGGAAGATTCTTGGAAACATATGCCAAAACTATCATCGCTCTTCCATAAACCTCTATGGCAACACAAGCTACAGAATGACATTCCCAATCTAGTTAATCATTTCTGGCAGCCCAATTCTGACCTCGGTCAACAGGTCTGGAAACCAGCTCTCAACTGGCAAGAAGACTGGCAAGGGGAGACCTTTGGAGACATTGAGCAGGAATTAAACTTAAGAAGGATTAAAGTTTCGATTCAAGCTGACAGGTTAAGATGGGGATATACGCCACGGGGTAACTTTTCTACTCAAGAAGCCTATAGATTACTTTACCGCCCGCAGCAGGATCAACAGGATTGCATCTGGACTCAAGTCGGGTAGCTGAAAACATGGCCTAAAATATCTAGCTTCCTTTGGCTTCTCACGAAAAGGAAAATTCTCACTTGGGACAATCTCTTTAAGCGAGGTTTCATTGGACCTTCCAGATGCCACAATTTTCAGTCTCAGGAAGAATCAATACAACACCTTCTTGATTCGTGTCCTCTAGTTAATTTTCTCTGGGAACAATTTACCTTCTACTTTGGGAGAGCTAGAAGACAGGAAGGGGACATCAGTAACACAATTCACAATTGGCCTACTAGTCCGTTCCAATGCTCATTGCTCAAAACCATTTGGAACTTTTTCCCGGGATTCATATATTGGGCCACCTGGAAGGAGCGTAATCACAGAAATTTCAAGGACACTACCACACCAAATGCTATCATCTAGTCCAAACTCAAGTGCAATCTACAAGAGACTTTAGCTCTTATTCCCTGGAAAGAATCGGATATGCCCTCCTCGCCAATGGAAAGTCTCATTTGGCAGAGATGGAATCTCGATCTCCATCACTCTGATCAGCAGCCCCAGAACATCCTAAAGCACTTGGATTCGCCCCATTCATGGTCGCCCCCTTTGCCTCAAAATTTTAAAATGAACTTTGACAGAGCGGCTAAAGGAAATCCAGGACCGACTGGTTTGGGTGGCATATTCAGGTCTCACGAAGGAGCTACTATTCACATCTACTTTGGATCTCTTGGACGCGACTCCAACAACGTTGCTAAACTCAAAGGTCGATGGCAGGGGATTTGCATAGCGGAAAGAGAGAATATCTTCCCTCTGGAAGTAGAATGGGATTCTCAGATCCTTATTGAGGCAGCAAAACGTCTCCAATATGGTTCTTCAGCTTCCAACATAGCCTCAAGTTGGAGGTTGCAAAGTAGATTGGAACTTATTGAAGAATGGCTTAGAACACCCAAAGTTATCTCCTTCATGCATGTTAGAAGAACAGCCAACAAAGTAGCTGATCCTCTGGCTAATCAAGGTGCTCTTCAGACAACTCCATTCTATGAGGGCCTGCTTCAAAATTCCAATGATGCTCAGCTCATACAGGAATGCACTTCCTTGGTGCAACAGGATCTCCAAGTCCCGGATGCGGGTGGTCGGAAAGCGGAATAGGTGGCAAAGGCGGTGGGTTGGCGAATGGGGTTCTACCACTGCCACCCTCCTTTACATCCTGTATGCAATTAATCTCATTAATGATCCTCTGTCCGGGGCATTTACGCTGCACAATTTCCCATACACCATCTCGATTAACTGCGCTATGGCTTCTCTAGAATGCTTCACTTCGGCTCCGTTACCCTTTCGTTCCTGCTGCTCCTTGGCAGATTCTGAGACAAGCACTAGGACTATCACTGGTCGAAGATGCTCACTCTCCTGTTGCATCAATATCGCTCCTGGGCTGCATATTTCACAAACCTCCCTTTGATCTCAGAGTTTGGGCTTTAGCGCTGAAGAGATTCATACTCATCCGCATTGGGTCTTCAGTTTGGGCATGCCTGACCTGACACACTCTGCTACTCCCAGCACCTTCGAGTTCAACTCTCAGCACCTGACTATCATGCCTCATTTGCGCCATAGAATGAGGAGCAGGCGCGGCTTGATCCGTGGTGGTCTCTCTCGACACCCTCCTCCCTCTTCGCCCAGCTCCTCTTCTCCGCAGTCTGATTCTATGAGGGGGCGGTATCCTGAGACCCGTTGTGGTAGGGGCGCTTCGGCTGGCCATTGGACTGCTCTTCCCGCTCCTAGAATTTCCAATCTCCTCCCGAGTTAATAGCACAGGGTGCAATTCCGCTTCCCCTGTCTGCTCAACATGCCAATGGTCATAGCCACTATCATGATTGACTTCAAAGAAGCACCACCAGATGTGAATGTCGAGCTTTATGACTCTCCTCCGGGGAATTTGGCAACTGATAGGCCCTATTCTCCTTCAATTGCTGGCCAGAAGTGGAATCCGGATGAGGGCTACTCCTTGTTGATTCCCAATTCGGATTCTGCAGAGTATGGTTTCAAGAATGGTGGTACTCTAGCCCAGTCTGACGAGAAGAAGGAGAACACTATCATACAGGAAAATCTGGATGCTATTGCTACTGTGTAGGACGAGGATGCTCCCGATGCTTATACTTGCTGCGTGGTCGAGTCTCCTCCTTCCACTCAAGGTGATTAATGGTCTCTCATCTTACAGGATTGTTTTTGGTTGTTCGCGGTGCTAGGTTCAGTACTGGCATTTATATGCTGTTTCAGGTTAGCTGGTTCTACTTCCACTGTTTTTTTGAAAGCCAGTTTCCCCTATATGGGCGACAGTATGTCATGTATAAGTCCGTTCATGTCTACAGATCTGTAGCTTACTGTGGTGGTTTGATATGTTTTGTGAACGGTGTTTTGTGCTTAGATGTCAGTCCATGCTCCATTGTTGTAACTGCCTCCTGGCACTGTATGCTGATATTTTGAACTTCGGAATTGGCTGCACCAGAATGCTCATCTTGCGAGCCAGAAAATATGAGGCTTTGGCCTCCATGTAACTGTAACTTTTTTGTATATTAATAGATTAAGCGTATTCAAAAAAAAAAAAAAAAAAACATGTTAGAATAAATTTAAATAAAATAATAATATTACCTCTATCATCTGGCAACTCATCATCTATGAAGAGGATGTTGGCACACCCTCGCCAATCCAAACTAGCATAAGGATAGGGGACCATAATGAAGGGATGCTCGTCAACATTGGCTTGCAACTCTAGTGCATCATGTGATATCCTTGTGGAAAACTCAGTCTCGCCCCTCTTGGGCATCATCTGTCCCCACATGTGCATTCGAGCCTCCAACATCGACCTACGAGGCTGCTAAACAAAAATAGGCTTTATTTCTACAAACCTTAAAAAAAAAAAAAAATATTTGAAGCAAAAGGGAAGTTGACCCTCCCTTGTGCATGAGCACGACATCTATCTAAGTTTGTACAGAACTGAATAAAAAAAATGGCAGACCATTTGACAAGTCGTGGCTCCTGTATTATAGAATCAACATAGTATAGAAGTGAGAAACTAATGTGTTTTCCGTCACTGGTGTTGTGTGAAATGGTAGAAATTAGAAGTGAGAGGCACCTCACCTCGTGACTACCAAATGCACCAATACGTAATTGACCTCCAAAGACCTGAAAATCTAAAGGAGATAGTATATATGCACTAATGTATCTCTGGGAGTACACCAACTGACTCCCTGCTGCATAGCCAATTGGAAGCTCTAAGAACGAGGGAAAATCAACCCCTCTCCTCGATAGCCCTATAATGAAATATATGTCCTCCTCAGTGGGCGCATACCACTGGTTAGGACGGACCCGAAAAGCCTGTCGGTGGGAATTCCACCTGCGGATAAGATGTCTCAAAAACACACCATGGCCCTTTAGGGAAGTAGCCTCCTCATAAAACTTTAGGATGCCTAGCTGCCTTAGGAGCCACTGGGTAGCTGGTGTAATAGGGCGAGGGTACGAATGTCTCTCCCTCTCTCGTGCTTGCCACAGGTGAACCATGTTATACTGGTCCACTTGTTGTTGTTGCTGTTCCCCCTCTTCTCTCCTTTCACGTCTTTGAATGATTGACATATTAAATACAATTTTTTTAATTAAATGAGACATGTATTTAGGAATATACATATATTTTTTTTTTTGGAAAAAAAAAGCAGTCAATGTGCCACAAAAAATAGGAATGCACCAGTACCGGTGCATTCGTTTTTTGTCGCGCATTGGTGGTGGTGCACCAAAAAATATTCAGTGCACCGGTGGCAGTGCACCTGAATATTTTCCACACACCGTTGAATATGGACAGTGTCAGGAGTGCGGTGTGCTGACTAAACTCTATGCCCTGAGGCATATAGTTTGGTCAGTGCATCGACCTTCTCACATCATTACATAGTCAACGGTGCGGTATTTTACCAAGCCACACCATTGACCCTATATAAATGCAAAATGTGGTGTACTGACAAAAATATCCACCCCAACGTGGATATTTAAGTCAACGCATTGCATTGCTGCTATTCCACATGGTCAACGGTGTGGCCAGGTAATCAACCGCACTGCAATTTTTTTTTAAATTTTAAAATAACATGATATGCCTTTTGGTACCGCCCCAAAACCGATGTGAATACCGTTAGCACTGGTTGCATTGTGGCCTGTAAATTTACAGGCAGCACCGCGAACTGGTGCAAGCCGAATGGCTCGAGCACACCGCGCAACAATATTTATTTTTTTTCTTTTAAATTGTTAATTTTAAGGTAATTTGAAATTTTAATCCACTAAAAGGCTTAATTAGGGAAAACCAAAAAAATACATGTACATTTGGCTGTCGAGGAGGCATATTGGCTGTAGAATTTGCAAAAGAAAATTTTCCCACCGTTTTGCAATATTCAAGCCGGAGATTGGTGGGAAATGCATAACAGCAGTGCGTGCAATAGGTGCAATGGGAGCAGTGATGTCATGGAGGCTGAGACAAGGATAAATTATGCTGGTGCCTGAGAGATTTGGAGCACTGAGAAAAGAGAAAAATGTGATTTTTTGGCCGCAATTTTTTATTATTTAACCCTATTCCGGTGTGCGGTATTTTATAGGCGCACCAGTGTGGTTTCCTAAGACTACATCAGGCAGTTTCTTTTTTTTTGCGTGGGGTTTTGGGATGCACCGGTGCAGAATATTTGTAAAGCACCAATGTGCTACAGTAATAAGAAACACCGGGCGGGTTTGTATAGAGTGCACGGTGTCCGGTGTGCCAATGTTTTTGTGCACACTGGTGCCTTCTCTTGTTGAACGCACCGGTGCGGTCTAGGTTGATAAGTGAACTGGATTAAAAACATCTGCCAAAACCTCTGCCCACCAACCTCCTCTAGTAACTTCCGCTAGAAACAGATGTCTAGGGTATTTTTATAAGGGGTTCCTCAAAAACATCCGCTAGAGGGTCTTTTCCTTGTAGTGATGAGAACCATTTAATCTCTGCGACTATGACTGGAGTGACATGTTGCCTGCGATTTCTTGGGTAGTTGAGTTGAAATATCTCCCTGGCCTTAAAAAAATAATATAAGGGTGAGATAATTGGAATATAGTTGACAAAATCAAAGAGGATACGAACTTTTAACTATAGAATCCATTTTTCAGATAACCTTGAATCAAATTTAATTATGACAACTGATGAATGTGGACATCTCAGTAAAATTTCATGTTTGTTATATATGATAGTAAACACTAATAAATTTTTTATGATATCATGACTAGGTGAGCTCCATGATGATGGTTACAGGAATATTTTCTCAATCAGACAAGATACCCACAAGTTTTTGACTTAAGTGCTTAGCTGATGAATGTGGACATCTCAGTAAAATTTCATGTTTGTTGTTTATGACAGTAAATAATAATATATTTTTTGTTGATATCATGAATACGTGAGCTCCATGATGATGAATAATTGAGTGTTTTCTTAATCATTCAAGATATCCACAAGTTTCTTACTCAGGTGTTTAACTTTGATGGATTAATCCACAACATCTTCAGGATTTGAGGAATTTATTCTGCAAAAAAAGGCTCCCAATGGCCACCATTCAACCATTGTTGGCATCTTCATTCAGAAATATGAGATGGTCACAGCTAGATCTAAACAATGATATTATAAAGCCTTGTTTCTCTTGATTTTTATGCAATCAGGGTTCTAGCTTTGCTTCCACCTTACCATGGATACATAGGATCTAATAAATGGTTAGATTCTTCATTTTACTCTAAAAAAGTAGGGCTTCTTCATAGAAACGTATTCTGTATTTCCTCTGCTTGCATTGATGAGGAAACCTCTCCTCCTCGTCATTTTCGTTTGTATACCACACTTGCACTATTTCAGTCATATACCACACTTTCACAATTTTTATGCAATCAGGGTTCTACATTTGCTTCCACCTTACCATGGATACATAGGATCTAGTAAATTCTCAGATTATTCACTTTAATGCCAATAACCATGGCTTCTTCATATAAATGTATTACTGATTACCTCTACTCACAGTGATGAGGAAACCTATCCTCCTCATTAGTTTTGCTCATATACCACACTTCCACCATTTCTTTCATATACCACACTTTCACCATTGGCCTGGGAACTGATAGACATACATGTTAATTTATCATATATTACTTTAGAATATCATCTATTAGTTAGACTAATTTAAAATATGACATAATTAATTTACTCTTGTTGATTTTTAGAAGACATTGAAATTTTGAGTATTCCTTATTTAATGTTCTAGCATGCTATTGTGATGGCATTTGAGAATGGTTTTGTTAATGAGCATGTTGTTGTAATGACATTTGAGATTTTTTTTTTTAATCAAATCTGATATAATTACATATTATAAACTTCAGAAAAGAATAAACAAAAAAAAAAAACTTAAATTTAATGTCTCAATTGTTATTTTCTCGATTATGAAAATTAAAGTACAATTTTTTCAATTTAAAAATCCTATTAGCCTCTTTTTGCACCGTTAGGGGAAATTGCTAGTTATGATTATTTTATAAATAACAATTCTAAATATTTTCCCACCCAAATTCTCATCATTGCAATTTTATCAAAAGCCTTGTTCAGTTCCTCAGGCTTGACTCTAAGAGGTCACCAAAAGTTGGACAATATGGATTCTTACAATTAGAACCATATATGACCATTTTTTATTTAAAAACCAAATTTATAATTATGCTGGAGGTGTTTTATCTATGGAATTTAAAGTCCAAACATTGTTCACTACATTGAATGAGAGCGTAGGAATTTTTTCCTCCTCGCACCTATTAAAATTTGACACATGGTTCATTGGTTTTCATTCCTCCTCCTTCTTTTTCTTTCACTGCCAAGTTTTCCCTCTGAAGCAAGCTCTCGCTGTCGAGTCTTCCCTATGTAACAAATTTTTTCCTGTGGTCAACCCTCGTTTATGGGTTGGAATGTGTTGCGCCGAAGCTTGTAAGCGATAGACCACCTCCTGTAGGTGTGCAAAAGGCTAGCGTGTTCACCCCTTCACCTTGCTGCTAGCCCATTCTATGCTTTCTCTTTCCATGGAGAGAAGTTGTAGGGAGTTGGAACACGATCTTTGAAGATATTTTCTCACTTCAAATGACACTTTAATCAAACCCAATGATATATGAGTGAATGTTGAACAGCTTTAGGCACGATATTAATTACAGATACAAAGGAAGATTGAATCGTGAATGCAATGAAAGAAGCCTTGGGTCTCTCACCCATGGATATGCCTAAGTTGCCTACTTCTGGATACATTAGATCGCCCTCCCATTCTCCCTAGAAGGATAGCTTGATATTCAAACCCTTGGAGGAAGGGAGCAATAAATCCCCCTATCTCTGGTTCTTGGTATCAAATGCAACATGATCAATTTTTGAGAAGAGTGGTGCTACTGTTAGTGATTTTTCAGTCACAATCAGTGTTTAGGATTCAAATATCATGCAATCATGAGCATTTTCCAAGAACAATTGCTAGGATAATATTAGTGATGAGATCCATCAATGAAATAATCACCATGGTTAATCTCATTCGCCAGAAATTTCTAAGCAAGGCTAATGATAACAATGTTGTGGATGATAAGTCAAGTCAAGTTACACTAGTTCTTCCAAATTCTGTATGTGGTGGCATAATTGGCAAGGGAGGAGCTACAACCAAATCATAAATCATTCATTAAAGATTCACAAGCTCGTATTAAATTTTCTTCCCAAGACCAAATCTTTCCTAGTGTCACTGACCGACTTGTCACTATAACTGTTACGTTGGAGCAACAACTGCCACAAATATTCCTTATTGCTTCAAATATTGTAGAAGATCCCAAATATGCACAATATGAAAATATACCACTCTCATATACAAGGGGAAGTGTAGTTGCATTGCAGGGCATTCCTGGTGGTTATACTCTAGTTGGATATGGGTTACCAAATTATGGATCCAGTGTATCTAGAGTTAATTGATGAAATAATAAGGGTTTGATGGCACCATTGGTTGCGCTGAGAAGTCCTCTTCAAATTGGTGTGCCCATAGTAGCAACCGGTACACACACATCATTTAAGATGGTTGTTCTTGACGAGAAGGTTGGTTTAATAGTTGGTTGTGCTGGGACGACTATTCTTGAGATTCAATAGGTCAGTGGTGTCAAAGTAAAAATATCAGACCATGGATATTTTATTTTTGGTACAAATGATATGGAGGTGTCAATATCAGGTCCAATTGATGTTTTCGAGCATGCTAGACATATGTTGGAGTAAATACTCTCTTTTGATTTCGAAAGGTGAGACATTTTAGTTTGTATAAGGCAGGGGAAATTGTATGGATGTGTTATTCAGACAAAAAATTTTCATTTATACTTAAATATTTTATAACAAAAAAGGAAATGGATCAGAAGTGTATTTTTTATTACACGACCAAGAAGAAAATTTTGGTTGATTGCTCTATTTTCAGCCTTGTAGTTTTCTACAGTGTGTTGATTTTAAGCTCTTAACAAATAGCCAAAGGATTATTCTACTTTCTAATGTAATTCGATATTTTTTCATTGTTCATATAAACACCCTCAGATGTACTGATTTGAATATGCAAAGAATGGATGCAGGATTTAAAAATACCAATTAAGGAATATGAAACACTCACTTCACTCAAATAGAAATATCATTTTTCAACTATAATTAAGGACTTTCTTTGACCCAATTATGATAGTGCACTTTCAAGGTTGAATTGAAATATATTATCTTCCATGCCCTTCTATTGAGAAAATTGTAACCCACCATGACATTTTCTCACAATCCCCAATTCTTCAACCTTTGTAGTAGCCAATTTTACTGAGAAAATTGTGTCCATTACCGAAACCCTTGTTATTGAACAATATTGTATTAACATAATAACAAAGTACAAAAAACAAGGAGTTTAGATTGTTGTTTATAAGTATGGAGGTGTATTGTAATCATTTTTAGTTTATGAAAATAATATAAATGGTTTTAATACTATGCAATTTAAATTCCGAATTGCAACCATACATGGAACATTTCCATGTTTTCTCTGTTGATGTTCTCCAACATAAACACATCTCAAATACCACTGAATTCAAGGCTTCCTGACATCATCAATTGCAAACATATCTTTTTAAATAAACTATTGTCCACTCTGAAGAGAGAACATTAAGAGTGACGAGCCTACCAACAACCATATTTCGTAGATTGGCTTCTCATCATTTGCATATACGCTCTTCACATTATTTCAACAAAGCTTGCTGTAAACATTATCACCCACCACAACACATTACTCACTACATTTTTTTAAAATAAAAATTAATTTAAGATATATTGTCTATTGAGCGATGAGGCATTGGGTTAATGGAAATTTCATTTCATGGTTTGGTACGATGATTACATGAGGAAAATTATTCATCTTTCCAAAGTGAAAAAAAATTAAGAGAATATCGTTGATGTATGGGAAGCATAAATAGTAGGTAGAAGATAGTATTTCAACATGTAAGATATTTTATTCTGAAATGGGTCTTTACATATTTTAATGAGAAACCAAAACATTGCGAGGAACTATAAAACTATTATCATCAACCCAATGTTTTCCAAACTCATAAGAGAGATTACTAATTAAAAAAAGAAAAAGAAAAAGGACTAAAATGCTTGAAAGGAACATTTTGTCCTTACCAAATCTCTCCATCACCTCATACTTGGGCGTGCACTCACACACACATATCAAAGAGTTATGGAACTGAAGCTAAAGGACTATGGGGTTTTTTTGCTGATCTCAAAAAAAAATTCAATGCCATATATAGGGATAAACTATAATAAACGCTGATTAAAATGGTGTTCGCAAATGGTTGGAATATAGTTGTAATATATTGGATATATGAACATGGAAAGCCTAAAATTAGAACCATTTAGGGTATTTTAGAGAGCTTCAACAATATTTTCTAGAGGATTCCTTTGCATTCCACATTCCTTCCACTCCTCCTATTGGCATGCCTTTGCACCTCTCAATGCAATTTCTAGTTTAAGCCACAATGTTGCCAAAGACCGCCTGCCGATTAAAACTCTACATATCTTCCAAACACCCTGACACATTTTTCACAAAGCAGAAGATGGACGAGAGAAAAAATAAAACATTAACATTACTCGCATTGAAATACTCTTCATGAATTCATTAAATTCAAACAAATGTTGTCAAACTCTAAATTCACAAGAAATATTTTTTGCCCACTGAGCGTCTCACGTCGTGTCATTGTACATATAGAAAGATACCATTGTATGGGAAAATTAGAAATTGAACTAAATATCTCTTTAGTTCGATCCCCATATAGAATACTGATCAATTTGCTAAAATCGAGAGGAGGATATTTTTTTGATGTAAACAATGGTCCTAGAAATATATGAATGAGCCAATTCATTAATGAGCTCGTGTTTATAACTCCTGGATAGGGCATGCATAAAGAAAGAAAGAAATAATTTTTTAACATCCACGAGGCTAAAAATAGCCTACACGATAGATTTATTTTCCATTTGGTTCTTGTATTTGACCCTTTTCCTGTGGAGTTTTATAATAAACTCTCCTAGCTTCTTGAAAAAATCTTCGCTGAATAGATTATCCCAAGAGCTAGCTACCAGAATACCTACATAATTTTCCTTGCTATCTTTGAAGGCCTTGCATTCTAAAATGAAATGTTTTTCTGTTTACACTTTTCCACAAGAGCAAAAAATACATACTCTTTCCTCTCACCTTTATTTTGGCCTTTTCCAGTGCCCTGTTTGACAAGATAGTTGATGAGAATTAGTCCTTAATTGAGCAATAATAATTTTAGATCTCCAAGAAATATTGGCCCCTATGTACACTTTTTGTTGATGATTATGAGTGGGGTTAAACTCTTCAATGTAGTACTTCTTCTTTCTCCCTAGCTCTTTCTCCCAAGTACATTTGTGGAACTTATCCATAACAAAAAAATTTATCTCTTTACTTCTTTTAGGACACATGCCCAAGAAAATACCCCATTTACGAAACCATTTGTTATTTTTCCGCATCCAATTCTTCTTTCTTTTTCACAATCTCTTATTAAACACAACCTAGGCCATCTACCCTCTTCCATTTGCTCATTTTTTTTCAAATACCTTATGACTCACACCATAGCAATTCCTTCAATAGGAGGAGCCCCTGTTTCACTTAAAAAGATAGCATAAGGAACTACACTTTTAATTTTGAATTTGTTTGTAATCAAACGCTTCTGAATTTTCTCAATTTGTTTCCACTTCATCTCAGTTGTGTTGCTGGCCCATAGTTCACACTATAGAGAATCACCAGAATCACTAAAAGTGCAAAAAGAGTTAGAGTGGTTTTCCAGTCCCATAGATCTGCCTCTCTACACCTGTTTTGAAGAGCATAAAATGTTTTCCAAGCCCCCAAATTTCTTTTCTTCCCAAAACCATCCCAACTTAAATTTATTTTGAAGTCAATTCCAAGGTATTTGTGGTTTGCAACTTCTTCTAGAATGTTACCTTCAAATTAGAACTCATGTTGGTTATGCTTTCTTTTGTTAGAGAAAACCACTACTTTTGTTTTGCTAATATTGAATTGCATCCCCACCCTTCTACAAAAATTCTCAAGGGAACGTAAGTGCTCTTGCAAACCAAGAGCCGATTTAGAAATCAGTATAAGGTCATTTGCATACAAAAGAAGCCTTATAACGAACTTACCCAAATGGATATCATCACCCCCTTGCAAATTTAGTCACTCTTCAAACTTGTCAATATATAAACTAAAAAGGGTAGGAGACAATGGGCAACCTTGCTTGACCCCAATATCACTTCTAAAACTTTTATAAATACCTGCTGAAGTTCTAATTTTGACTTTGACCTCTTCATATAACCTATGTACAAATGCTCTCAAATGCATGGGAACCCCAAGTTCTTCCAATCTGTGCCAAAGCTTATCCCTAGGAACCGTGTCAAAGCCTTTTCTGAAATCAACAAAGCAACAAAAAACTTCCTCCTTTTTTTCCCAAACTTTTTCAATGATGTGCCTTAAAGTTATACAATAATCAACTGTGGAATGTTTAGGTCTAAAACCTTCTTTCCCTTTAGCACGTTTATCTCTTTCTTCTGCCCACTTTCTGATTTTATTTTCTAACATGCTTCCAAATAACTTTTCAAACAAGGGGTTTATCATTGTGGTTCTATAATTGGAGGGATTATTGAAATCACCACTCTTGAAAAGAGGTATTGTCATACTATTTGTCCAATCTATGGGGAACCCCTGTTGTATGATGTTGTCGAAAATTTTTGTGATGTGAAGTGAAATAATTTTTAAGCCCCACTTTAGATACTCTGCTTGGAGTTCAACTACATCTTTTTATTTTCCAGCACCCAACTTCTTGATACCCATCTCTAACTCTTGCAATGTGAATATTTTTGTGTCTCTGTTGACCAAGGGAGGAGGGATCTTGCTGATAAAGTTGTCTTGCATAGTCGAACAATTTAGAAGATGTAATTTTGTTTTCAGTTTACACCTTTTTCGGTTGGAGCTCCTTCTAGTATAATTCGGGGTTATTTTTCCCAACAAAGATTAGTTATTTTCTCCCCAGAACCATGAAATCAACCTTTTTCTTTCCTAATATCATCTTGTAATATTTGATCTTTATGTTATCCTTGTCTAATTCCTTCCACATTCTCCTTGCCTTTTTGCATTCCTCATCAAACTAAGCATTAACTAGAAATAAATTTGTTTCAGACTTCTTAATTTTCTCTCTTTTTCACTCAACAAGTGCGCTTTGAATTAAATGTGTTAATTTGTGACCATGAAGGCCATGAAATGAGATTTAATCCTTCTCAAACAGCCTCTCTAGCATTATTTTGAAGGTATTACAATTCACTAGAGTCAAAATAATTCTTCCCTTTGGGGGATTTTTTTGAACACACAATTTTTAACCCTAATTGCTTCTATTTGGTCTAAGAGAAACTTGAATAAATTGGCTTTTGATCTGATTTTAAGTCCCAAATTTGATCTCCAATCAACACTTCCTCCATTTTCTCACAAAAACTATGCGATAAAATTACATAATCTACTACACTTGCTTCATTGTAAGTATTGCAAGTGAAATTACTGGAATTTTCCCATCTAGTAAAACCATTATGAATGAGTAAAGTGAAAGCCCCACATAGCGTAAGAAATTTTTCTCCAAATATATTGCAACTTTTATCCTCTGAAATTCTTTCCCACTGATAATTACTCTCTTTTGTAAGCCAGATAGGGTTAGAGTCTTCTTTACAACAAAGAATGCTAGCTTGTTCACCTGCAGTTCTGGCATTGACATCCCCCATTATAAGGAATTCACCTAGCTGAGAATATATTTCAATATCTACTATTAAGGTGGAAAAGGGATATTTGTGGTCAAGCCCTATACTTTTGTATATTTTTGAAACTTGCGGTGCAAAATATCATGCTACAATTCTGACGTGATTTCCATTTTTTGAAATTTTAGGCCAGCCAAATTGCTTATTTGGGTATTATTCTTCTAGCTGAATGAAATGACCTTATTTTTCTCTCTCTAATACCATGATACCCCCATGCCCTTTTCCATTCCCTACTACCTTGTTCAACACTGTTATCTTCCAGTACCCTTCAAAGAAAGGTGTTTTACACCCTTCATGCACATGTGTTTCTATGAGGAAAATTATGTCTCTACCTTCTTCAATAGGTCCTCATCTCCATGGGTAACCCATGTAGGTCCAAAAAAATAATATTGAGGAACCCTGGTATGAATTGATTGCTATTTTTTTTGAAATTCAATACTCACAGTTGATTCTTTGTCCTTGCTTGGCCATACTGACCTTGCTTCCTCATTTCTTGTTGAAGAGTTTGTTGCCTCTTCTTTGTTATCGCTTTTTTGCCTTGTTTTGGAAAAAGGTCCAAATTGTGTTATCACAGCTTTAACTTTATAAATCCATGCTATCTTTCCCTCATCTATTTCTTCCCTAACTTTTTTTCTTTCGTCCCTCCTTTACTCTTGTTGTCTTGCAGTTAAATCTTCTTCTAGAAGAAATCGAGAACCGCTCAAGAGTTGGTTCTTGCATAGAATGATATATTTATCACACAAGCTAGGCATGATGACTTTTATGGGCCTAGATCTCTCACCGTTAAGCTTACCTGTTCTCCATGCTTGGCATATTTTTCCTTGCCATTGCATCTTGTCTTTCAAGAAGTCTCTTGCAAGGTCAAGAGTACATTCATTTTTACCATAATATTTCACCCCTTTAATAATTATGTTTGTTGCTGTATCTTATCTTTCCTTGATTTCTCTATCTTGCATGTTGTCAACCTGAATGCTTTTTTCTTCTTCCCTCTTAGCAGAATTGCTAATAAATTGAGCCCGGGTTTTGGAGAGTTTTGCGGAATCTCCGTTCCTTTATTCTCTCGATGTATCTCCATGGTTGTATATTTGAGCAACTACTTTCCCCTTATCCTGGGATGGTTTCACATTCTTCACCTCTGTATTCTCCACTGCAAATTTCTTCATGTTTTTCACCTCTGGCTTCATGTGTTGCCATTTTTTCTTCCCTATCAGGAGATCTTCATGTAGCAATTCCAGTTTTTCCTTCAGAATTTTTTTTCTTTCCCTAAAGCCTGGTTTTCAACTGTTATTATATGGATTATACAATCTCTTCTCTACTCTTAAGCTTCTACTACCTCCAACCTCTTTTTTATATTTAACAATTCTTTCACATAAAGATCATATGACCAAGTGAGAGGTGTGGATGTGGGATTATATAAGGCATAATCATCAATGACTTTTCCTTTTCCTTTGGACTTGTTGTTGCCACATGCTTGCAAAGAGGACTTATTTTAATGTTGTTTCTTGCGAAGGACCCGAGTACTTTCCCTTTGAGAACTTTTTTTCCTTGTCTTATCCCATTTTAGATGAGCTAGTATTAATTTTAAAATGCCTTGATACCGTTTGGCATTGACCCAAACCCACTTCCTAGCTTTGGCTGATGAGGCAATTTTCACTTGCCCTATATCATTTATTTCCACAGTTTTTGAAGTTTCTTGTCCCATTATCATGATGATATTAAGGGAAATCAAACCCTCTACCCAACACTGACCCTACAGAAATGAAAATATTGGTCAGGTTTACTGAAACAAACGTTAAATTAGCTCAACTTTTCTTATCGTTAGTTCATTTGGTAACTAGAAAGAACACCAAAGAAATCCCAGCTAAAAACTTCTCTGTCGGAAAGACAAAACCCAACTCACCAAATCGCTCCTGCTGGGGAGAGATCCACACCACATATGCATGGATTTCTCACCATTATTAGGGTTATCACTGCAATCACCACTCGTTCTTGAAGAAAGATTTGCAAAACTGAGGAGATTCGTGTGGGATTAGATTTTTTAACTCTAGATTTGATTATACGCTCTCACTGAGGTGATGCACAATAAGGATATGTGACAACGGATTCACTGGTTTAAAATGGGCGATTCAACTTATCCAAAACCATAGCTTCAATGAACTGAAGCTCGAAGACCAACCTGCTTCAAATCTAGCACTAGTCAAATGAAGTGACTGGTGGGAAACGACAACTTTTACTGCTCGTCATGAAAATTTTATTACTGTCAGGATAAATAAACCTGGATGACATATTTCCTCGATTCAGGTAGCCATGGTGGTGGCATTTGGAAATCATTGACAATTTTTGTTTAGTATGAACCCTTTTAAACTAAGGTGAGCATTATATACTACATAAAAAAATTCTGAATTGTTTTGTACTATACAAACTAATGCTTCAACGTGATTACTATATGTCACTTACCAAAGACATAACAATAGTTTATGATGTCTATATATGGCATGTACATTAAGTGTTTTTTTCTGATAATTATTTTTGGTGGTGCTATGTTAGCGATAATATAATTTGTTTTTTAAAGTAGTAATTGTTAGAACTAAGAATTTTGTGATCCATAAAGTAGATAAATGTAATTATTGTTTTAATAAATTTGTTCAATATATTTATTTAGCTATTGAGTATGGTAATAATTTTTTATATCAATTATAGTAGATGTATTATTTTTATTTGTATTAGAAAGTTAAGAGTGAGGTTATTGATAGTTTTATAAATATAATAAGATATTATGAAGAAATAATAATAAATGATTTTAATATTATGAAATTGTGAAAAAATATTATGAAATATTTTTCCAAACTCTTCACTATTAAAAACAAAATTTTTAATAGATATCTTTAAAATAAATATTTTAAGTAGCCATAGGTTCCAATAAAGTATTCAATTTATTTTAATAGTTCTGATGTGTGTAAAACAATAAAATGAGTGGGATTGAACATATTTAATACACATTTATGCATATTATATACTTTAAAATCATTGATGCATATAAGGTAACTTGAAAACATCGACTCATATTACACACTTTCAAAGCATCAATGTGTGCTATATTTTTTAAGTAATGATTTGTATTATATATGATTGAGCACCATTGCATATATTGATCCTTGCACAATGTAAACTCTTGATAATGATATTGTTAACAACAACAATAAAGAGAGTGGTATTGTATAAGGGAATGGTAATACTATGCCTTTATTATAGTAATTAATATCATTGTCTTTGTACATGTATATTTCAATAATAAATAACAGTTATTGAAATGCATCGACACCTAAATATGTATCAAATGTGTTAGTTTTTCATGGTCCCTAGATATGTTCTATGATTGATTTAGTACAAAAACACATAAGGAACCCTTAACTAGTAATTTAGCATAATGGAAATATAACATATGTAAAATTAATAAAGATATTGATGAAATTTGGGCCTAAATATTAATCTTTTTCAGTCGATTAATAAAATAATCAGAAGGCTCCCATACCAAAAATATTGGCCCTTCAAAAACCCTGATACAAAAACAATATCTAGTTTTTCCTATGGCTGAATCTAGGGCTTCGGATCTTCTCCTTCAAATCTTCAATTTTCCCAATAAATCAAATGCATACTTGAGCTAGTGCCTTCAGCTCAAGCTCCTTGGATTGTTTTTTTCCTTGGAAACAGTCCCTCTGCAATCATGCTACAAATTCTCGATCTGCTTCTTCATATCACAGATCTGACTTTATTCTTGTAGTTCTTACCTTCCAGCACTTAGATCTAACTTTATTCTTTCATATTTGACCTTCTAGCAATCGGATCTAACTTTATTCTTAATACCTTCCAGCAATGCAACTAGATCCTCTTACTTGGCCTCCTTCTCCCTTTTGGTAGTGGCTCATTTAGATGGCTAGATCATGGAGAAATACAGTCTCCTTGCTATTACGACTTCTATAATGAAGATACATGGTTAGGTCCTTTAGTCTCCCTCTATCCACAAATGAAATTCCTTCTCCACTTGTGTGACTACGCCTCTCCTTTGGCCTCTTATTGTATTTTTGTGTGACTAATTTTTGGGGTTTTCATTTTCCATTAAGAAACCCATATTTTACCACTCAACAACAAATTATATTAAACAATTAACCTACTTGGGTCCCAAGCACACAATTTTGGATCAAAACCCCAACCACTTAGGTACTTTCCTAACCAACTAACTTTTGGTGGTTTTTTACCACTCGGAAATACCTTTTGATCTACCCAAATTCAAACACTCCCTCTTAGTGAGAAAGACATTTCCATCACACCTTGAAATCTCTAGCTCCATGAAATTCCTTGCATAGGCTAAAAAATCCTCTCTCTTGAACCCGAAGGTTCAGACTTCCACTTCGCCACTGGAAATCCTTCACAATCTCTCTCTAAAGCTAGAATCCCTCTGAGCCTCCACAAGCTCCATTGCTCACTCTGCTTTCCTTCTTTGAGAGTGTTGCTATTGAACTTGTGTCCTTTCAAGGGCAGTCTCGAGTTGTGGTTGAACAATGGTTCTAATCTACCGTAGACCACCACAACTCAACTCTACAAGCGGTACCATCCTCTTAGGTCAAATACTTCATGTGCACATGGCTCCCTTGATAGATGTGCAAATCCATAATCCAATGAAGATATTATCTCACCTTCAACCAAACATCCACATGAAGCTATCTCGTCCAAGAAAAGTCACCTTCTCTACTAAATCTCTTGCTTCATGTCTGGGCAACACTACAACTTCCTACAATAACTCCCTCTTAAATTGCTTCATGTACACACTCTAATCCAATTTCCCTTCAAAGTAGCTCTGATACTATGTTAGTTTTTCATGGGCCCAAGATCTATTCTATGACTGATCTAGTACATAAACACACTAGGAACCTTTAACTAGAAATTTAGCATAGGGTAAATATAACATCAATGAAATCAATAAAGGTTCACACAAAAATTGGGCCCAAATATCAATATTTATTAGTCCATGAATAAAATAATCATAGGGATTTTGTACTAGTGATATTGGCCCTTCATAAACCCTGATACCAAAACAATATAATTTTTTCCTTTGACTAAAGCTAGGGCTTTATATTTTCTCCTTCAGATATTCTATCTGCCCAATAAATCAAATTCATAATTAAGGTAGTGCCTTCAACTTAAGGTCCTTGGATTTTTGTTGTCTTTGCCAATTAATCCCTTTGCAATCATGATACAACTTCTCTATATGTTATATTTTCTTCTTCAGACCATAGATATTACTTTCTTATTGTAGATCTAACCTTACAACACTCATATCTTACTTTCTTCTCGAAGATACGACCTTCCAAAACTCAGATCTGACTTTCTTCTTGTATATATGACCTTCCAACACTCATATTTGACTTTCTTCTTGCATATTTGACCTTCCAACACTCATATTTGACTTTCTTCTTGCATATTTGACCTTCCAACACTCATATCTAACTTTATTCTTACCGATTTGACTTTCCAGCAATGTTGCTATATCCTCCTACTTGACCTCCTTCTCCCTTTTGGAAGTGGCTCCTTTAACTGATCAGATCCTGGAGAAACTCGACCTCCTTGGTACAGTGGCTCCTTTAAGGCATATATGTGGCTCCTGTAGGGAAATTTTTTGCCTAGGTCCTTTAACCTCCCTCTCTCCACAAGTGAAAGTCCTCCTCTACTTTCATGTCTAGGCCTCTCCTTTGGCCTCTTATTTATACTTTTGTGTGAGTGATCTTGGGGGTTTTCCTTGTCCATCAAGAAACCCTTATTTTACCACTCAACAACAAACTAAATTAAACAAGTAATTAACTTTGGTCTCAAGCCCACAACATTGGGTCAAAACCGCAACCACTTTGGTACTTTTCCCAACCAACTAACTTTTGGTGGGTTTTCATCACTTGGAAATACCTTTCGAGCTATCCAATTTCCAAAAAAATGCACCATTACATTCAAATGAATGCAATGGATTAATATATTTCAATGTTAAAAAATTTCTCATTGTAGATATGGAAATGCAGTTTCTTGTTATTTCTTTAATAAAATTCAAATTAATAATTAAAGATCGCATATTTTTATAATAATATTGATTTTTATATTTTAAATAATGTGTTTCAATATAATCATTACATTAGTCCACGGGGTCTTGGATAGACAGTGATCGTTTTCTCTATTAAGACACTCCTTGATGTGAAGTCACCGGTTCAATTTCCCACCCCGATCAGGGTGATATATTGGACATGATGAGGGTTTATTCCTACCAAGATTACAAAAAAAATATAATCATTACATTATCATATTGTATCATTTAAACTAATATGACACTTAATGACAACTTTTTTCATTGTAATAATGTAAATGGTCCACAAATTTAATGAGGAACATAACATTTTACAACATTGAACTTTACAAGAAAATAAGAAACATTTTTTATTATATAGAAATAAGAGGTCATTTGTCATATAAAATGAGATAATGTAGAATATTATGATAAGAAAAATGTCAATAAGTCATTGTTACAATTATTAGTAACACATTGTTATATAAGTTAGAATGATATTTCTACATTAAAGAAGATGTTTGAATTTTACTTGAAAATATTTGAATTTTACAAACAAATATTTCCTATGAGTTTTTATACACCATGAAAAAGGATAAGCATACTGAAAGGTAGGCTTCTTGCTTCATTAATTATAAAATAGGGAAGTAAAATGGCATAGCTACTCACAAATTGGCTAGTTATGTAGGAATTTACAGGATAAGTTCCTTATATCAACACCAAAGGTCATCACTCACAAACTGATCACATATCAATACACTAGTATTTGACGTGGTTAAAACCCTCGAAGAGGGAAAAAATCCATGACCTAAGCCAACGTAACCAATTCAGGAAATTTATTAATATAAATAAAGAAAATTTACATAATCTTCGCTCATAAAATATCACCAGACAAATGACCCTCCATGATTTTTAAATAGATATCATGGACCAATCGGGTGTCGATCCATAGATCACGTGTCAGTAATACCAAGGAGAGAATGAACCGCTATATCATTACATATCGTGACCTGTGTATTATAAGTTACAAAAGTACATTCAAAAGAGACACACTTTACTTAACTTTACACTAGACCAAGTTATATTTAACTATTTCGTATCTGTCAGAATATCCTAACATCCCCCCTTAAGAACAACTTGGGATAGAATTGAAGGATTTACGAAGGTGACACAATAGGAGAACGAAGGAGGCGTCAGAGCCTATCCCCCCTTAATGATAACTTTCCGGAACTCCAAGCATATGTCAAATTTTTGTAAACTTTGCTTATGTGAGAGTCTTTATAAAGATATCAACAACTTTATCATTGGTTGAGAAATAGTGGACTTCAAGAACATGACCGTGAATGAGCTTTCTGATGAAGTGCATGTGTAGCTCAGTGTGTTTGTTGCACTGATGTTGAACTATATTTTTTCATAGCTGAATGGAATTCTGATTATCACACCAAAGTGTAGTTGGATGTTGCTAATGAAGACCAAATTTGAATAGGATCTAACAAAGCCATAGGGATTCCTTTCTGACATCAACATCACCATAATACTCTACTTCTGCCGAAGAAAGAGAGAGGGAACCTTGTTTCTGACAAGACCATGCAATAGATCTTGAAACAAGAGTGACTACATAACCTGCAGTCGACTTTCGATCCTTGGGATCACCAACCCAATCAGAATTGGTGAAACCAATCAACAATGGAGATGCTCCAACACTGTAATGAATCCTAAATTGAATTGTACTTCGAACATATCAAATTATTCTTTTATCTTCTTTCCAGTTACTTTCATGACGTTTATGGATAAACCAAGCAACAAGACCAACAACAAAGGAAAGGTCAAGATTGGTATGGGTTAGATACAAAATTTTACCAACAAGTTGATGATATCAGGTAACATCAACTTCAGGAGAAGTACAAGTGACTAAAAGCTTGACTCCAGACTGAAAGGGAGAAGGGGTTGGTTTGCAGTCTTCCATGTGAAAGTGGCGTAGAAGATCACATGCATACTTGGACTGAGAAAGGGTAATAACTTATTTGGATTGCAAGACTTGAAGACCAAGGAAATAATGCAAGTGTCCTAAGTATATCATTTCAAACTTATTTTTGGGGCTAGAATTCACATGTTTTATATGGTTGGGATTACTACTAGTAAGGATAAGATCATCAACATAAAGAACAAGGATGATTAAGGACTTACCCACTTTCTTAGTGTAGATAGTGTTCTTGGAATGACATCTAGAAAATCCATTATCTAAGAAAAAGCTATCCATTTTGGAATACCAAGCCCAAGGGGCTTGTTTGAGACCATAGAGAGACTTCTTAAGGTGACAAACAAGGCCAGAGTATTTTTGGATTTAGCCAGGGGGTTATTCCATGTAGATTTCTCCATGCAAGTCCCCATGTAAGAAGGCAGATTTAACATCCATATAATTGAATTCCCATTTGAAGGAGGCAACGAGGTAAAGAACAAGGCAGATAGAATTCATTTTGGAAACATGGGAGAAGGTTTTTGTATAGTCAATGCCTTCAACTTGTGAAA
This sequence comes from Pinus albicaulis, assembly GCA_034641835.2. Classification (NCBI taxonomy): domain Eukaryota; kingdom Viridiplantae; phylum Streptophyta; class Pinopsida; order Pinales; family Pinaceae; genus Pinus; species Pinus albicaulis. The sequence goes on along the minus strand of JAXQQM020083126.1, from coordinate 88,403 downwards.
ATACTTTAGCAACAAGACAATATTTATGTTTATCCACTTTTCAATCTGGTCCAAACTTTGTTCTGTAAACCCATTTGCATTTGACAAGTTTTCTTCCCTTTGGAAGAGGAACAAGATCCCAAGTATCGTCTGCCAATAAGGAATGATATTATTCATTCATAGTTGCATCCCAATCTGATGACCTGAAGCTTCTTCAAAGGTATTTGGATCATGATTTTCTGGAACTTGAGCCAATAAGGAATAGGATTAGTCGAACTGAGAATATGTATGATGTTGATCTGTAGGGTCACTTGTAAAATAACCTTCTACATCCTGAGTAGAGCAGAACCATTTTGGAAGTTGTGGAGATGAAGGAAGATCCTAAGGAGGTGGAGGAGTATTTTCATCCTCGCTATCATCATCCAAAGTAGAAGGAATTTTGTCAGAAGTAGAAGAGATAGAGAGAGGTGGCACATATTCCGAATCAAGCTTGAAGGCCAAAGGTGGCACACCGACTAAGCGAGGCTCGCAGACCAATGTATGTTCATCAAATTTTACATCTCTTCAAATGATTAATTTTTTAGATTTTGGTTGAAGAAGTCTATATCCTTTGACATCTTCAGAATATCCAACAAAAATACATTTTTCACTCTTAGGTTGTAAGGCTTTATGTTTGTCATCTCGAATATGGGCCTAAGCTTCACTTTCAAAAACACGAAAGTGACTTACATCTGGTTTGATTGAGCTCCGGGCTTCTTCTAGAGTGATATTCCTTAGAACCTTAGTAGGAGTGTGATTTACAATGTAATTTTCATATTTAATTTCTTCTTCCCAAAAATTAAGATAAATTCCTTTAGATTGAAGCATAAAATTAACCATTTCTTTTAGAGTGTGATTCTTCCATTTAGCTAAACCATTTTGTTGTGGAGTATATAGAATAGTATGTTGTGATTGAATTACATGCTTAGTGCAAAAGTTGATAAATTTACTGTTAACATATTCTCCTCCATTGTCAGATCTTAACTTAATAATTTTATGTCCAAATTGTTTCTCAACAAATGCCTTAAAGGCCAAGAACATGTTAAAAAATTCACTCTTGAGTTTTAAGAAGTATACCCAAGTGCATCTGGAAAAATCATCAATGAAATTTAATAATTATTTGTAGCCAGATAAAGAAACAACTGGAAGGGGACCATATAAATCATTGTGCAAAAGCTGAAAATGGGTCGAAGCATTCCAAGAGGCACATTTGTCAAAACTGTCCTGACGACGTTTTCTAATTACACAACTAGAACAAACACCATCTTGGCAAGATACCATAGGAAGACTTGTTACCCTATTTTCTTTACATAGAGTCTGAAGAGAGTAATAATTTAAGTGACCAAATCGCTCATGCCAAAGTTTTCTCCCTTTATCATTATGAGCAACAAAAATGGAGGGAAGACATGATGAACCAAAGTTTTCAAAATTATACAACCTTGTGGAATCATCAACAATTTTAGTAGCTAAAATATGTCTAGGATCTATAAGGTCCTTAATTACAACATCATGAAGTGATAATTCTATGGTTTTCCATTCACCTGAATGAGTTAAATGATAAACAGATAGAAGGTTGCAGGACAAGGTAGGTACACATAATACATCATTAAACTGACCATTATCTAGATGAATGGTACCAGACCTTACAACACAAATAGATCTATCATCACCAACATAAATATTTTTGGTGTTGCAATCATTTAAAGAAGAAAACATGGCTTTATTTTTGGCCATGTGGTAAGAGGCTCCTAAATCAATGAGCCACTCATCAGAATTAGAAGAAGAAGATGCATTCATTGCATAACTAGATCTTGATGCTTGACAACCGCATGTAGAAAGTGCCATTCCCAAAGATGAAGTTGAAGAGTTTTCCAAAATCATGTTGTGCTTCTTCATTGCTGCTTCCAAGGCTTCCATATTCTTAAAAAAATTTGGCTCTACATGGCCATCACGATTACAAAATTTGAAATGTCTACTTAGCTTCTTCCCTTTGTACTCACCTTATCAGTTTCTTGAGTTTCTTATTCATTTTTCGGTTGAGATTACTTAAGACCCTTGTTTGGTTTAGGACCATTATTTTTAGGATGTTGCTTCTTAGGATTCTTTGGATTTAGTTGTCACTTGGATGTTAAGACTTTATTAGAAGAGTTTCCAATATTAATAAGATGAAAGTGTAATAGTTTTTCTTGTTCTATTATCAAAGAATCACAAAAGGCATCAAAAGAGGGGCAATTGTAGGTTGGTCCTTGAGAAATGAGGGCTTCTATAGTGGAATGGAATTTGGAAACAAATACAGAGTATGCAGGGCCTAACTTACTAAGAATGGAATAGATAAGTCTACCATCTTCCTTTTTTACTTTACAACCTTCTAGGAGAAGTCTAACGGTCTTGATTTTGGAAAAATAAATTCAATAGAGAAGAAATTATTTGGGTCCAAAGTAAGCAACTCATTTTCAATATGGTGGACTCTGATTTCATTTTGAATGCCAAAAACCATCTATAACTTTTTCATAGCTTCATCAGGGGATTCAATTTCTTGGATATGAAATCTAAGATCTTGAGCAATGGACATTCCTATCAACCCTTGTGTTTGATCTTGTTTATTTTCCCATTTAGCCTTTTTATCTTCATAGATAGTTTCTGATTATAGTCCTGAGGTTATTCTATAAATACCTTTACTTCTAAGTAAGTCTACCATGTAGGATAACCATTGGAAATAATTGGTGTTGTTAAGAATAACCAGGCATGAACTTTCCATTTTTAAAAATTGAAGCTGTAAATCTTGAAACTAACAGCTCCAATGGAAAGATCTCGAAAAATTAGGCTGGTTTAAAAAAAAATCTCTGAGAACAGCTTCCGGATGAAGAAATTATGTCTTTTGGAAGAAATGTTGAAGTAGATTCCAAGTAGCCACGTGATAGGTTGAAAGTTGATAATGAAGTTGTACTTTAGAAAAAAATCCTCCCCATTTCCAAATTTAATATAATAAGCTCACTTAAAAAAAAAATATTTTATATGACCCACCTTTTATAAATAAGTGAGAGTCACTTTTACAATGTTACTTTATGAACTAATGACTAGTAGACTACAAATTAAATAAAATATAAAGTGATTTTATACTATAAGTGATTATTTTTTATAATGTGCGAGAAACATTGTTATATAAAATAACTTTAAAATATAAGTTACATGTGCTTTGTAAAAAATATTGACAAAAAACTTTTTAGAAAAAAGCAACTTGACAAAATATTTTTAGAAAAATTAACTTGACAAAAATATTTTTAGAAAAATTAACTTAACCAAAAGACTTAAACCCAAGACCTCTATTCTCATAAAGTAACTTTACACCAAGTGAAACTAGTTAAAAGGTTGAGTGATTGTTGGAAAGGATGGAGGGTTTTTTTTTTTGCGTGTTTTTTTCCTAAAAAATTAACTATGCAAACAAAAAAAATATACAGGCCTTATGGTAGAATATTAAATTTCTGGTTAGTCCACCCAGAAACTAAACATTTTTCTCACTATTTTGGATTTCATGATATCACACAAAGTCGCGGGGAAAGAGCATACACACGAGATAAATCTCATCTTTTTGTTTCTAGTTTTCCATATCACATAGAGCATAGAGAAAAGTGAATATGTAAAGAAGAGGGTATAGATCCAGTAATAAAAAAAATTACTACAGACTTAAATAAACAGAGGGATAAACAAACATAACTGCAAAAAAAAAAACTTGATACCTCCAGATCTAAAATGACATAACTAGGGAAACCATAGACCTTTTCTCATTGAACGAAATAGGTTCCTCACTAGAACAAAGGCTCCAGACACCACATAGTAGTTATCTTGGCCCGAAAGTAGTCAGAAATAGTAGATCTGGAAAACGACAGTCGAATGCAATCAAACTGGCTTCGACTTTGGATCAACAACGGATGTGGCCCTCAAACATATCTGATACCATGTAGGAATTTACAGGATAAGTTCCTTAGATCAAACACAAAAGGTCATTGCTCACAAAAAGATCACAAATCAGTACACTGGTATTTCACATGGTTAAACCCCTCAAAAAGGGAAACAGTCCACGACTTGAGCCAATGCAAACACTTTAGGCAATTTATTAATATAAAGAAAGAAAATTTACATTATATTCTCTCATAAACGGTCACTAGACAAGTGATCCTCCATTCTCTTTAAATAGATATCATGGACCAATCAAGTGTTAAACCATGTATCATGTGTCGGTAATACCGAGGAGCGATTGAACCATCGAATCACTACATATCATGACCGTCGGATTATAAGTTACAAAAGTACATACTAAAGAGACACACTTTACCTAAATTTATGCTAGACCAAGTTATACTTGACTATTTCCTATGTGTGAGAATATCCTAACAGGTTAACCCTTGATATTCCAACATAAACTCATAATTCATAAATAATCTAATGTCAATAAAATGTTTTGATGTTTTTTTTTTGTTACCACCTTATATAAAACATTAATGGATGACTGCAAATTAATTGAATATAAACAACACAACAAATATGAAATGTTAAATAAGGAAAAAGATAGTCACAAAGTTGTCAATTAGCCATTTTTTTTCTTGTCAACGTGTCTTATGTGTTAAATGGGTTCCATTTTGTTTTCTTTTCTACATTGAAATAATAATAATTATTATTATTATTATTATTATTTTTATTATTATTTCATGTGATAATTAAATTCTCTAATTACATACAAAAAAATAAAATAAATGATTACATATGTTTGATGCATGTTGTTGGGATAACTCTTCCTGATTTCTAAATTCAATTATTCTTATATCTTTGACCATCTCATTGTACACTTTTTGAAACATTCCTACTAGTATGTTTTTGATATCATATCATCCAATGTCTTTATTTTCTTAATCATCCTAGAAAATGAAGAGCTTAATAAACATTTGATTTATATTTATATGAAGGTAAATATAGTAGATATAAATTTGGTAAATTTTCAAACTAATACATAGATATTATATAAAAATATGTAATAATATTTCTAAATGATTCTTTTTGTATTATATTGTTTTGGTATTACAAGTCTTGGAGGTCTTATTGACCATTGTTTCAAAAAGCTTCTTGTAATTTATATCTAGCTCAATTCTTGGATTTCATTGTATTGATGTTTATATTGTAAGTTAAAAGTACATTTAATTCATCATTTAAACTCTTTCTAATTATTTCTCATTAAGAGGGCCCTCTCTCCCCTCATTGTTGGTCATTGCATAATTCTCAACGTATGTAAACTTGAATATTTGAAACATTGTTTTTGTTTTTTTTTTCTAAATTAGGCTAAATTCTATTGATATGTACATAAATACAAAATGTGCTTCATGACAAGTGGTTGTTGAACTAGCCAACCCCTATTCGATGAGAACTAATAAAAAAAACCAGAGTTTGGGCTGCCCCTCATGGGGAAACCAACCTTTAATATGTCCAAGTGTAGCATAGTTTGCAAAAAAAAAAGGTATAAAAAATAGAGATAAGCCTATATAAAATGAGACATAGGAGAGGCAAGGAATTGCCTCTACTAATTATGTGCATCATTATCCACCTGATATGCATTTTCATTCATCATGAAGGAACTGAAATCTTTCAGGGCCTCTATGTCCTCCTCGGTGAGTTATGGGTTAGGCTCCAAAGTCAAAGAGGAGACCATATTGAGCTGCTGGGCCATTGTTGTGCAAGCCATGCTGTCCGCAACTGCCTCTTTTTTCCAGGTGCTATATGAAGGGAGGCTCCTGCCGCCATCCAAGTCATCCTCTAGGATTTTGACGAGGAGATCAATGAATTTCTGAGGAAAAGGAGAAGGAGTGCGCAAGATAGTGGACTTGTGAGGCCTCTTCCTTCGACTTAGACCAATGTCAAGGTGGTTCTCTTCCAGGTGAATAACAAGAAGATGGGAAGAGAGTGACAAGGATGGAGAGATAGGGTCAAAGAATTCCATATCCTCAAGGGAAGAAAAGAGGTAATAAGTGCACGTGGATAAACCATGGGCTGAAACTCAGGAGGGGGAGCCTCTATCGCTTCCATGACGACTGCACATGCAATGGTGACGCGACATAGTCGCATAGGAGAGGAGAATTCACAGAGTAGAAGATAGATGCACAGAGGGAGCTAGATGGTTATCCAGAGCCAAGTAATAAGTAGAGGAGCAATAACTTGGAGGAGATGCAGGGAAGGTTATCTGAAAAATGATATGAAGATCGTCAGTACTCTCAGCCATTAATGGCCAGGAGAGAGTAGTGAATGCTGAGGGAGAGGGAATGAATTCTGAAGAGCACCAACATCCTCCCCTGTCAACATTATTTAAATTCAACAAATTCCAGAGTGAAGGTCCCTCCATCATGTCTGTCCAGGTAGCCCTACGTCGAAGCACCACGAGGCCTCCCATCCAAACCACGTCAAACACCTACATCTAGAAGATGGATTTATTTAAGGACCAGACAATTTCAAGTTGTGCATAAAGATTCATCGGAGATGGAGTGGAATCTACTAGAGAAGAGGGGAGAGTATTGGTCAACACCTTTGTTGGCTAAGATATCTACTACTTCATTGGCTAATCTACAAACATGCATGAAGGTAATGGCTTTATGGATTTGAAGCCAATGTTCCAAGTTTTCTAGTCTAGAGGATAAACACCAGCACTTTAAGATTTTGGAAGAGGATGATCCATGAAGAAGATGTTGAGCCACATTTATAATGATATGAGAATCCCCTTCAACTTCCATGGGAAAGAGGTCATTATCTCGAGCTAGGTTGATACCTTAGATAAGTCCCTGTAGCTCAACAAAGTTGTTTCTATCCCAACCAATGGAGTGAAATAAAATCAGCAAGGGTACCCCTGTAGAGTCACGAAATATTCCACCAAAGCTAGCTTTGCTGAGATTTCCTTTTGAGGCTCCATCGTAGTTGAGTTTGTAGAGATCCTTAGGAGGAGGCTTCCAAGATCTTGGAGATTCAAAGAGCGTGTTGAAAGAAGGAGAGGCAACAATGTTTCATGGGATAGAGAGGTTCCAATTGACCCATATGTGGCATTCTGAGGGTAGTATTGGGAGATATAAGTTCATCCATGAATGCAAGGCTAAGGTTTCCTTTATACTGTTGCATAGTTTGGTCCATACAATATTGTGGGACGTTGCCAAATATTTAAAGATTATGTTGTTCCTTTCCTTCCATATTATCCAGAGAAAAATCCCAGGGATGAGCAGCGAGAGCGAGTTGATAAGATTACTAGTGAAAGGGGCCTTCTGCTAATGACAGATTGTATTAGTAACATCATTGCTCCTTCTGTTGGTTCGACAACAAAGAGTGGCAACTATGTCCCAAATAGTGCTTGCAAATGGGCAAAGATACTGAAGATGATCCATGTTTTCTTCTTGATTCTGACATAGGGGGCACCGTGAAGGGCCAATGAATCATTTTTTCAGAAGATTGTCCCAAGTTAAGATGTGGTGCTTGCTGAGCAGGGAGAGGAAGGTGGATACTTTGGGCCAAATGCTAGTGTTCCATATATTTGACCAAATTTTATTAGCTTGATCAAGATCAGATAGATGGAGAAGATGATAGGCTTCCTTGGTAATGAAGACTCCCTGGGGAGCATGAACCTGCCTGAGAATACAATAGGGGAATTTTGAGGTCTAAAATGGGCCTTATAAGGTGTTGTAGCCGCTACAACACCACCCAAAATTTTGGGTATATTTAAAATTTCGGGTCCCCTTATGCTCGCTTAGTCGTTAAGGTCTTTCACCGAACCTACAGTCAGTGACATCCCAACGACCTATCCCCAACCCCTCATAAGTTGTCTCGCCATCATGAACAAATGTTGTTGTTGCAATCACGCCATATGTGGGAAGGATTATCTAGCGTACGCCCAAACATTCTTACCGCAGTCGCGCCATGTGTAATGAGATTGCCATGCATATGTTTTAACGAAAACCTTTTGTGTATTGACGAGTAAAAGCCTTCCCGATGTAGGTCATTAAGCATGTTGTTCGAATACTTTTCTTAAACTTGTTAGTTTCATATGTTTTATCTGTGGTCACCATTATCAAAGAATAATTATGATGTCATAATGTTCCACGCAGGTCGACCCCATGGGTGACAAACTCCTCAGTCGTGTCACGACATCAAGGGAAATGAAATTGAGCTCAACGACAAGGCCAAAGTTGTGGAACAGGGGAGGAGGAGGAGCAAGTGACCAATACTGTTAAAGGGAGGATCGTGTGATACGTGTCGATCAGAGAAAGAACCTTTTATGTCACCGATGCAAGAGGCTTTCTTCATTAGTGCACACCAGATTTTTTGGAGATCCTACACAATGTCAGCTCCGTGTCGATGTCTGTACACAAAGGAACATATGTCGCCATTTCGACAAGTATAGCCTGAAGTATAGCCTGATGAACAAGGCGAACTCAGGAGATCTCCCTGGGGAATGACAGTCTCACTCAAGGCATTCTCATGCCAGGTAGCAGTGCATAGTCATACGTGTTGTCTGTGGCAAGCCAACGACAGGGTTTTAAATATGTGAACACTCCCTTTAGAAGAAACATTTATGAATCCTAAGCGACATGGTGTGAAATTATTTATGGTGCAAGGAGTACAACGTGGAGCAAGGAAATGGAATTAAAACCCTAGTATCCTTTGTTCTTTCATATCCATAAAGTTTGTCTATGCGGAACCATAAGGGATGGAAAAATTCAAACTGAACCTAAAAGGTGATGCTTAAACGCATGCACCTTTTGGCAGCCAGGCGCATTGATGCATACGCAAATAGTCTCTAGGACTACAAGGCAGAAAGGCTCAATATTAAAAGGGTTATCAATGTGGCTTGAGTAGCATATTTCGACTCTCGATCTTTCAAAACAAGAAGCCTTCATATTATGAGGTAAAGAAAATGATCGAATTAAGACCAGATTCGAAAACATGGGTTTCAAAAACACCAGAGACCGCGGAACCAAAACTATGGGGAAAATTTGTAAGTGGGCGCACATATATATATCCAATACAAGGCGCCAACATATGTTTTTAAGGCCGTTGCAATTGAGCACGAATATTTTTATGATGGAATTTGCAAATTTATATTTAGAGCGTGAAGCAAAAATATGGAAAACATTATAGATGAGGTGCGCACCCGGTGGACTAGGGTTATGATTTTAAATGTTATAAAACCAAAGCGCGAGACCATGGGGTTTTCAAACCATATCAAATTTCAAACATCCATTGACACGGGTAAATTTATGATAAAGCATGAGAGGCAGATATAAGGGCGTGGTCGACTTCACGTTTAAAATGGCGGATCACAACTTTATGAAGACACGTTGCATGCGTGTCATGAAACCACACGTAAACACCAGTAGTCAGCTTTACGATTAAGACACATATCAGAACCATTTAAAATTGAATTTTGTGGACATAAATATTTCGATGGCTAGTTTGGACCTATGCTGATAGTCCTGGAGCAGATAGGTATACATATTTAGTGATCGAAGATGCTGTGTACACATGGCGCCATGCAATCAACGTGACCAAACGTTCAACGGTCCAAGGTCTGGTCTACGTGCATGGATCCAAACATTAAATGATCGCGTTCCGTTGAGCTAAACGTGAATTCTTATATATATAACGGCCATAGTTTAAATATGGAGCGTTACATGTGATAACCGGGGTTATAATGGCGGCGTTGCAAACTGGTGCGAGTGCTTCTACATTGGAGTTTTTAAATTTGGAGCGTGGATACATATAGCACTGATTTGGTGTTTAAAAACTAGAGCCAAACATTCTTATGAACCTATAGCAGCATGTTATATCAACTATATCTCTTACAAATGCCCGCAAGCATGTCGAAGGTAGATTTCCAAAATATGGTGAAACGTTGGAGCATAAATAATAACGGTCAAAGTTTAAGATAAAGCTCGGAGTAGGGTTAATGTTCTTGTCAGCACCAACTGTGCTAGCTGTTTCCTTCCCTTCACCTGTTGCTACTATGGAATGGCTCGTGGATGGAGAAAGTTTCCCACCGCCGACCGTTATGTTCAGCTCCTCCCCAGGATGTATTGAATAATGTTCAGTCACCGCCCATATGAAGGTCTCGACCATGCAGGATACCACGTGGAATGTGTCACTGACCAACGTTTTTCCAGCCGTGACAGCGTGAGAAGTGGCATATGATTTCGTCCTGAAATGCATGCGCATGGATTCAGCCATGACAGCATAGAAAAGCGGAAATATAATTCCAGGTCGAATGCATGCGCGTGAGTTTCGCAGTGATAGCTCTATCATTGCCATTGAATATTGATTTGTCCAAGAAAAATACAAACTCTTGGGAAACAACCATTTGTTTCTTTTGATTCGGCAGAAGAAAGGACAGGGCACCACTCTGCTAAATTATGGATGAGTTTTCGTGCATGATACACAGAAGCATTCAAGGAAGGAAGTTGTGCCAAAGATTGTTTCTTGACCTGAAAGCTAAACGAAGATGCAAACATATTCTGTCCAGCAGAATTTGATCATAGAACTCATGGACCATTACCGAGCAGAACAGGATAGTGAACTAACTAGTGCTAAATCTCTCAAACCTATCGAGGAGAAACAATTGACAATTCTTGATCTAAGGTGTTTTGCATCCATTGGAGGCCAGCGCACTTGGAAGGAAAGAGTGAAGATGTAGATAACAAAAGGAACATGTGTTGAAATGCACGTGGGCGCCATAACCTTTACACATGGGCCATGTCGCTGTTGCATGAAACTTTGTGCAGCAATAAGTCACTCTGCACTTATGCTATCCTGTGGTTGCTAAGTCACAAGGTTAGACACCAGCAAATCCGCCGATCACTTGAACTGTAGGAAAATGGTTGTATGAGCATATTATAAGTGTATGGCAGTGAACAAATATCAATCTGGTTGGATTGGCTCTGAAAATGCATTGCAGGCTATTGCCATTTGCCTGACCTACTAGGATAGCATTCAGTAGAAGATGGCACGAACAGAAAATCTTTGATATTAGCAGTAGTTTCTTCTGCAAACACTCAGAGCACGAACAGAAAATCTTCGATCTTATCAAAAGTTTCTTCTGCAAACACTCAGAGCTTAGTGAAGACCTATAGCGAAATCTGAGAACGTGAGTGAAGAGAACCTTGTGCGTGCGGAAGATGATGATCCTGACAAAGAAAGGGCACAGAGATAGCCTACACATGCCATTATATCTGATAAAGTCTTGACCACACAGGGGTCTAAATTCATTGTTTTCTCTTTCACAAATTAATTAAAATGCCCTTAGCATTATTATTATTCAATCTGTGACCTATGTTATTTTATTGCAGGAAGAACCTTCGGGTTTGCACAAAGAGCAAAGGCTTTCCCTAGCAAACAGTGGGACCTGTTCAAACAAGTACATCCCCATGAGTCTCCGAAGAAAGCACTTTATGTTCGAGAGCACCTGGCCACATCCACCGAAAGAAGACTACAACTCGCAGATATGCCAAGGTCGCACATCTTCGGTTTTTCACCTTTTGCGACCCTACGACCCAGCAACCTAGTCGCAAGGTCGCAGGTCACATATCTTCGGTTTTCGGCCTTTTGCGACCTCGCGACCCAGCGACCTAGTCGCAAGGTCGCAGGTCGCATATCTTCGGTTTTCGGCCTTTTGCGACCCTGCGACCCAGCGACCTAGTCGCAAGGTCGCAGGTCGCATATCTTTGATTTTTGGCCTTTTGTGACCTCGCGACCCAGCGACCTAGTCGTAAGGTCACAAGTCGCATATCTTCAGTTTTTGGCCATTTGCGACCCTGCGACCCAGCAACCTAGTCGCACGGTCACAAGGTCTCATATCTTCGGTTTTCGGCCTTTTGCGACTTGCGACCCCGCGACCCAGTCAGGTCACAGGTCGCAACAACAGTCAGGTTGCAGGTCACAACAACAGCTCAGGTCGCAGGTAGCAACAACAGCCCAGGTCGCAGGTCACAGAAAAGTCTGGATCACAAGGCAGCCCAACGGTCAAGAAGATGAAAAGTCAAGGAAGCCCAAAGGGCAAGTTTCATATTATAAATACTCCTTCGGGAGCTTGTAACAAGGGGCTTTTCTTTTGGAGACTCAAGAGCTACATAGCATTGTATTGAAGGATTATACTCTTAGGCATATGAATACAAATACTTTTTAAAACCCCTTTGTCGGATGATGTGTTTTGCTGTGACAACACTGTGTGTATTCCTTGTACAGTTTCAGAACATGCTATGATTAATGAAACTGCATTCTCAATAGCATCATTTATGCATCATGTTTATCTATGCTTGTGTTAATGATGTTCAGTTTTTCATTGCTTTCTTAATGGATGTTAATACCTTTTTCTATTAGCATTCCATTTTATCTTTCAGGAAGTAAAGGGGGGATCTCGCCATAAAGAACTATTTCTTTTGTCGTCAGATACCTTACAAGCATAACCCCAAAGACGTGCCGCTAACTGCATCTCTTCGGGCATATATGTTTTATTTATTTTCTCGCTACACATAGTGTTGTGGACATGTTCAATGCATCAATCATGTATTTTGTATCATGTGAATAAGTGTGTGTCCGCAGGTTCAATCAGGTTCTTTTGAGATTGGAAGGGAAAGTGACTTAAGTGGTAGCCAGACCCACACCCCGGACGGGATCCCTATTCCAAACGGTTCAAGGTCTAATTGGGACTTTCTATCGTGGATATCCCCTACTATTGGCCGGACATATTTTCCCATCAATAGAATTGGCGCTAGAAGGAGGGCCTGAACCTCCGACCATATGTTAACAAGAAGGGGGGCCAGATGAAAAGATGAGCCCTTAGAGCCTGCAATTAATCTCATATTTGTAATGGCTCGTTCCAAAATCATTCTTCCGAGATGTTTGTCGGAGTTTTATGAGCCTCGATACTTCATCCGCGATAAAATTATTTATCACTTGTCCCAGTTAAAATTCGATGGTGAAAATGGAGTACCTATAACCCAGCACCTTTTATATTTCTATGACTTTGGTGAGCGCTACAAAATTGAAAATGAAGGTTTCATTTGTTTTATTTTCTTCCTCACTCTCGAAGGTCGCGCTAAGAAATGGTGCTGCACATTGCCGGAAACTTCCATCCACTCGTTTGAACAACTCGCCAGGGAATTACAACAAGCTTTTCACAGGTATGATCTTCATAACGTTGTAATAAAGTTAAATGACATCAGAATGGAACCTCAAGAATCTTTAGACGAGTTCGCTATCAGATTTTTTCATTATTGTTTTGAATTCCCTGAGAGGGATGTCGATTGGAAATGTTTAAGTAAACAGTTCAAGTATGTGATTCTCGTTTCCCTTGAACAATTTCAGTTAGATCCTAGTGTTCCCTATGGTGACTCGCAAGTTACCGGCTGTTCAGATTTTGTCCCTAACGCTTCGGTGTCCATCTCCCCGAGTCCAGACCACATTCGGGCCTCCAAGGAGAGTATTGCTATTTGTGATATTCTCACCCCTCCTCCTGAGTTGTCGGGTAGTGGAGTTGTGACCTCGAAAGTCCTGAGCAAGGATAGACACTAGCAAGAGGATAAGACCTATTGCACTACCTTTGAATCCCGCACACACCATGGCGAATCCGAGTCTGAAAACCACAGTGGCTCATTATCTCTTTTGGCTCATGAAACCTACCCCGAGCCCACTCGATGTCTCCCTGGACTTAGTCCTAAATCTGGCTCACATTCGGATTATGAATATGGTTCACATTCAAATTATGAATCAGATTCACATTCGGATGATGAATCTGGTTCACATTCGGATTATGAATCTGGTTCACATTCGGATTATAAATCTGGTTCATATTTGGATTATGAATCTGGTTCTAATTCAGACTATGAATCTGGTTCACATACGGATTATGAATCGACTCCTACCCTGCATAAAGTTGATTCTCTTACAAGGTCTGCCAGATCATCGTTTTCTCTAAATGATATGGATGCGTGGGTTGGAAAGCCTCGTATGGTTGACACCCCTGCGACTCAATCTATTCGTTCATTATTCCCTGGTTGGTTTCCCGATCCCGCCACACCAGTAATTTCTTCAAGACATTCAAAATTTCCTTATACTGGTATTAACGACAATCATAAGCATGGAGATGGTGTTCCACCATCACAGATCAAAATCGATGAATCTTTTAGATCTAATCTTTCTCACTCGGAATATTTAGATAGCCATGGGAGTGATTATATGACTGGGAAACCTCAAGATGTCCTCTTTATTGATCCATCCCAGTCGATAACTCTTGGGGAGCCTGACATGCCAGGTGCCCAACTCGACCACATCGATGGTTGTAGCGATCACTCCTTATCTGAAAACATATTCAATCATATCTCTAAGGACTATCACTCACATCTTTTTTTCGACCATATGGATACACCAGCAGTCGATGATGCACTTTGGGAAGTTTCAAGTACCCATCAGAAAGTCGAAGCGTTTCAGCTTCTCCCAATCGTTTCTGAGATGACGATCACCAAATACCACGCTCCTCACAGCATAATCGCGGTAAATCCACCCTACCTTGGCGAATCTAAAGAATCTGATATATCTATCTATCAATCAGTCAGCGTGCAAACATTTGACCAAATTGATACAAAGCCCACTGACATTCTGCAACTCACCATAATGCATGATCACATCCATTCGCCTATTGATCTTGCCCAACCATCAAAGTTGGGAAGCGCTCCTCTCGAAGGTCCGGAGTTTATTCAAGGCGGTGAGGAATTTCAGGCTCCACTAAACATGGATTCAGATCCCCATACCCTTGACCAAACCCAGGAGCAACCCCGGACTAGGGTTTTCAAAACTAGGGTTCCTACGCTTAGATGTGCATGCATCTATAATTCGCCCGAAACTTTCTTATTGTTTCCATTCCATAAAACTAATGGTCCTCAACACCATGATGAAATTACCGGACAACTCGACCAACTCCATCCGGTGGATGTGCTTGAAAATAAGCGATGTCTTACCAAGCACCCATCAGATCTAGGATTGTGCATGAATGAATGTGTGTCATTTATAAATGTTGATTTTCAAGAACATATTGCTACATATCAAGATGAGAGTGGGATTCAACTTGCACAATCTATTATGGCTTGTCCTGTGGGAAGTATCTATGATCGTCTTGCCATTGCACCTGCTCCTCAGGTAAGTGTTGTTGCTGCTGCACTTTTTTGGGTACTAGCTCTGATCCTGATCATTGTTGCTCTTGCAGGTCAGGAACTAATGTGGTGGCTACACTGGAAAACTGATTTTACATAACCCGACCGCATGATTGGTTAAACTAGGGTTTCAGTGTAGGTTATCTAGGACCAGCAATAAAATATTTTTAATTCAAAGTTAATTAGGTTTATTTGCCGAATTTTTTACTTCATAGTTTAAAAGTGTGTTTACTATTCTTTTTTACGACTAATATCCTAGGCATTATCATGTTACAATTGTTTTGCACTCATTTTGTTTCAGTTTGCTTTTTTTTTGCATAAATAATCACTGCTTGTATTTGCACTTACTGCTGGATTGATCGTTCTCGCACATGGCGTTGCATTGCATATTGAGCCTCGCCTATTACATTGCGTCGTACACTCTCTTCCTTACATCAGTTCTGTCATATCACCTACCACTTCATGAGCCCTCATTGTAGCCCTATCACCTCGTGATCTTGTTTGCTCTAACTGCTGGAACAGTAACCCCATTGTTTGCGTGAGGTTGTGGTGGCTATCTTAAGAGGCAGCTTCTCTTAGGACAAGTTAATGAAGTCGCATTCTCAACAAGATGCCTACGAGTCTAAAATTATTTAGCCTGGGAGATACGAGCCGGTTGATTATGGGAGACCTAATGAGTTTGAATGGCCCATGCCCGTAAGCTTAAGCCTTGTGCCTAGCATGGTCTCGGACGTCCTAATGATCTGTTTTGCATGCTTTGCCTATTGTGGTGAATGGGATGTGAGGGTTTAGCACGAGGGAAAACCCAAATCAGGATATCTTTCAGTTTCTGTAACACGAGAAACAACGTCTCTTGTTCGTAAAATAAGTCAGGATCCCTCATCCGCCCATGAAAAATAAGTGCCATGAGCACATGAAAATAAGTGCCACGAGCACATGAAAATAAGTGCTGTAACCACATGAAACAAATAAGGGTAAAGGATCGAGAAAGGCTTCCTGCGTAGAGAGGTAATGCAACGACTCCGCCGGGGTACTGACCAGGCTCGCTGGCAGTGGAGCAATGTTTGTGATTTCTTGAAGTGACTCCGCCGGGGTACTGTCCAGGCCTACTGGCAGCGGAGCAACACCAGAAGCTTACTTCAAAAATCCTGAGAATAATAAACCCAGTGCCTTGCTCTTCACATCATCAACAAGCTACTGGCGTCTGTGAGCTTTCTCTTTGATGTGTTTTTGATTAGCGGGACTTAGTTGAGGCACAAGGATTAAGCATACCTGTAAAGGGCCAAAGTAATTCAAAGGGTACCCACGGAACTTGTTCAATATTCCCTTGCATCATTATCAGGACTCAGACTATTGTGGTGATATTGACAGAGATGTTGGATTCTACCAGTGGTTCGCCATTTGTTGTAGCCGCTACAACACCACCCAAAATTTTGGGTATATTTAAAATTTCGGGTCCCCTTATGCTCACTTAGTCGTTAAGGTCTTTCACCGAACCTGCAGTCAGTGACATCCCAACGACCTATCCCCAACCCCTCATAAGTTGTCTCGCCATCATGATTAGATGTTGTTGTTGCAATCACGCCATATGTGGGAAGGATCATCTAGCGTACGCCCAAACATTCTTACCACAGTCGCGCCATGTGTAATGAGATTGCCATGCATATGTTTTAATGAAAACCTTTTGTGTATTGACGAGTAAAATCCTTCTCGATGTAGGTCATTAAGCATGTTGTTCGAATACTTTTCTTAAACTTGTTAGTTTCATATGTTTTATCTGTGGTCACCATTATCAAAGAATAATTATGATGTTGTAATGTTCCACGCAGGTCAACCCCATGGGTGAAAAATTCCTTAGTCATGTCACGACATCAAGGGAAATGAAATTGAGCTCAATGATGAGGCCAAAGTTGCGGAACAGGGGAGGAGGAGGAGCAAGTGACCAGTACTGTTAAAGGGAGGATAGTGTGATACATGTCGATCAGAGAAAGAACCTTTTATGTCACCGATGCAAGAGGCTTTCTTCATTAGTGCACACCAGACTTTTTGGAGATCCTACATAATGTCAGCTCCGTGTTGATGTCTGTACACAAAGTAACATATGTCGCCATTTCGACAAGTATAGCCTGAAGTATAGCCCGGTGAACAAGGCACACTCAGGAGATCTCCCTGGGGAATGACAGTCTCACTCAACGTGTTCTCGTGCCAGGTAGCAGTGCGTAGCCATACGTGTTGTATGTGGCAAGCCAACGACAGGGTTTTAAATATGTGAACGCTCCCTTTAGAAGCAACATTTATGAATCCTAAGCGACATGGTGTGAAATTATTTATGGTGCAAGGAGTACAATGTGGAGCAAGGTAATAGCATTAAAACCCTAGTCTCCTTTGTTCTTTCATATCAATAAAGTTTGTCTATGCGGAACCATAAGGGATGGAAAACTTCAAACTGAACCTAAAAGGTGATGCTTAAACGCATGCACCTTTTGGCAGCCAGGCGCATTGATGCATACGCAAATAGTCTCTAGGACTACAAGGCAGAAAGGCTCAATATTAAATGGGCCATCAATGTGGCTTGAGTAGCATATTTCGACTCTCAATCTTTCAAAACAAGAAGCCTTCATATTATGAGGTAAATCAAATGATCGAATTAAGACCAGATTCGAAAACATGGGTTTCAAAATCACCAGAGACCGCGGAACCAAAACTAGGGGGAAAGTTTGTAAGTGGGCGCGCATCTATATATCCAATACAAGGTGCCAACATATGTTGTTAAGGCCATTGCAATTGAGCACGAATATTTTTATGATGGAATTTGCAAAGTTATATTTAGAGCGTGAAGCAAAACTATGGAAAACATTATAGATGAGGTGCGCACCCGGTGGACTAGGGTTATGATTTTAAATGTTATAAAACCAAAGCGCAAGCCCATGGGGTTTTCAAACCATATCAAATTTCAAACATCCGATGACACGGGTAAATTTATGATAAAGCATGAGAGGCAGATATAAGGGGGTGGTCGACTTCACTTTTAAAATGGCGGATCACAACTTTATGAAGACACGTTGCATGTGTGGCATGAAACCACACGTAAATACCATCAGTCAGCTTTACGATTAAGACACATATCAGAACCATTTAAAATTTCATTTCGTGGACTTAAATATTTTGATGGCTAGTTTGGACCTATGCTGATAGTCCTGGAGCAGATAGGTATACATATTCAGTGGTCAAAGATGCTGTGTACACACGGCGCCATGCAATCAACGTGACCAAACGTTCAATGGTCCAAGGTCTGGCCAATGTGCATGGAGCCAAACATTAAATGATCGTGTTCCGTTGAGCTAAACGTGAATTCTTATATATATAACAGCCAGAGTTTAAATATGGAGCGTTACATGTGATAACCAGGGTTATAATGGCGGCGTTGCAAACTGGTGCGAGTGCTTCTACATTGAAGTTTTTAAATTTGGAGCGTGGATACATATAGCACTCATTTTGTGTTTAAAACCTAGACCCAAACATTGTTACGAACCTATAGCAGCATGTTATATAGACTATAGCTCTTACAAATGCCCGCAAGCGTGTCGATGGTAGATTTCCAAAATATGGTGAAACGTTGGAGCATAAATAATAACGGTCAAAGTTTACGATAAAGCTCGGAGCAGGGTTAATGTTCTTGTCAGCACCAACTGCGCTAGCTGTTTCCTGCCCTTCACCTGTTGCCATTATGGAATGGCTCGTGGATGGAGAAATTTTCCCACTACCGACCATTACGTTCAGCTCCTCCCTTGGATGTATTGAATAATGTTCAGTCACCGCCCATATGAAGGTCTCGACCATGCAGGATACCACGTGGAATGTGTCACTGACCAGCGTTTTTCCAGCTGTGACAGCGTGAGAAGTGGCATATGATTCCGTCCTGAAATGCATGCACATGGATTTAGCCATGACAACAAAGAAAATCGGAAATATAATTCCAGGTCGAATGCATGCACGTGAGTTTCGCTGTGACAGATCTATCATTGCCATTGAATATTGATTTGTCCAGGAAAAATACAAACTCTTGGGAAACAACCATTTGTTTCTTTTGATTCGGCCGAAGAAAGGACTGGGCACCACTCTGCTGAATTATGGATGAGTTTTCGTGCATGATACATAGAAGGATTCAAGGAAGGAAGCTGCGCCAAAGATTGTTTCTTGACCTGAAAGCTAAATGAAGATGCAAACATATTCTGTCCAGCAGAATTTGATCATAGAACTCATGGACCATTACCGAGCGGAACAGGATAATGAACTAACTAGTGTTAAAGCTCTCAAACCTATCCAGGAGCAACGATTGACAATTCTCGATCTAAGGTGTTTTGCATCCATTGGAGGCCAGCGCACTTGGAAGGAAAGAGTGAAGATGTAGATAACAAAAGGAACATGTGTTGAAATGCGCGCGGGTGCCATAACCTTTACACATGGGCCATGTCACTGTTGCATGAAACTTTGTGCAGAAATAAGTCGCTCTGCACTTATGCTATCCTGTGGTTGCTAAGTCACAAGGTTAGACACCAGCAAATCCGCTGATCACTTGAACTGTAGGAAAAAGGTTGTATGAGCATATTATAAGTGTATGGTAGTGAACAAATATCAATCTGGTTGGAGTGGCTCTGAAAATGCATTGCAGGCTATTTCCATTTGCCTGACCTGCTAGGATAGCATTCAGCAGAAGATGGCACGAACAGAAAATCTTCGATATTATCATTAGTTTCTTCTGCAAACACTCAGAGCATGAACAGAAAATCTTCGATCTTATCAAAAGTTTCTTCTGCAAACACTCAGAGCTTAGTGAAGACCTATAGCGAAATTTGAGAACGTGAGTGAAGAGAACCTTGTGCGTGCGGAAGATGATGATCCTGACAAAGAAAAGGCACAGAGAAAGCCTACACATGCCATTATCTCTGATAAAGTCTTGACCACACAGGGGTCTAAATTCATTGTTTTCTCTTTCATGAATTAATTAAAATGCCCTTATCATTATTATTATTCAATCTCTGACCTATGTTATTTTATTGCAGGAAGAACCTTCGGGTTTGCACAAAGAGAAAAGGCTTTCCCCAGCAAACAGTGGGACCTGTTCAAACATGTACATCCCCATGAGTCTCTGAAGAAAGAACTTTATGTTCGAGAGCACCTAGCCACATCCACCGAAAGAAGACTACAACTCGCAGATATGCCAAGGTCGCACATCTTCAGTTTTTTACCTTTTGCAACCCTGCGACCCAGCGACCTACTCGCAAGGTCACAAGTCGCATATCTTCGGTTTTCGGCCTTTTGTGACCTCGCGACCCAGCGACCTAGTCGTAAGGTCGCAGGTCGCATATCTTCAATTTTCGGCCTTTTGCGACCCTGCGACCCAGCAACCTAGTCACAAGGTCGCAAGTCGCATATCTTCGGTTTTCATCCTTTTGCGACCTCACGACCCAGCAATCTAGTCGCAAGGTCGAAGGTCGTATATCTTCAGTTTTCGACCTTTTGCAACCCTGCGACCCAGTGACCTAGTCGCAAGGTCGCAAGGTCTCATATCTTCGGTTTTTGGCCTTTTGCGACTTGCGACCCTGCGACCCAGTCAGGTCGCAGGTCGCAACAACAGTCAGGTCGTAGGTCGCAACAACAGCTTAGGTCACAGGTCGCAACAACAGCCCAGGTCGCTGGTCGCAGAAAAGACTGGATTGCAAGGCAGCCCAACGGTCAAGAAGATGAAAAGTCAAGGAAGCCCAAAGGGCAAGTTTCATATTATAAATACTCCTTCGGGAGCTTGTAACAAGGGGCTTTTCTTTTGGAGACTCAAGAGCTACATAGCATTGTATTGAAAGATTATAATCTTAGGCATATGAATACAAATACTTGTTAAAACCCCTTTGTCGGATGATGTGTTTTGCTGTGACAGCACTGTGTGTATTCCTTGTATAGTTTCAGAACATCCTATGATTAATGAAACTGCATTCTTAATGGTTGTTAATACCTTTGTCTATTAGCATTCCACTTTATCTTTCAGGAAGTAAAGGGGGGATCTCTCCATAAAGAACTATTTCTTTTGTGGTCAGATACCTTACAAGCATAACCCCAAAGACGTGCCGCTAACTGCATCTCTTCGAGCGTATATGTTTTATTTATTTTCTCGCTACGCTTAGTTCTGTGGACATGTTCAATGCATCAATCATGTATTTTGTATCATGTGAATAAGTGTGTGTCCGTAGGTTCAATCAGGTTCTTTTGAGATCGGAAGGGAAAGTGACTTAAGCAGTAGCCGGACCCACACCCCGAACGGGATCCCTATTTCAAACGATTCAAGGTCTAATTGGGACTTTCTACTAGGGAGATCCCCTACTATTGGCCGGACATATTTTCCCATCAACATAAGGAAATTATAAAATCATAGTGGATATAATAAAATAATATTAGATTACATTATCAAATTTTAGAGGGAAAAAGAAAAACCTGCTTTTTCAACTCGTATTTTCAACTTATCTCCTTATGGGTTTACTCAAATTTCGAGCGGGAACACTCATTAGATGAAGAATTTGATTCCTCATCCAAGGAGCACCCATGATGCATACTTTCGATTGACTCTTCTACATGAAAAATGAGAAATACATGAAAAATGTGATTGCAATCAAGTTTTTCATGTATTTCTCATTTTTCGTATAGAAGAGTCGATCGAAAGTATGCAACATGGGTACTCCTTAGATGAGGAATTAAATTTTTCATCCAACGAGTAATCCGCTCAAAATTTGAGCAAAACATTAGGGAGATAAGTTGAAAATACGAGTTGAAAAAGTAGTTTTATTATTTTATTATTTTCTAATATTTTTACTTTTTTACCCCAAAAATGGTGAATCATCCCCCATGGTTTACATCATCATCTTGAATCCTATCCGTTCTTATAAATTTTATTTTGGTTGTACATTTTTCTTAGGAGTGCCATTTTAGACCTCCAAATTTCTCTAATGTCTGGTCCATCGAGGCATCAAATTTTCCTTTTTACAAGTTCTAGCCAGATTCATGGGATACATCATGCCAATTTTCTTTCCATTGAGTGGTGGGAAGCCATTTTCAAAATCCCTGAGAATTCAGTGATGTCCAAAGGTACTTGAATTTAATGTTCTCCCTGCCTTGAAGAGTTGATTACTGCCGAGGTTTTTGAAAGAGTGTTGCAAGACTAGGCTATTGCTGCCATGAGTCTTACCAAAAGAGAGCCTGGGATATTGAACGAATTTCCCAAAAGCTATGAGATTGGATTAGAAACTTGTGTTGATTGGCCACTTTCCAGATTTGGGAGCCTCCAATCTCTATATTGTAGCAAATAAGATCACCTTGAGGCCAATTTTCTGCGTATTTAGCTGCCTAGAGCTGGGCCTAGGGAGTATGAGGACTCGACACCCATTTCCACCAAATACGAGCCCCCATGATGGTTTTTATTTTCTTAGGGTCCCTCAAACCCAATCCCCCAGAATATTTGGGTGAGAAGACCTCAAACCATTTAACTAAGGCCCATTTCATGTTCTCCTTGTTTCCACCCCATACCAAGGTGTGTTGCAGATTACGAATGGATTTCAACACCCATTTTGGAGCACCCAACACCAAAAAAAGGTAGAGCGTCATAGATTGGAGGAAAAAATTGATCAACACAAGATGACCAACAATGTTGAGAGAATGGTGAGTCTAATAAGTTAACCTTGCTTCCAATTTGTCTAGAAGCTCCTTCCAAGAAGTATGCTTGATGGAAGAGTCTATGAGCAGGGCTCTGAGGTGTTGTTATGGGAGTGAGGTAGTGGTAAAACCCAAGATATGTGCAATGTTGTGTTGAGTGACAACAAGAGTATTGAAGAAAAAGAGTTGTGATTTTTCGACATTGATCGTGGTTCCAGAGGCTTAAGAGAAATAGCCAAGCAGAGACTTAAAAGAGCTAACTTCTTGAATATAACGATGGCCTAAAAGCATGTTATTTTCCACTAACTGTTGATGGGAGACGGGTGGGTTATTGTGAAGAGAGATTCCCATGAGAGTATGAGTGTGGATGGCTTGACAAATTAAACGACCCAACCCTTCTTCCATGTGGACAAACAAGAAAGGGTAAGGATGATCTCCCTAACGGATACCTCTTGAGGGAGTAAAGGTAGGAGAGGAAAAACCGTTGACCAGGATGGAGAAGAAGAGAGAGAAGATCATACTCATGATCCATCTGACCCAAGTGGGACTAAAGCCAAAGTCCAAGAGCACATGTCAAATGTAAGTCCAACTGAGCTTGTCAAAAGCTTTTGAGAGATCTATCTTGAGAAGCATACCTGGCTAATATTTGAAACATTATTAAGTATTATTCTCAAGAACTATATTATTAGTCAAAAGTAAAGATTCATGTATATCACCTTTTGATCTACCTAATTCCACTATTAACAACATATCCATAAATATTTTATACCTTTTTCCACTTAAATTATGAATAAATTTATTGTATTTTTTTAATTTTTTTCTCCACATATGTTAACTAATACACATTTAAATATACAAATAATTCAAATATATTACATACATATTATAACTTAAAATGAATTATTATACTCTCTTGTTGGGACATGCTTCCTCACACTCATTACTCATTGTTATAAGTTTTTTTCATAATCTTCTATCAACCACATTATATGAATAAGAAACATACACAATGAAATATATTTTATAAACTGAGTAAAAAATTTCAACCTAAAACTATTTTCAAGCTTTTCATGTTAATGGTGCGCATCATATAGTAATATGCACTAACACACCTTGTATACTAAGAGGCACTAATCCATTTAATTTTTCAATTTTATATTGAGCACCATGTAGCTTGATATATAAACAACAAGAAAAAGTCTTTCACACTAATATGCTCGTAGGTTTGTGCTCACTAGTGCACTTTACAATAATAAAAGCACCAATACGATGTATTATACAATGCACTTGAAAGCTAGGTTGTTTTTTTCTTTAATTATTAAGGCTAAATGGTGCACAATGCAATACCAATCACATTGGTGCATATTAATATATAAAGCATGCCATTCAACCTTCAATACAAAATACTTAACATGAAAGGTTTTTGGATTTAATGTAATAAAAGGGGTCATTCCATTAAATATTCTTTCCACCAAAATAATCATTGAGACCCTCGAGAAACAAATCTCATGGTCAAAAGGGTAAATGAATTGAACCCCTTCAACTAGGGTTTGGAATAATAAGATGAAACTAAAGAGAAGAAACAAGAAAAATTTGGTTTCACAAGTCTAAAATTCTTCTATTGTGTTGAAATGCAAAGTACATATAAATATAGGAATTAAAAAAAATGGGAATTTTAAATCTTTTGAAGGAAACTTTGTTGATATGATGAGAATGAAACCACATACATTAAATTTCTTCTTTGCATTTTTGTATATGACCCATGACGAATCTCTACAAATTTATTTCTTTTGAAAAAATTATCAATTTTAATCTCTCACATCTCCCTTCTAACTTTAACCACAACAATGAATAAATATTTAGGATTTTATTTAACTCACTTTTACAAAATGAAATTCCAAATCTTTTTCGATGAAATTTTTCAATGCATTGATAAAAAAAACTGTGTAGTTTATTTTATCAAACTATATTTTGTTAGTGTGGTGCACATGTCAACGTTAAGTGCACCTATGTGCTGCAACATCTTAATTTTCTTTTCTTTTTTTTGCAAAAATAGAAGTGCAGATCTCCATAATTAATACTTTTTGGCAGTTTTGATGTAATTCTTTTTTGGTGTGCATCAAAATCCATCTGATTGTTGTTTATAGTATAAAAAAACATAGAAGTGTATCTCTATGATTTAGGTGGATCAATTACTTAAAAAATACATTCAAAAGTCTATTTGAAGTGAAAATATTGCATGTTCCCCAAGAAAAATTTTAAGCCTATGCTACCACATATTAATTGTGGTTTTGGCTCAAATACATGGGGAAATATTATAAAATTAATTGAAAAAATCTTTAAATTCCACATTACATATATTTCAATTTCACTAATTTCTCCCTTTTAATTTGTTATATATATATTTAATTTATGCTACCTTTGTGCATGCATTTGAGTAGTTGTGCGTTGAATTTTGTTGGATTATTGATGCAATTGATTTTACATGTGTAGGTATTTCACCAATACAAAAAAGTTTCAAGCTCTTATCTAAAACAAGATATTGTAGGCAACTATTAAATGAAAATGGAGAGCCACTTTATCCCAACAATTGCAATATGCCATCTTTCAAAAATTATCATGGAATAGTGGTACTTCATCATGAAATATATCACTTTTATGATACCCAAGTAATATGTATTTTTCCAAAATGTAAAGGGTTGAAAGTGACCTTTGACATGTCATATTATCCCATTATGTTAATGACCAACCAAAGTTGATAGTTTCATACCTCTCACTACAATTAAGTATTGAATATGTGATATAGAAAAGACACATCACGAAACTTCCATATGCTTATTTTTCAAAAAGTTAGAAGTAAAATCCAATGTATCACATCCAAAATTGACTAACTTGTCTTCTTATTTTGAGTCAATTAATAGTTTTGGTGACCCAGAATATGATATCAATTTACTATCCAAAACATCTCTACTAGAATATTTAAAAGGTTGTCTGAGATAAGAGCAACAATGTCCAAGTACACCCTAAGGCCAATTCCATTGTTGAAATGAAATGATGACTTATTTCTTCCAACCCAATTGAAAATTAAATACCAAACCTATTACAAGCACAATATGTTTAATGCTTGCTTCATCTTCCTTATTTTTCCATGACATTGAGATTAAATTCTCCTTTTGTAGTATTAATCATATGCTTTTAAGTCTAAAATAAATGCTACAAATCTTACCTTCCATATGCCTTCACATGTGTACATTCCTCCTTAATAGTTGGAAGGACTTATGCTATTTTTTTGTGCTCTTTATAGTTAGTTTGTTTACTTGAACGTTGTTAAATTTGAATAGAGAATTTAAATGTGTATTATGTACATGAATAATTATGATTTCGAAAAATTTAACAAGAAGAACCTATTATATATCATTGATCAACCACATTTTGATGGCAACATTGCGAGGTTCATAAATAGATATAGGTACTATTATTCAGTGTAAATTTTCCATTTTGTTGAGATTCAACAAGATCCTAGTGAAAATTAAGCATGTACACTAGGATGGACCCTCAGGCTATTTTTAGGTGGATTTATATTTATAGATGTATGTGCAAAGTCTATTTATAGATTGCATATCTATTTATAGATTCATGTCGACTATTATTATCCCTTCATATTAGTTGGACAATAAACTATAATCTATTCTCAATGAGCACTTGGAATAATTAATTGAAGTGGAAAATTAGTTAGCTAAAGGAATTTGGAGTTAAGAGGTTGGTTGGTGGGACATGCAAGTGGACTTAGTTGTAACTTAGTGATTCGAAGTTGTAATAGAGTTGGAAGTGCAGTTATGCAAGTTGTAAAGTAGTTTAACTCAGTTAAGTGAGTTAAACTCAGTTGTGCTAGTTGTAGCTGAAGATACACTAGTGAGAGATCAAGTAAATTAATTATTAATTAATTCAAAATCAGTGGTCTCACATGCAAGTCAAGATTTACTTTTATTGACTGCATGCATGTTAGATCCAGTGGAGACCCAATTTAGTTCTAGTGAAAGGGAAATAAACTATTAGTTGTGACATTATCTGGTTGCACACATGTAGCCACACACACACATTGGATGTGCTCATGAGGATTTTGTAGTAAAATTAGACAGGATTTCATTCATTCTAGGATTGCTATCAGCTAGGATTGCGCAGTGGAGGGAGGCTATCATGGAGACAATAAATTGGCTAAGGAACTTGCCAATTTTCGTATGACAGCGTGAGACAGTTAGCTCATGTACTGAGAGCTCTTTGATTGGAGCTTTGTATGTAATTGTTTCATGATCTATGATATAATACATAATAAAATATAGTGGGGTTTCTAGCTATAAGATTTCTCCAGTAAATTATCTGTGTTATGTGTGATTGATCTTTCTTCATGATATTGTAATTGGTGATTGTGTTTCAAATTATGCAAATATTTGTAGAAGCAATTTTGTATTTAACAGTAGCATATTTTTAGATCATGATAATCCATGATATACATGCATAGTATTAAATTTCTACATGGTATCAGAGCATAAGAAATTGCAGTAGTGAAGCAGGATCTAATTTTGTTGCTGGAAATAATTGGAATTTGTAGAAAGACTTTATTGGTGCTACAGTTGATTTAAGATTGAAATTGTTTTCAATGGCTTGAGGTTAGATTATGCACTTGAGGGCAGCTCGAACTACATTGCTTGGAAGGACAAGATGTAGGCAGTACTCAAAGATAATGGATTGAAGGAATTCATTGACAATGATGTTCCTAAGCATGCTTCGTTAGATGCTGCCAATCTTGATCCATGGAAAGAAAGTGGAAAAGGCGAGGAGGATTCTACTGGAGGGAGTACGAGACGACATTGTATCAAGCCTCCATCGGAAAGCCACATCATATGCTATGTGGAAGGATTTAATAGATCTTTTCCAAAGTAGCAACAGCCATAGGAAATTGGCACTCAAAGATAAACTCAGGAAGATTAATATCGAAAAGGTCGACAACATTCCAAATTATCTCACGAAGTTTTTCCAATGTTGGGATGAACTAGGGAGTGTGGGAATAACTATTGCTGATGATGATTTGGTGAGCTTTTCTCTCTTGGGACTTCCTAAGAGTTGGCATAGTTATGAAGACTCTGTCAACGGATGGGGAAAATTTCTGGATTGGGAATGACTGTGGTCGGATCTGGTGCAGGAGGATTTCAAGTAGAACACCAAATATGGTTATTCATCAAAGCATGATGGTGAAGAGGATTTTTATTTGGCTGCAAAGATGAAGAAGGGGAAGGTGAATAAATTCCATTCCAAATCCGAGTCTAAAGGAAAGAAGCTGGATATGTCCAAGGTGAAGTGTTTTCGCTATCACGAGCATGGGCATATTGCTACTAATTGTCTGCAAAAGAAGAAGAAAAAAAAGGTTATTGGATCTACATCTAGTGAGGCCCTTGCCTCAAAATTTGAGCTTGAATTTTCTTTGATTGCATGCATGGTTTCAAGTGCATTGGGATAAGTGTGGTATTTGGATAGTGGTGCTTCCTTTCACATGATGGGAGATAAGGAACTTTTCAGTGACTTGGAGGAGAAAGATCTCCAGAAGCATATAGAGATGGGAAATGACGGATGGTAAAGTGCTACCGGGATTGGTACCATTACCTTTCATAGGGAATTTGGTAAACCATTTCAGTTGAAATATGTTATGCATTTTCTAGGTCTAAAGAAAAATTTGGTCTCAGTCGCAATGTTGGAGGACAAAGGCTATGATGTTGGTTTTAGCGATGGAAAATATTTCCTGCGACATAAAATAACGGGTCAAGCCAAGAGGATAGGGATTTGAGTTAAGAATATTTATAAGATGGAGGTAGATCATTGTGCTTCCATGATGGGCAAGGCGAAAAAAGTGGTGAGCCGAGAAGAGGGTGAGTTATGGCACAGGTGATTGGGCCATCTTCAACATGGAGCCTTGAAAGTCATGCAAAAAATATCTACTGGACTTCCAATCGGAACACTTGCGAAGTTAGATCAGTGCAAGGGTTGCACCATGGGAAATTATGTAAAGTCCACCTTTCATGAGAAGGAGAACTATGCTTCGGGGATCCTTGAGAGAGTTCACACAGACGTGTGTGGACCATTCTCGGTTTCTTCAATAGCAAAACATAAGTACTATGTAATATTTGTTGATGAATTTTCTCATAAATGTTGGATCTTCTTCATGCAGAAGAAGGATCAAACATTCTAAAAGTTCAGTGAGTTTAAGGCATTGGTGGTGGAGAAAGGGTAAAGGAAGCAAGTGAAGGATCTTAGGAGCGATAATGGTGGAGAATACATCTCTAACTAATTCAAGAACTTCTGCAGAAGAGAAGGAATTCGAAGAGAATTCATAGCGCCTCATAGCCCACTAAAAAATGGGGTCATAGAGAGGAAGAATAGAATGATCATGGGTGCAGCATGAGCGATGTTGCATGATCAGGGCCTACCAATGCACTTGTGGGTGGAAGCATGAAACACTGCAGTTTATGTGAAAAACCATTGTCCTCATAGAGTACTTGGCATGACTACACCTAAAGAAGCTTTCACTGGTAAGAAAGCATATGTTTCACACTTTAAGATTTTTGGCTCATCTGTTTATGTGCGTGTGACCAAGGATGGCAGGAGGAAACTGGAGCCGACTACTGAAGTTGGGATTTTTATGGGGTACATATAAACACCCCATAATTATCGTGTGTATTTTCCAAATATTCGAATGACTGTTGTGCAACAGGATATAAAATTCAATGAGGGGAAAGCAATGCGGTTGTTGCTTGAGAGGGAGTTGGACATACATGCAGAGGAGGAACTGCTGGTTCCCAAATATGAGTTCTAGATGTGGATTAGCCACATGAGGAGGTTCATGGAGTGGAGGAATCCACTCACACAGAGCCAACCATCAGGACTGCCAGAAGGCACACCACGAATGTTGATAGACTGAGACTTGACGCTGCACAGAATGTAGGAGCCCCTACTTCATAGTGCAGACAAAGGCAATCTCCTGACCGATTTACTGGATACATCACTCTCATGAGAAAATTTATTGTGACTAAACCATCTTCCTTTCAGGAAGCAGTGCAGGAGCTCACATGGGTAGATGTAATGGTGGAGGAGTATGACTCCATTGTAAAAAAAAATGCTTGGAAAATTGTTCCAAGGCCAATTGATAAATCAATGGTAGGTTTGAGATGGATCTACAAGGTAAAGCAAGCTATTGATGGGAGTGTGGAGAAATACAAGGACAGATTTGTGGCCCGAGGCTTCTCACAGATCCAGGGGATAGATTATGAAGATACCTTTTCACTTGTCGCAAGGTGTTCTTCCATAAGGACCATCCTTGCTCTCTTAGCACAGATGGGCTAGCACATTCATCAGATGGATGTGAAAACTATGTTTCTCAATGGGATCATTGAGGAAGAGGTGTACATAGAGCAGCCTGAAGGGTTCAAGATCTTCAACAATGAGTCGCATGTGTGCCAACTCAAAAGAGTGTTGTATGGGTTGAATCAAGCACCCCGTGCTTGGTACAATCTGATAGACAACTATTTCACTGGACTGGGCTTCACCAAAATTGAAGTAGATGCAAAGCTATACCAAATTGTGGTGGAGGGTAGGCTTTATATCATTTTTTTTTATGTTTATGTTTTAATATTGACTGGTTATGAGCATCTAATTCAGTAATGCAAGGAGGATCTTGTAAAGGAGTTCGAGATGAAGGATATGGGCCTCCTTCATTATTTCCTTGGATTGGAAATATAGCAGTGAGATGGTGAAATTTTTGTGTCTCAAGGAAATTATGCAAGGGAGATACTGGGTAAGTTTCACATGGAGAGTTGCAAGCCCATGGATACTTCTCTTCTAGGAAACTCGAGGAAAGAGGATGCTACTTCTAGAGAGGTAGTGGATGCTACTGTCTATTGACAGTTAGTGGGTTCGCTAATGTATCGAGTGAACACGAGACCAGACATTTGATATGTGGTTAAGAAATTGAGTCAAGCTATGGTTAAGCCTACCAAGCTGTTTTGGAAGGCGGATAAGCATGTCTTGAGATACTTGAGGGGCACATCATAGTATGGTTTATGGTACATAAAAATGGATGGAGTGAAGTTGCATGGATTCACGGATGCATATTGGGCTAGAAGTCCAACGGACAGAAAGAATATATCAAGAGGGATCTTTATTATCTGATCTACAACTGTTTCTTGGTACATTAGGAAGTAGAGATCCGTGGCACTCAATTCAGTGGAAGTAGAATACATGGAAACGAGTCAAGCTGCATGTGAGGATATCTGGATGAGAAAGATCTTGGTTGGTTTGTTTGGTTCTCATTAAGATCCGACAATGATTCATTGTGATAATCAAAGTTGCAATAAAATCTCGATTAATCCTGTGTTTCATGATAGATCTAAGCATATAGATATCCAACACCATCATCTCAAATATTGTGTGCAAAGGAGAATCATGTTTCTTTAGTACATTCCCATGAAATATTAGAATGAAAATATTCTGACGAAGGCGCTCACCAAGAGAAAATTTGAATACCATCGAGACAGGATCAGGGTGAAGGATAATCCATTTCTTGTTGAAAGGGAGTGTTGAGATTCAACAAGAAGATCCTAGTGAAAATTAAGCACCTACACTAGGATGGAGCCTCAGGCTATTTTTATGTTGATGTATATTTATAGATGTATGTGAAAATTATATTTATAGATGCATGTCGACTATTATTATCCCTTAATATTATTTGGACAATAAATTATAATCTATTCTCAATGAGCACTTGGAAATAATTAACTAAAGTGGAAAAACAGTTAGCTAAAGGAATTTGGAGTTAAGAGGTTGTTTGGTGGGACATGCAAGTGGAATTAGTTGTAATTGAGTGATTCGAAGTTGTAACAAAGTTGGAAGTGTAGTTATGCAAGTTGTAAAGTAGCTTAACCCAGTAAAATGAGTTAAACTCAGTTTTGCTAGTTGTAACTAAAGATACACTAGGGAGAGATAAGGTGAATTAATTATTAATTGATTCACAATAATTGGTCTCACATGCAACTGAAGATTTACTATTATTAACTTCGTGCACGTCAGATCAAGTGGAGACCCAGTTGAGTTCTAGGTGAAAGGGAAGTAAACTATTAGTTGTGACATTATCAGGTTGCACACATGCAACCACACACACATTGGATGTGCCCATGAGGATTGTGCAGCTAAGGCAGGCATGATTGCATTCATTCAGGGATTGCTATTAGCTGGGATTGCACAGTGGAGGCAAGTTTTCTAAAGACAGTAAATTGGCTAAGGAACTTGCCAATTTTTGTATGAAAGTGTGAGACAGTTAGCTCATGGACTAAGAGCTCTTAGATTAGAGCTTTGTATGTAATTTTTTCATGATCCATGATATAATACATAATAGAATATAGTGGGGTTTTTAGCTATAATCTTTCACTGGTAAGTTATTTATGTTATGTGTGATTGATATTTCTTCATGATATTGTAATTGGCGATTTTGTTTCAAATTCTGAAAATATTTGTAGAATCAATTCTGTATTTAATAGTAGCATATTGTTAGATTAGGAGAATCCAGGATATACATGCATTTTGTATTAAATTTCTACACATTTAAGGAACACTGTAGTTATAATAATTTTTATGAAAAGAAGGGAACCCATATTTTTTATTGTGCATGTAATGTATAGTTTGTCTCCTAGTGATGAGTTTTCAATTTAAAAATATACCTTTCGTAGACTAACAATAACTTGTCAAAGGCAACTTGCGTTAGTACTAGCTTTAGACATACCCTTGTTGCATAAGGAAAAGATCATTGTGTAATTGTATTTTTGGATTTTTCAATGGAATTCATGTAAATTTATCACTTAACTTTACATTTTTTTTATAAAATGTTCAGTTGCATGTGTATTAGAAAAACATTTTCATACTTATTATAAATGTTTTCATCTAATATTTGAACATACTAAATGTATTTTCTTTCAAAGGAAAACACCTTTTTGAAAACCCTTTGATTACTTCCCCATTATCCATGGATAGTGAGCAAGGTAAACCATTAACCTTGATTATAGAAATTAACACTAAAGGGATTAAGAGAGCGGGACTAATCTAATTTTTGGGGTAGATAAATCATGTCTAGCTCATAAATACTTGAGGTGACCCTCGAAGTTAAACATACTAAATATGTTATGTTTATTAATACCATCAAATTTAAGGTTCAATATTTTTGCATTCAATGTCAAAATAATGATTACATTTCCATAAACTATCGTGTACCCCATTGTTATTTCAACTTGAGAGAAGGATACTAAATGAGCTCAAATTGGAGAGGAAGCATACCAAGCTTATTTTAATAAACCACTTATTCTATTCCCACCATATATTTAGTCACTAATTAATAACATTTACAGTAACGTTAATTATTCACATTTTGGATATACAAACAATGATACAAAGGTTGGTATGAATGATTTATTATAAGATAATACCCATGCCATGATCTAGGTTGCTCTAGAAAGGCTTAATTTTCAAAGTTCCTGAATCTCAACAACATTGGCATCAAGTTGTAGAGCTCGGCGAGAGATTTTTGATGATGCGAACGATGCCTCAAGCTAAGTTCATATGACAAACTTATTGTAGTTTGAAGTTTGATCAAAGAGGCAAAAAGAGGGGCCCAAATTGTGCGACATGGTATTCCAATAAGCAGGTGGGACCCACATACTTACATGGTGGCAAACTTGCCACTCAGTCATTGACACTTGGCACCGAGTCATTGGATCCTTATTCTTGAAAAAGACAAAATTTATTTTTATTAAAATATTAAATAAAATAAAAATACCATTAAAACAAGTTTATAAAAGACAAAAAAAAAATATTAAATAAATAAATAAATAATCATATTAAAAAAAGTGGTTATTAATATATCATGGTTATAAAAAAATCATATAATTAAAAAAACATGGTTATATATCAAACAACCCTATAGGCCAACGAATCCATAGAAATGGAGTTATTAAGATATTGAACAATGGAAATGTATGGTTGGTTATGAGGGTTACACCATATCCCTCATACCATATTTAAAATGTATGTTAAATATTAACGCAATGAACCACATATGGTTTGTGATTTGACATATATTATATATGGAATTTTCATTTAAATGAAGACCAGCAAACACCAAATAGGGTTGTGGCCTCGCAAGTTTGATCTCTGGTCTCCTCTTAAACAAATTCTAATTATATACATGCAAACAGACATGCCAACTGTGAGCATTGGTTTATCTTCCTAACAAAGTTTTATATTATGATGCCTTTTCAGCCAAGGGGGAACAAAGGGAAGAGAGTGGAGCACACATAACTCAAAGCGCAGTGGAACTCTAAGCGAGCATGCGAACTGAGGAGAAGAACCCTAACACAGGGGTATCACAAGGAATCTGAAAGATTCCCTTAGAAGTTGATTTTTGACCGAGGCGGAAGTATATCAAGTTTATACTTATTTTTATCATAATTTCACAAGCAGTGCGATGGCGATATCGGTTTCCTCTCCTGACCAACATATATTTAGTCAAATTTTAGAGATGAATATTTGTGGAATCATGAGGAATCTAAAAGATTCCCTAAGGTCCAAATCTTCAAAGTTTTAGAACCAGACTGAGATTATACTCATTTTACATAGTTTCTCGCAAGGAGCATAGTGGTGAAATTAGATTTTTCATCTGAGATTCATAATTCTAGTCAACCAATGAGAAGGAATATTTGAGACTCCCAAGGGTCCATATTTTGACCAATCCAGAACAGGGTTGAGTTTATAGTCATTTGACACGATTTCACACCAATAATTCAATGGTGCAGTCTATTTCTTCGGCATAGGTGTGCATTTTTAGGCCATCCCTAAAAGTGGAGGAACAAGGTGCCTTTTTTACATGTATGTAATTTGATATTTTGTTGAAGATTAATGAAAGCGGCCTCCCCACTTTGAGTAGAGCACAAAGACGTAGCCCACACTAGGTGAAATTTGTTATCAAGTTGTGTGTGTTCTTTGATTTTATGATTGAATTTATGTTTCTTCTCCTTTAAAGTATGCACATGTGGTTTTTCATACTCTTTCACATGAAATTCTGCTAACATCACAAAAGTAAAAGATATTGGTTAGTTCTGGTAAATGAGAGAATCCAGATCATGCCATGTAGAGATTGTTTTTAAATTATTTCTAGCAAGATGAGTTAGGGATGATTCTCATATCATTGGTACCTTCTTCAAGAACCTAAAATCTAAGTATAATTTTCCACTCTAGAGACATGGGTCACATTCTACTCAACTAGAGATATCAATGTTGCAACAAAACTTGAAAGTATTCCATGATATGTCAAACATGTCACTTCTCAACACTGTTGAGGTAGCCTATATTTAAATAGTTCTTGTCACACAATTAATAATGAAAAGGGTTTTGTTCTAGGGGTAACTCAATTAGTGATCGGAGTGATGGGAAATCATGCAAACCAATAGATCTGAGATTCAATCCCCTGGTCATGACCTGGTATATAGAGTGAGTGATGATTCTTTTATTTATTCACCAATATTTCTCATAGGATTCATGATTTTATCTACCCTAAGAAAGAAACTTGTGATACTTTCATAATTGTGCACTCTCAGAGTTTCACATTGAATTCTAAGAGTTTGAAGTTTGGCACTTTTTACCTTGGTGTCACCTTCATAGCTTTGGATGATCTTGTCCCATATAGATTATGTCATATTTAGCTGGATGAATTTGAAAAATTATGATTTTTCCAACCTTCTGAATAGAGCATTGAAAACCTTCACATTGGTATCATAGTTATTATTTTCTGCTTCATTTGTGGGAATGGAGAATGCATATTGTAAGCATCCTTCAATGATTCCCCATACATTTTCTCCAAGTGATTGTAGGTAATATATTATTCTTACCTTCCAGAAAATTAGATTGGTTTCATTGAATAATGGTGACCTGATAGATGTTGTCCCCTCTTCATTTCTCGTCTTGATGAATATTCCTTCAAGCGATAAATCTCCTTCCAAAGAGCCCATCTCTTATTCCAATTGTTAGGAAAAATAATGAGAGGGGAGGTGAATCGGTATTTTAAAACTTTAGTTATTTTTCCTATTTTGATTTTTGTATGCGACTATTATGAATTAAACCTGTGTATGCACGTGACTATTGTGAGGTAAAACTATATATGTACACTACATCTATGTAGAAAACTATCATATATCCAATCAACTTATTTTTTAAATTAATTCAACATCTATTTATCTTGAACTAGTATGCATTATTTCATCAACATTAGATAAATAGTAATCATGTGTAATAAGAGCAGAATAAAACATCACGCATAATAAAAACATATGAACACCTATATTTTTAGGGGGGAACCCAATGTGGGAGAAAACCACCCTTGTTGTCGTCTTCGTCTTATTTTTATTATGATCAAATAATTCTTACAATATTGTATTGGAATAGACTCATACCATCACGCAAGTAACCACCTCCATAAGTCTAAAACCTTCTCTCGTTCTCCAAAAACCACTATAAAAGAACTCCAAACCCTGATATGAGTACCAGCTACTACTGGAAGGAAGCTTCAACCTCTTTACTAAAGTATCCAACCCTCAACACCTCCATGGACCAAGCTTCATAAATTGTCACATTGGATCCATTGAACCAATTGAAAATCATGATAAAAAAATGTTAGAATATATATGCTACTATTATTTAGCAAACATGTGTGTATATGTGACTTCCTTGAAGTATACCTACATATAGATCTCAAAGCATTGAACCTTGAAACTGAATCATTGTCATTATGAAATAGACACTAAGTTACATAACCACTGAATCATTATGAAATAATCATAGAGCCATCAAAAATATTCGATCACATACAAATAGCAGCATCAACACTCTTTAATATATGAATCCACAATAACTTCAATCATCATAGTTAAAACGAGATCATCAAGTATTAATTCATTGACATACAACAAAAAACTTTGCAAGACTAGTTAAGATGATCAGATATCATATTTAGGAAAACATTATTTTATATATGCACTTCTGTGTGTACACGCTCCCTTCAGTAATCAAACCCGTGTATAGATCTGTCCAAACTACAGAATCGACATGAAACTTACTAGAATGAGACCCGCGTATGCAAGAACCTTTCAGTTATCAAACGTGCATACATACGCACCTTTTATTTATCAAACCCGCATACAGATCTACAATTATTGACTTTTACCTTCGTTGCACATCAAACCTTGAAAAAAGAACCCATATCTCGGCATACATAATAAAACATGAATCAAACATTAATATCACAAACCAAAAAAATCCACATGTAAATTATCAATGTATAATAATTTCATATCTATTGGAAATGATCCATCATCGTATTCCTGGGTGCACACTTATTTCAGATAAAATACTCATCAATAACATGTACCATGCACAATTGCTTTAGATTAAAATATTCAACAAATACTCATCACTTGCACTCAAAACACTTTGATATTCATATCCTTGTATAGCTTAGGCCTTAGCCAATACCATGGGTCAAAATGAAACTAATGTTGATGTTATTATTTGAAGGAATAAAATATCTTTTTTTGGACACAATACTAAGGTCCAATACCATTTTAAGGACCCCTGGTATTTAGAATACCATGGTGCGGAAACTGTACATTCTTTCTCTTCTCTATACTCACGTATGTACGTGGCTTTGCTTTAGAGAACCCACGTGTATTTCTTAAAATATTAGAATGTAACATCCATAAAATATTAAAATGTAACTATAGTTTCATTGTAAGGGCTCCTAATAACAAGTAGAAACTAGCCAAGGGCTGCTACTTTTGTGCCATGGATATTGCTAGTACCATCCATCAACAACATTCTTCCAAAATAATAATTTACAGTTTTTCCCTACATCCTCCTCACCTGAAGGGAAAAACTATGATTAATCAACATGGATGAATACCTTTAACGTGGAAAATAACAACTTGGAAGCCTATGGATTCTAAAAATAATTCAATAACCTATTATTATGTAAGAATGAGTGACTACTACAACAATGAGAAGCTTGCAATTATGATAGTGGATCAATCCACATATATCATAAGATAACAATTGTAATATTGTGCAGTGTCAAAAATTTTATTTTGAAGATTAACTCTATGAACAAGTTATTTGTTTCTTTCTATGATAGTGTAAATATCTACACTACAAGATATATGTTCTTCAATATAATTTTTAAAATTAAAGGAAGGATGAGATATTCTCAAACCAAAATTTTAAAATAAAATGAAGGTACGAGATTCAATTGATAACTGATGGAGACAAATATTTTTTCTTATCCAAGTGTCAGCGATGAGCTTGCGATGAATTCGATTGTTTGTTTCATTTTTCCCACATATTCATACCAATCTATGATGCAAGAAGTGTCCTTTGGGTCCTTATGGTTCTTGGAGAAGTGAAGATCGAAAGGAGCATGGGAGAGTTGGATGCAACATTTTTTAATGTGAAGTTGTATTGGTAAAGAAGTCATCATTGGGATTTTTTTAATTCCTCACATGAAAGTGTTTCTTTTCATATCCTTTTGTCAAGTAGTTTGAATTTGGGTAAGAGGGAAGTTTTAGTTTTAGCGATGATTTCATCGAGAGGCTTAGTCATATTACCAAAAGGTTTAGTGAAGCCTCCTGCTCCCTGAATGTTATTATGAGGAGATTCAGTCAAATTCAGTGGGGCAGTTATTTATTTCTGGTAGGTATATTTCATTTTCCATTTGCTATGGATACTCCTAATACCATCCATGCAAAAAATATTATTATTAATGTTTCATTCAGCATTGTCATCGTGACCTCTTCATCGTGATAATTATCAAGTTCCATAGATTTTTTTTTCTTGGATGAATATCACTAATTATATGAAGTTGTGAAATTTTAAAGAGAAACCTTATTCAAATGCAACCTGACACTACACATGGTGTGCTGATGTGTGTAATTGAATATTGAACAAATATTAAATTTCATATTTATAATTATTTCTCCTTATAGTCCCTTACAACATTTCTTTACACCCTTTACAACAATATTTAGGTTAAATCATGGTGAGGGGGAAGTAAATTTAGCTCATGAAACAATTAAATAAAGTAAGTTGTATAAAACATTAAAAGCTTAGGGATCCTAAGTGAGTGACTATGATAGTTTACTTTTTCAATCTAAGTTTGGATTGTAAGTACACATGTAAATATCATGCAAATTCCATTGAAATATACTTTGTAGACGTTTTAAACCCACAAAAATATCATATTATATATAAGATATTTCATATTGTATCTTTCTCATTGCATCTTCTGAAACTACATTATAATGTCAAGGGTGGTCATTTCTGACCCCATTTTAGTAGAAATTTCAATGTGAGGTTGAAAGGTGTACATTTGGTGTGATGGATTAGGATTCTTATATGTACAGGTAAAAATATTATTTAAAGAAACATAGGTGAAAAAATATAACTCACATTTCATATGAGCCCATGGACCATAGAGAAATATGTGATAAGGTGTTTTTTTAAGGCACTCCATGGTGAAAAGGCCACTCATTTGATGCCACACAGGAACAAATAAATATATAAGTATGGGTTGGTGTGGCCAAGGATAGGTGTTCTCATTGGTTTGTTTTTCTATAGTTTAGCTTCCCTTAGGTCAAAGTTTCTCAAGCCACTAGTTTGTCATGTCGATTTGTGAACAAACTAGCAAACAGATATATATATATATATATATATATATATATATATGAAAATATTGAAAAAAAAAACATCACATTTCATACAATGTATGATATAATGGAGGGAATCAATGTATTTTTGAACCTTATCCTTATATTGGGATCACAAGGTGTATTTTTATGTTAACTATTCTCTCTTCGATATGGATTCAAGAGATATAATTTTTTCCTTAATGTGTCCACCCCATCCATAAGAAACAAGTTTGAGAAAATAAGCTCTTGTAAAAAGAATGCTATCTATGTGGGGACACACGCATTGGTAAATTAATAAAGTGAAAAAAAGGAAAATAAAAACACATATTAGTAAATTTAATATGAAGACAAAGTAGCGAAGGAAAAATATTAAATCTTATGATGATGGAAATTAGTTGAACAATTAAAATATTTGGTCACGCCTTTCATGCCAAGGGCGACAAAAGAAATGTATATCACCTCCGACGCCATTTACCCCTCTGTAGTTCGACCTCATATAATTTATGTTTCTTTTTTTTTAAACAAAAATGGAATTTTGGATTATATTAAAAGAACTTGAATCTAACCCATAATCATTACAATTCTTCTAAAAAACGTGTTCCCAAAATTCCTTGAGGATTTGAGATTGAACTTGTAGTGTCAATCCAAATCCATAGTTGAGAGCTCCGCAAAATAAAAAATTTGTTACCATTCGAGCTAAATATTTTGCAAATAGCATTAACATCCAAATACATTTGCATCCCGTTCTTAATTTTTTTCCATTTTACCTTTGACTAGCTTCAATTTTTTCTTTAGATTCATCTAACTTATTATTTTACTTAGTGAAGTATATATTTCCTTTTTCCTCACTTGGATCTAACATGTCCCATATACTATATCTCAAGGATCATTCTTCTAGTTATTATCTCAAATATTTCTTGTAGCTTTAATATTCTTATGTGATTCAGGCCTCTTTCTCGGCATCTACCTAAGAAGTTGTTTTTTTAGAATTATTTTCTAAGGAGATAGAGGAATCACCAAAAATATCTGACTTGTCCTTGGCCACTTTTGGAAGATTATCCCAAGGTTTTTTTTTTACAATTATTTTCAAGAGAAGCATTTGGGGAACCAAACTTCTCGGGATTGTCATAGGTATCCTTTATACATTCCACCTCAACTTGGCTTGTTTTTGAGTTTCCATGAACTTTGTGGGAGTCTTTCTTGGATTATAATGTGTCTTGTTGATTTTAATTGTTGTTGTGATATGGGGTAAGTTCATATTTAAATAAAATATAATGTTCTACCTTGGCACCTTCTCACTATCTTGGTTTGCAACTATTTTTTCCTAGCATTTATCTTTTGAGATTTGGAACAATTTTTGAAGGAATGGTCTGTTTCGTAACAAGCTCTACAGGGGAAATAAATATACTCATAATCTAGATTTTTCAACCATAGATAATTTGGGCTTGTGAATTTGATTTATGCAAGAAATCCTTTACTAAAGTCCATTTTCCCACAAATGTGATAATATGTTGGTTTCAAGTACTATTTTATATCATCACCACGCTCATAAAATCTACTTAAAGAATTTCCTATAGCTTTAAATGATAGAAGAGTCCATAGATGTAAAGGTAGATTATGAGGCCTTACCGAAACTAGATAAGTATAAATTGAAGCTGAAAAGGGGTTGAAAGAGGGGAACCAATGTTGCTTAAACAACCCTACACTTCCCTAGAACCACAAACCTGAACTAATTTATCAAATGTTGATACAAAAAACTATCTAGCCAATGGAAAAATATTAAGCTCATATGGAATTAGCAGTTTCGAGTGCTCAATAATCGAGGAGTAAAGATATATTAAACATGGCCTTAAACTATTTAATATTCATATCAAGCCATGCTATTAGAATAAATTTGTGCTCTTCAATGCTTCAACCAACAAAGGAATATCAAAATGAAGGGGATTCATGAACTCACGTACTT
This sequence comes from Pinus albicaulis, assembly GCA_034641835.2. NCBI lineage: Eukaryota > Viridiplantae > Streptophyta > Pinopsida > Pinales > Pinaceae > Pinus > Pinus albicaulis. The sequence continues at coordinate 46,686 of JAXQQM020083126.1, read as the reverse complement.
GAGAAAGAAATCTCAGTTGAAAATTTCACAACATCATGAGAAGATGGGTGAAACAGAAATTTACATGAGCCCTCTAGGATTGAGGAAGGAATGACACTCTTTTTAGCATTTTCTAAAACAAAGGGTGTATTAAAGTCAATCTCCATGAATTCAGAGGATGGAGCAACACACTTTCCAACAATATTTCCTATAGTAGAGGAAAAAAATGGGCTTGTCACTACGAAGAAGGGTGAGCTCATCCCCTTAGCTAAGGATGTGATCTCAAATCCATCCACCAAGGAAGGAAATGATGAGGGCATGAGAACAATAGATAATGAATTGCAGGAATTTTATTTGGAATTCATCAAATCCAAGTCAAAGAAGTCTTTATTTTTGGTTGAGCTTCTTTGTGACCTTCCCTCTCATAGTAATGCTACTACGTAAGAACCATCTATTCCAGATGATTCTCTATTTCTGATTGGATCATTTGATCCCTGGTATGGAGATTTTATCATTTATCTCCAAACCCAAAATTTTGGAACTAATACCTCTCGCTCAGATCAGTGACGTATTCGATACCAAGCGAAAGATTATCTGATCGTCGGTGATACACTTTACCGTCATGGTGTCGATACCATTTTAAGGAGGTGCCTCACTCATGAGGAGGCCGAAAAAGTATTAAATGATTGTCATGCTAGGGCTTGTGGTGGAAACTTATCTGGATATGCTACGGCACAGAAGATACTCCGCGCCAGTTACTTTTGGGCTACTATTTTTCGATATTGTATCCTCGCAGTCAGAAGTTATCATGCATGCCAGATTTTTTATCGTAAAATCCACAAACCGCCAACGCCAATGCATCATGTTGTCTATGCTATACCATTTGCAAAATGGGGTATTCACTTCATGACCTCTAACCCTCCTTCATCTGGGGGGCATGGTTATATTATTGTCGGAGTCAACTATTTTACCAAATGGGCCGAAGCAATGCCTACATCAACAACACGGGACAAATAACTGCATTGTTTTTCTTCAACCACATTATTGCATGGTTTAGGGTCCCACAGGCTATAGTTATGGATCATGGGAAGCATTTTCGCAACCATATGATTTCTGAATTAACTGCAAAGTTAGGATGGTCACATGATAATTCTACTCTTTATTATCCTCAATCAAATGGAAAAGTTTAGGCTATTAGCAAAATTCTTAAATGAATGCTTCAACAAATGATAGGAGTTGGTAAAAGGAACTAGCACTTGATCCTGTACTCCGCCTTGTGGGCGTATCAAACCTCGGTGAGAAATGCGACCGAATTTACTCCTTTTCAAGTTGTGTATGGTCTAGAAGCTATCTTACCAATGCAATGATAAATATCATCGTTAAAACTCGCGATAGACTTGTTACCTGGCACCTCAGAAGAAGAAGCGTATCTCCTTAGGCTCATCCATCTAGATGAAATGCATCGTGAAGCCCAATTGGCCAACGAAGTGCATAAAAGACGTATAAAGGCTCAATATGACAAAAATGTCCAGCCTCACATCTACTCAGAGGGCGAATTGGTCCTTCTTTATGATCAAGAAGCTGATGTAATAGGTACAGGGAAATTCGTACCATTATGGCATGGCCCCTATATTGTCAAAAGAGTTCTTGCTAAGGGTGCCTATGAGTTAGTTTATTACAATGGAATTCCATTGGCACGACCTAGAAATGGGTTGTATTTGAAATGTTACTATGCTTAATCATGAGCGCAATAATTTTTTGTATTATATTGTTTATGCTGTTGGTTTGCATTCATTATCTTAATTTGTTTTTAGAGTTTTCTTGACGTTAGTAATCTACTTTACATTTCATCGCAGATGACTGAATCTTCAGAACCATTTGTTGGATATGTTGATGGTGTTATTCGTAGTATGCAGAATCTATCCTCTGCAGCGTGGTCCATTTTCGCTCCGAACGGTGAGTTAGTGAGTTTTCAAGGGATTTGTATTGATAGATCGACGAACAATATCACTGAGTATAATGCGTTCATTGAAATTCTCTCTAATGCCATTTCATTTGGTATTAACTGCATAATCATAAGGTTAGAATCACAACTTGTGGTACTACAACTTACTAGTATTTATACTGTTAGAAATCCAAAACTTCTTAGATTTTTCCTAAGAGTTCCACTTTTGGAGAGACATTTTGATTTCATTCAATATCAACATATTTCCAAAAATTTTAACTCTTTAACTGGTTCATTAACTAATCAAGTTTTATATAGACATTTGCGACATAGGTAAAGAAAACATTCACATCATTGAATAGCATTGCACATTAAACATAAGAAAAACTATGAAATCATATAGATAGATAGTTATAGGTTTTTACAAAATTTGTGTCCAAGACACATTGGTCATCTGACCTCAAAATGTATGAAAAAATTCATAAGTAAACTAGTGGTGCTCATGATAACATGTTATAGATCTAGCAATCCTATGAAGCAACCACATCCAACAGTTAGGAACCCTGATAGTGTGTCATTGCAGTTGCATGGGAAGCTCTTCGATTCGGCAATCCGAAATTCTGAAGGTCAATCCCTCTATGCATTGTTGAAGCTTAGCTAGAGTCTTAGCCATATCAAGGTCCTGAAGGACTACTCTCCCGACATCCCTCTCTGTTGGTGCATCTTCTTCGCGCTATGGTTCCTCTAATGGTTGAACACGACCAATATTAGCATTACATTAAACATTTAGTTTAGTCTTGGAAAGAAATAAAAACAAAAAAACATTGTATAAAACTTATAAAAATAAAAAAACATGGTCGAATAATTCTTACCTATTGCACCCCATTGAGCGCCTTCTATTAATACTAGATCTATATCTCCTCGAAAATTGACACATGCGTATGCATACTCATTGATGGCGATGATCTGTCGCCGAAACTAGGTGAAGAATGCAGTTGAGAACACAACGGTCAATTGGCCTGCATGTCGACCCATGAGTTCTACCCATCTCTGCATTTGAGGATCTCTAGGACTAGAGATATCCAATGTTACATGTTGTGGCTGCATCAGTGGATTCTGTTCCAAAGAGAAGGAGATAAGGATCGAACCATAACTAAAATTTTTCTTCCTTCCTCCCTTTTCTTTATTCAGTTTTTCCTTTATCTGAGATAGAATAGCTTTAGACCAGTTTAAGACTGTTGGCTCTAAGCACTTTAGTTCATACTGCATATACGATTAGTTCACTACATGTAGTGTAACGTTCCATCAAGTTTAATGATCATGAAAAGGATGGTTCTCAAAGGCAAATCCCTGACATCTCGGATTTTTATTTTTCTATCGTTACTAGGTTCTGACCTTGGATAGAAATACTACATAACATAATCCCTCACTGTCTCTCCTTCAATGGTATATCATGTGAGAGAAATGGGCAAACCTCTCCTCGACAAACCTATGAGAAAATACACATCCTCAAATTTTATGGGAACCACTTTGTCTTAATGTGAAATTCCTCTATCACTGGATCCCATGCTCGAAATAAGAACTCCAAGAGTTCTATTTTTTTCCTCATTCCCAAAAATTTGAAGTACTTAAGTAGTCCACAATCGCTTAGGGCTCTTACATTACTAGGATCATTCAAGGAAATAATATCTTGTTCTTCATGTTATCTTTCCCTCCATGTAATCTTCATTATAATCTGATGGAAACCTGAAAATCAACCAAAAGATCCATTAGATTCCAATCATTGCAAAAAACTAGGAAAATTTTGGACACAACATGAAAACCAAAAACTTGAATTGCACCCAACACACTCCATGGGCTGAGACAATGCATTACACATGCAGGTACCCTTCACTGTACCTACTATGAAACGCAGGTTTCGACATTCAGGGATGCGTTGCTGTCAACAAAAAATCAATATCTAGGAAGTTCACTTAGAAACATTAGATTCCAGTACCATGAGGCTTGTTACAACATCAAAAAGATCCTCACTTCCAGACCTTTGACTGAAATATTTTGTTTGGCATTCGACATCAAATCATCTGTTCACGCCTTAAAAAATGTACTATAATACCTTGAGGGCCATTGACATTAATGGTGGTTCTCTCACATTTTTTAACAGCTCACATCATTGGCTGGTAATAAAATGATGTTTTTCCATGTTCGACTACAAATCATATATTCGAATGGCTAGATTTGTACCCGAATGATCGAGTGAACGAGATAAGAAGACCCCGGATCTAGTTTCATCCATCTGGGCTGCGATTTTAGGATTGTTGTACACTTCATATGTATAGTGACCTTACATACATATTTTCATCCAAACATGGGCCTATATCTATAGGCATGTCTACATCTAGGCAAAATTCCAATGAAGACGACTTTTTGAATTATGTACATGTTATTAGATTGTTTTATGTGCTAAATATGGGAATGCCTACCCTCAGCAATTATGATCAAAAAAGGATATATCATGATGTAATGTATTGTAATATTGACGTAGATGACCACTCCGCTTCGTTTCCAGACTCATCACAATGTAAAGTATCTCAATCAAATGTTATTATTATTTGGATATCATGCTTTAGGGGGAAATTGTTATAGGTCAATTTGGGCACCATTCCCAATGACTTGGTTAACTATACATCATCTCCAGGACCAATGATTAAGGTTCTATCATTCCCTATCATTTCAGTTGCTACATTCCCTAAGACAAGAAACAAGACAAATCAAGAAAAAATTTCATCAAGCAAAAGTTTCCATGATTTGAAGATTATTATATAGCATATGAGAGCTCACTAATGCAAGCTCTAAGGGGCCTAAATGTGTTTCATATGCAAGTATCCACATGCAAGGTTGCTCTGCAAAGCACTTCCCGACATTCACAGGTGCGTTGGTCACATTGGGAGCAAAATTCTCCTTGTTCTAGAATCTCCACTTGGCCAGTGCATTCTAGAAGAGTTCACATGTGTCAAGCTTAGGATCCAAGTGTCCATTTGATATCTACATGAATGGAAACATGTATTGACTATTTTTGGAAAGTTATTGATTTCAAAAAAACCTACAGTTCATCTAATTGAGCACAGATCTAAGTGTCTGGAAGGAATAATTTGAGTAGAGAAATGTTGGAGGATTTTCAATTGAGAGCTAGATTTGTGAAGCTGCTGCTAGAGAGATTTATACTATGATGAGGCTTGGGAATGTTGCTGGAAGGTCACTTCAAATCGGTCATTAGGTTGTAACCTCTCCTTATATCATCAATAAAGAGTACTTCTTATTTTTCGCTATATGCATCTGTATTGGCTTTGATTTTCCATATTGCAAGATCTTAGTTGTTGTATATTGTTTATGCTTCACTGATTTAGCTAACTATCTTGAATAGATATCTATATTGTTGCATCTTCTATTGTTTCAATGTTCTTTCTTGCAAGAAGCGTTTCAGCTCACAAGCTGCTTGAATTTGAAGCTGCAACAGAAGCGACAGAAGGAGCCATTTGGAAGCGACTGAACATGTAAGCCTCCAATCCTCTCTGTGTATTTCTTCTGAGTTAGGAGAAATAGTCGTATAGTCTTTCACCTATTTTTCTAGACTAGAACCTGTCTAGGGAAGCATGATTTATCCGTAATTCACAATTACGGCCCAACACAGAGGATGGGGAGACCCACACAAAGGGATGAAATGCCTTTACACCGTTAGGTGGCTCTTGAGCTATTTGATAAGTGGGGCATCGACATTTTTGGAAGTATCGATCCACAATCCAGAAAAAAGAAGTATATGATAGTCTACATTGATTACCTGACAAAGTTGGTTGAAGCAAAAGAAGTGAAGGTAGCAACCAAGGAGAAAGTGGTAAAATTTCTGAGGGAGAATGTGTTTTACAAGTTTGGGTACCCGAGAGAAATAGTCACTCATCAAGGAGCACAATTCACCTCTCACCTCATTCAGAATATTTTGAGGAAGAACAAGATTAAGCATATAACTTCTACTATCTATCACACTTAGGCGAATGGCCAAGTAGAAGTAACTAACAAAGCTTTAGAGGGCATCATCACCAAGGTTGTGAGCAGCAGCTGAAAATATTGGGCATACATATTGGTAGAAGCTAATTGGGCCTACAACACTACTTGGAAGACAACAATAGGATTCACTCCTTATGAACTAGTCTATGGTAAGAAAGCTCTACTTTCAGTTGAGTTTGAATTCAATACTATGGAAACTAAATTAAATATATATCTATCAAATTCCCCAAAAGAGAGGTTGTTGTAACTAAATGGATTGTATGAGTTAACAATGAAAGCACTTCTTCACACAGAGGTAGTTTAGCTGCAAAGAAAGTTATGACATGACAAGAACATCAAAGAGAAGACCTTCCAAGAAGGAGATTGGGTGTTGTTGTACGATTCAAGGTTTAAATATTTTAAAGGCAAGTTGATGACAAGATGGTTAGGACCTTACACAGTGGAAAAATGTTTTGATAATGGCGTAGTTCAGATCAGAGCCATAGATGAGGAAGGAATCCCCTCGCTTATTAATGGTCACAAACTTAAAATTTAAAAGAAGCCTTTGTCAAAGGAAAAGTTGATAGATTCAATAATCAGAGAGGTGTATGTTATGGGAAACTCCATAATTTCCCACACCTCCTAAAAAAAATAATAAACTTGTGGGTTGAAAACCTCAATGGTGGCAACTCACTTTCTCAAAAAAAAAGAGAAGAAAGAAAATAAATATCCATGGGTTAAAAATTCACTGTGGTACCCAAGGTAAGTTTGTGGGTTGAAAACCTCCATGGAGGCAACCCACTTTATTTAAAAAGAAGAAGAATAAGAAGAGAAAAAAATAAAAAATAAAAGAAAAATAAAAATACATCTGCATCTCTGTGCTTTCTATGTTTTTTTTGTAGGTTGTTAATGGTTTCTGGAAACACGTGGAAGCATTCATCTTATTTTCCCTTATTTTATCTTACCGTCCATCCCATCATTCACTCCATTCATCTTCATAATTTCCTCCATCACCTCCATACACCAAACTCCTCCATTCCTGAGAAAAATGTAGCAAGACAAGCAACACACAAACAGACTGCTACAAACATCAGGAAGTTCCTTAAAAAAAACCAAAGTTGTTCATGGAATTTCAAGATGAACAACAAGGAAATCTGCATAACAGACTCTAGGAGAACGAGAATTCCACCCATGGAATCTCAAGCACCCCACATGACATCCACAGTAGGGAAAAACAACAAGAAAATATTAACAAATCACTCAGGAAGTTACTCATTGAACAAGTTTCTCATTCAAATTACAAGAATATGGTAAGGAACAAAAAATCTAAAAGGCTTGTCTCCAACCTCTAGATCCTTCAACCCCCTTGGAAACAACATGTAAACTCAGGTATATCTTCTCACCCCTTGCTACGCATCCATAATAGCCAGAAATAATTAATTTGTATAGTTAGAGTTTAAGGGGCAGAAAGGTGGCCAATTAAGTCGACCACCATTGTGAGGTATGACTGGAATAAAAATGGAAGTACATGCCACCTGGGCATGCAAAATAAAATAATTTAAATCAGTGGAGTAGAGGAGAATGAGGGGAGGAAACATGCAATCCATCATGATCTAACAAGAGAAGGAAACAACTGTCTACAATAGAACTGGAGCTGAGATGAGTTACATAAGCACTCCAAAATTTCCTACGTTATATATAAAAGGAGATGTCATCTCATCCAAACCAGTAGATTGAAATTTTTTAAAGGGAGAGAGATCTACGGAAGCACGTAATGCTTGAAGAAGAAGAGGAAGAACCAGAAGAAAATAAGAAGAACCAGAATAAGCAGAGGAAGAGATAAAGGGCCAAAGAAAAACAGAAGAGACAGTCATAGAAGTCATAGAGATAGTAGAAAGTCAGCGAGAAAAATATTCAAAAGACAACACCACATCCCCTCAATACAAAAATATAGTTGCCACCATAGCTTCTCTGAGTGCAAAGAGAAAAAGGCAGACCTCTAGGTATTACGGAGCTGAAAATAATCAGAGAGAAACAGAAACTTCTCCCACAAACCTGATTATTATTGAAGAATCACCAAGGGGGGAGGAAATAATTAAAGATATAAGTATGAAGGAGTAGCTGCAGAAGGTAGATGAAGAGGATGTAACACTAGAGGAACAATTGCATCAAAAAGAGGAGCAAGTGGCCACCATGGCGAACTTATCCATATAATCCCTTCAACATAGATTCCCCTCTGACTCATAAGATGAGCACATCAAAGAAAAATGGCTTCTATTTCAAATCAAAACTCTAGCCTCCCATGGATCAATACCTTTCCAATATTGTATGCAATTCATGAATTTCTACAAGCAAGCTAACATGGCTAATCAGGAAAAGATGGCAAAGTTTTATGTGCATAACTTTCTGCTAACAAATCTGGATATTTGCGACCCCAATCCTACAATGGGGGATATGCAGTTAATGGCTCTAGCATCTCCGATGGTGAATGAAGACACTAGAGGAAAAGAGATATCGAAGGTGATGGGAAGAAGAAATAGAGAACCCTTATATATCAGACTAGAATTTTTTAGCCCAAGACGATTCATCCTTAACCATCGAGCGATTGAAAGGGACCTTGCACTAGTTGAAAGCTACAATCAGACTCAAAACCAAGTGATAGGCCACTTTTATGATGTCTCTAGGGAGATAATAGATGAGTGCATTATGGCCAGCTAGAAGAGATGGAAAAACCTCCCTCATAACCTCAAGAATAGGGAGTACCTACTCCAAAAATACTGGGGGTGCATTGGAAAGGGCACCATTATACAAGAGGGCCATGCAGGCCAAAAATATCCAATGGTTGGGACTAAAGCTCAGCGCACCTTTGCTGCTGGGTTGAATGATAAAAAGGACACAGATGCACAAGATAGAGAATGGGAGAATGTAGAAAAGAATAATGGTTTTTACCCCCTTAGGGAAAATCCCACACTTCTTCCTCAAGAATTCAGGGGGGTTGTGATAGTCTTAAAGGAAATGCAGGAGGAGGATTAGTTCCCCAGAGGGTGAGCAACCATTCTGTAGGGGGTGATGATGAGCTCCATCATTAGACATATTTGGACGGGCTAATGGACACCTTTTTTCCTTCTTAGATCTCTTTTTCTTGCATTTTTATTATTATTTGGTTTTATGATGCTAGTATAGCTGGTGATTTAGGCTAACATACTCTGAGTGCCTAATATAAGGTTGAGTGTAGAAAATAAGGAATTATTAATCATTTTTATAAGGAATTTCTCATAAAGACTCGAAGGGGATAGAAAAGAAAAATTATAGGAGGATTTTCCACCCTCAAAGGTAGCTGAAGGATCCCAAAGGTTCTCTCTAGCAATTCGAATTCCGAAAGTAGCCAAAGGATCCCCAAGGATTCTCTCCAACAATTTGAATTCCAAAGGTATCCAAGCAACTCAAAGAAGAGTGCATGCAATCCTTGTTCACTAGGAGTCAAGTAGACTCAATCACCATTTTATAGGGAGCTATTGATAGCTGCCCTGTAGAATAAATAGAGGATAGCTAGAACTAGGAAGAGTTAGTCTATTCTAGTCTTGATTCCATTCAGAACTATTGTTGTGAGCTATTGAGATTTTTGTTATATTCATGGATCAAACTTTCAGAGATGTATGCAGTTATTATTTTATGAAATAAGCATACTAGTTTCATTCGTCTGATTTAAGTTTCAGAGGGATAGGCTCATGGGTTAGGGCCCAATCCATGTGCCTCAGCTTCTCTGTTGTTACTATATTTTCCTTTCTGTCATTCAACTAGTTTTGATTCTTCCATGTGAGTTAGATCTACTTATGATAAGTTTCATTGTTGTTTAGTTTTTGTGATGTTGTAGTTTTTAATTGCTTATGTGTAGTAAATAGAGGAAAAACTAGAAAAACTGTGGTCAAGTCCCCCCTCTTATCTCTGTCAATAGAGTTTGAGCAAGGTAGACCTTCCCATAGGCCAAAATTAGTTTTTGTTTGAGTTTTGGGAAGAAATTGTATTACCAAGTCCAAGATTTTCTTTCACTATTTTATCATGCATTTTTGTCTATCTCCTGTGCATAATCCATAGGTGTGTTTCATTTCCGAGCACTGATCTTACGCCTCCATTCCCATCCATTCCTTCTCACGTTAACTTTGTACTTAACCTTATTCTTAATGCACTTAAGCCCTTCAAGCCTTACTTCTTTGTTTTTATCCATTCACGATTGCTTTACCTTTTTATGCAAAACACGTGAAAAACCATTCAAAACCACTGAAAAATCGACCTCTGCCTTTTCTCCTCGAGTCTCCTGCTACCATACATCGCACTTCGCAAATCGCAACATTTTTCTTTTACCTTTAACACTTATCCCTCGCTCTTTGTGATTACGATATAACGAAATTGCAAGTCACACTTTGTGTCGTTTACCTTTTACCTTTAACACTTATAGCTCGTTCTTTGCAATTGTGATATTGTGAAATTGAAAATTTCTCTTCGCACCGTTTACCTTTTCTCACTTAACACTTATCGTTGGTCCTTGCGATTGCGATATTGCGAAATCGCGCTCTGCCGTCGATCCCACTGCCACGTCGCCCATCATAAAATCGCACTTCGCACATTTTAGCTTTTACCCTTAACACTTACCACTCGATTATTGTGATTGCGATATTGAGAAATCGGAAATCGCAAATCACACAATTTAAGTTTGTGCATAACACTTACCATTCATTCCGACGATGCGATAACTCTACCATGTCACTCATCGCACTTCGCAATTCGCAAAACTTGCGACATCGCAGATCGTAACCCGCAACCTTTACCACATTGAAAATCGCACTTCACACATTTTATTTCATTCCTCTTGATATTTACTGTTATCCATCTAAACTTGCGATATTGTGATTCACAACTTGCCATTTTACTTCACGCTTTGCATAACTTAATTCATACTTGTTAATCCTTACTGCTATCCCTTTAAGCTTACAAAGTTGCGATTGCGACATTGCACATCACAAATTTTGTTCTCCATCACACTCCACCATCTCATTTTTTAGTTTCGTCTGCTCCAAAGTCATTTATCATGTTATCATAATGTTTTATAAGGTTTTAACCCCGCTGTTTCCACTTTCAAACCCCATTTCATGTGTTAAACCCCCCATTAGCCTCTTTTAGCCCATTTCTTCCCTCCAAGCTGCAAATTAACTCATTTTAATTATAATTAAGTCATGGATAGCCTAGTTGCGTGGATAGAAGCATGCTAGATAGATCATAGGATAAGTAGAGTGCATTTAGCCGTTTGGCCAAGTTAAGTGTGGTTTAGGATTAGTTTCCTATCTGCTATTTGTTTTCTGAAAAGTAAATTAGTTTCCTTCATATCATTTCTTTTTAGAAATTTAATTTAGTTTCTTAGAGTCATTTCCTTCCTGCACATTAAATTAGTTCCATTTATTTCATTTCCTTTCTACAATTTAGTTTATTTTCATTAAAGTGTGACAGGCTTCATTGAGAACCCCTAGAAGTAGCACCCTTTCATAAAGCAGAAGAGGATGACATGAACAGAATGCATCTGCTGTGTATATAGCACTGTCACCTCAAAGTTTGTATGAACCTCGGGTTGATAAAGTAAAGTAGGGTAGCCTTTGGGAGTTGCAACACTCTTGGTGCAATACCAAGGGTCACTAGTACCCACATGGAGTCTCTTTACGAAGTTTTCCTCTTCTTCTTCTGATACATCCTATTTCTAATTTTTATTTTCCTTTTGAAGTAAATTTGAATGAAACTTCTCTGATATCTAAGGGACCCTATTTTCCCATTCGATAGGCTATTAAAATACCATGAATTTTTTCAACATCAATATTCCTCATGACCTCCATTTATTCTATGGTAGAAACTTTCGAATTGAATATAGGAGCCAGAGACCTTAATATTTTTTCAATGAGTGGTGATTCTTTTATTTCTTCACCAATATTTCTCATAGGATTCATGATTTTATCTACCCTAAGAAAGAAACGTGTGATACTTTCATAATTGTGCACTCTTAGAGTTTCATATTGAATTCTAAGAGTTTGAAGTTTGGCACTTTTTACCTTGGTGTCAACTTCATAGCTTTGGATGATCTTGTCCCATATAGATTGTCATATTTAGCTGGATGAATTTGAAAAATTATGATTCTTCCAACCTTTCGAATAGAGCATTGAAAACCTTTGCATTGGTATCATAGTTATTTTTTTCTATTTCATCTATGGTAATGGAGAATGCATATTGTAAGCATCCTTCAATGATTCCCCATACATTTTATCCAATTGATTGTAGGTAATATCTTATTCTTACCTTCCAGAAAATTAGATTGGTTTCATTGAATAATGGTGACCTGATAGATGTTGTCCCCTCTTGATTTCTCGTCTTGATGAATATTCCTTCAAGCGATAAAGCTCCTTCCAAAGAGCGTAGCTCTTATTCCAATTGTTAGGAAAAATAATGAGAGGGGAGGTGAATCGGTATTTTAAAACTTTATTTATTTTTCCTATTTTAATTTTTGTATGTGACTATTATGAATTAAACCTATGTATGCACATGACTATTGTGAAGTAAAACTGTCTATGTAAACTACTTCTATGCAGAAAACTATCATATATCGAATCAACTTAGTTTTTCAGTTAATTCAACATCTATTTATCTTGAACTAGTATGAATTATTTCATCAACATTAGATAAATAGTAATAATGTGTAATAAGAACAGAATAAAACATCACACATAAGAAAAACATATGAACACCTATATTTTTAGGGGGGAACCCAATGTGGGAGAAAACCACCCTTGTTGTCGTCTTCATCTTATTTTTATTATGATCAAATAATTCTTACAATCTTGTATTGGCATAGACTCATACCATCACGCAAGTACCGACCTCCATAAGTCTACTATTATTTAGCATACATGTGTGTATATGTGACTTCCTTGAAGCATACCTACGTACATATCTCAAAGCATTGAACCTTGAAACTGAGGCATTGTCATTATGAAATAGACACTAAGTTACATAACCACAGAATCATTATGAAATAATCACAGAGCCATCACAAATCTTCAATCATATACAAATAGCAGCATCAAAACTCTTTAATATATGAATCGACAATAACTTAAATCATCATAGTTAAAACGAGATCATCATGTATTAATTCATTGACATACAAAAAAAAAATTTGCAGGACTATTTAAGATGATCAGATATCATATTTAGGAAAACATTATTTTATATATGCACTTCCGTGCGTACACACTCCCTTTAGTAATCAAACCTGTGTAAAAATCTGTCCAAAGTATAGAATCGACATGCAACTTACTAGAATGAGACCCACGTATGCAAGAACATTTCAGTTATCAAACATGCATACGCACGCACATTTTATTTATCAAACCCGCATACAGATCTACAATTATTGACTTATACCTTTGTTGCACATCAGACCTTCAAAAAAGAACCCATATCTCGGTATACATAATAAAACATGGATCAAACATTAATATCACAAACCAAAACAAGCCACACGTAAATTATCAATGGATAATAGTTTCATATCTATTGGATATGATCCATCATCATATTCCTGGGTGCACACTTATTTCAGATAAAATACTCATCAATAACATGTACCATGAACAATTGCTTTAGATTAAACTATTCAACAAATACTCATCACTTGCACTCAAAACACTTTGATATTCATCTCCTTGTATAGCTTAGGCCTTAGCCAATACCATGGGTCAAAATGAAACTAATGTTGATGTTATTATTTGAAGGAATAAAATATCTGTTTTTGGACACAATACTAAGGTCCAATACCATTTTAAGGACCCTTGGTATTTAGAATACCATGGTGTGGAAACTGTACATGCTTTCTCTTCTCTATACTCACGTATGTACGTGGCTTTTCTTTACAGAACCCACACATATTTCTTAAAATATTAGAATTTAACATCCATAAAATATTAAAATGTAACTAGAGTTTCACTGTAAGGGCTCCTAATAACAAGTAGAAACTAGTCAAGGGCTGCTACTTTTGTGCCATGGCTATTGCTACTACCATCCATCAACAAAATTCTTCCAAAATAATAATTTAAAGTTTTTCCCTACATCCTCCTCACCTGAAGGGAAAAACTATGACTAATCAACGTGGATGAATACCTTTAACATGAAAAATAACAACTTAGAAGCCTATGCATTCTAAAAATAATTCAATAACCTATTATTCTGTAAGAATGAGTGACTACTACAACAGTGAGAAGCTTGCAATTATGATAGTGGATCAATCCACATATATCATAAGATAAAAATTGTAATATTGTGAAGTGTCAAAAAAATTATTTTGAAGATTAACTCTATAAACAAGTTATTTTTTTCTTTCTATGATAGTGTAAATATCTACACTACAAGATATATGTTCTTCAATATAATTTTTAAAATTAAAGGAAGGATGAGATATTCTCAAACCAAAATTTTAAAATAAAATGAAGGTACGAGATTCAATTGACAACTGAAGGAGACAAATCTTTTTTCATATCCAAGTGTCAGTAATGAGCTTGAGAGGAAGTCGATTGTTTGTTTCATTTTTCCCACATATTCATACCAAGCAGGTGTCCTTTGGGTCCTTATGGTTCTTGGAGAAGTGAAGGTCAAAAGGAACCTGGGAGAGTTGGATGCAACATTTTTTAATATGAAGTTGTATTGGTAAAGAAGTCATCATTGGGATTTTTATAATTCCTCCCATGAAAGTGTTTCTTTTCATATCCTTTTGTCAAGTAGGTTTAATTTGGGTAAGAGGGAAGTTTTAGTTTTAGCGATGATTTCATCCAGAGGCTTAGTCATATTACCAAAAGGTTTAGTGAAGCCTCCTACTCCCTGAATGTTGTTATGAGGAGATTCAGTCAAATTCAGTGGGGCAATTATTTATTTCTGGTAGGTATATTTCATTTTCCATTTGCTATGGATACTCCTAATACCATCCATGCAAAAAATATTATTATTAATGTTTCATTCAGCATTGTCATCGTGTCCTCTTCATCATGATAATTATCAAGTTCCATAGATTTTTTTTCTTGGATGAGTATCATTAATTATATGAAGTCGTGAACTTTGAAAGAGAAACCTTATTCAAATGCACCCTGACACTACACATGGTGTGCTAATGTGTGTGATTGAATAATGAACAAATATTAAATTTCATATTTATAATTATTTCTCCTTATAGTCCCTTACAACATTTCTTTACACCCTTTACAACAATATTTACGTTAAATCATGGTGAGGAGGAAGTAAATTTAGCTCCTGAAACAATTAAATAAAGTAAGCTTTATAAAACATTAAAAGCCTAGGGATCCTAAGTGGTGACTATGATAGTTTACTTTTTCAATCTAAGTTTGGATTGTAAGTACACATGTAAATATCATGCAGATTCCATTGAAATATACTTTGTAGACTTTTAAAACCCACAAAATAATCATATTATATATAAGATATTGCATATTGTATCTTTCTCATTGCATCCTCTGAAACTACATTATGATGTCAAAGGTGGTCATTTCTAACCCCATTTTAGTAGAAATTGCGATGTGAGGTTGAAAGGTGTACATTTGGTGTGATGGATTAGGATTCTTATATGTACAGGTAAGAATAATATTTAAAGAAACATAGGTGAGAAAATATAACTCAGATTTCATATGAGCCCATGGACCATAGAGCAATATGTGATAAGGTGTTTTGTTAAGGCACTCCATGGTGAAAAGGCCACTCATTTTATGCCACATACGAACAAATCAATATATAAGTATGGGTTGGTGTGGCCAAGGATAGGTGTTCTCATTGGTTTGTTTTTCTATAGTTTAGCTTCCCTTAGGTCAAAGTTTCTCAAGCCACTAGTTTGTCATGTTGATTTCTGAACAAACTAGCAAACAGATATATATCTGAAAAAATTGAAAAAAAAAAAACATCACATTTCATACAATGTATGATATAATGGAGGAAATCAATGTATTTTTGAACGTTATCCTTATATTGGGATCAGAATATGTATTATTATGTTAACTATTCTCTCTTAGATATGGATTCAAGAGATATAATTTTTTTCTTAATGTGTCCACCCCATCCATTAGAAACAAGTTTGAGAAAATGAGATTTTGTAAAAAGAATGCTATCTATGTGGGGAGACACACATTGGTAAATTAATAAAGTGAAAAAAAGAAAAATAAAAACACATATTAGTAAATTTAATATGAAGACAAAGTAGCTAAGGAAAAATATTAAATCTTATGATGATGAAAATCAGTTGAACAATTAAAATATTTGGTAGTGCCATTCATGCCAAGGGCGACAAAAGAAATGTATATCACCTCTGAAACCCTTTACCCCTCTGTAGTTCAACCTCATATAATTTATGTTTCTTTTTTTTTTAACAGAAATGGAATTTTGGATTATTTTAAAAGAACTCGGATCTAACCCATAATCATTACAATTCTTCTAAAAAATGTGTTCCCAAAATTCCTTGAGGATTTGAGATTGACCTTGTAGTGTCAATCCAAATCCATAGTTGAGAGCTCCGCAAAATAAAAATTTTTTTACCATTCAAGCTAAATATTTTCCAAATAGCATTAATATCCAAATACATTTGCATCCCGTTCTTAATTTTTTTCCATTTTACCTTTGACTAGCTTCTATTTTTTCTTTAGATTCATCTAACTTATTATTTTACTTGGTGAAGTATATATTTCCTTTTTCCTCACTTGGATCTAACATGTGCTATATACTATATCTCAAGGATCATTTTTCTAGTTATTATCTCAAATATTTCTTGTACCTTTAATATTCTTATGTGATTCAGGCCTCTTTCTCCAAATCTACCTAAGAAGTAGTTTTTTTAGAATTATTTTCCAAAGAGATAGAGGAATCACCAAAAATATCTGACTTTTCCTTGGCCACTTTTGGAAGATTATCCCAAGGTTTTTTTTCTTACAATTATTTTCAAGAGAAGCATTTGGGGAACCAAAATTTTCAGGATTGTCATAGGTATCCTTTACACATTCCACCACAACTTGGCTTGTTTTTTAGTTTCCATGAACTTGGTGGGAGTCTTTCTTGGATTCTAATGTATCTTGTTGATTTTAATTGTTGTTGTGATATGGGGTAAGTTCATCTTTAAATAAAATATAATGTTCTACCTTGGCACCTTCTCACTATCTTGGTTTGCAACTATTTTTTTCTAGCATTGATCTTTTGAGATTTGGAACAATTTTTGAAGGAATGGTCTATTTCGTAACAAGCTCTACAGGGGAAATAAATATTCTCATAATCTAGATTTTTCAACCATAGATAATTTGGGCTTGTCAATTTGATTTATGCAAGAAATCCTTTACTAAAGTCCATTTTCCCACAAATGTGATAATATGTTGGTTTCAAGTACTACTTTATATCATCACTTCGCTCATAAAATCTACTTAAAGAATTTCCTATAGATTTAAATGATATAAGAGTCCATAGATGCAAAGGTAGATTATGAGGCCTTACCCAAACTAGAGAAGTATAAATTGAAGCCGAAAATGGGTTGAAAGAGGGGAACCAATGTTGCTTAAACAACCCTACACTTCCCTAGAACCACAAACCTGAACTAATTTATCAAATATTGATACAAAAAATTATCTAGCCAATGGAAAAATATTAATCTCATATGGAAATAGCAGTTTCGAGTGCTCAATAATCGAGGAGTAAAGATATATTAAACATGGCCTTAAACTATTTAATATTCATATCAATCCATGCTATTAGAATAAATTTGTGCACTTGAATCCTTCAACCAATAAAGGAATATCAAAATGAAGGGGATTCATGAACTCATGTACTTGAGAAAGAAATCTCAGTTGCAAATTTCACAACAGCATGAGAAGATGGGTGAAATAGAAATTGACATGAGCCCTCTAGGATTGAGGAAGGAATGACACTCTTTTCAGAATTTTCTAAAACAAAGGGTGTATTAAATTCAATCTCCATGAATTTAGAGGATGGAGCAAAACACTTTGCAACAATATTTCCTATAGTAGAGGGAAAAAATGGGCTTGTCACTACGAAGAAGGGTGAGCTCATCCCCTTAGCTATGTATGTGATCTCAAATCCATCCACCAAGGAAGGAAATGATGAGGGCATGAGAACAATAGATAATGAATTCACAAAGGAGTTCAAGTTTATGGTTTCCATGAAATCTAGAGAATCTATGAGTATATTGAGGTCTTCAATAGATAAAGAGGAGTGAGATGATACTATAGCAAAAGAGATGTCTTCCATCTGCAAATATTTGAGAGAGAGGGATGAGAAATGTGCAATAAGGGTCTAACCCTATCCACCACAATAAAGAAGCCACACTCTACCATTAACAAATTATTTTTTCACTCCCCATATAATTTATGTAATGTGATGTAAATCATGTAGCATTTTTTATATGTTTGTTTGGGGAATCATGTGCATTTACCTTGGGCCCTACCACCTCATAATTTTGGCCCATTTACCATATCATTGTTTTATTATTTTATCAATATGACACGTGCTCCGTCACCAATGCCAATTCAACACTAATTATTTAAGAAAATGTGGACAAATTAGGATGACCTGTGTGCACCACAATTCTTACATATTTTTCTAAATAATGTCACTATATTTCTTTCCCATGTCACTTGACCCTGGGATTCTTAAATTGATCACTTTTATTCAAAATTACCCACAATGCCTTTATTGTAAAACAATTATTGAACTTGAGTGCCACTATGTATTTATTTGTATTTTTGAATGGATTCAGATTCCACAATTTGGGTTAAGAGAGAAATTTTACCTTGGATATCTCTATTGCATATAATTCATTTGAGACATGAAAATTCTATATAGTAAATGTGGTACAAAAATAGAGAAACATCCTTCATTGCAATGGTTATGCAACTTACTTCTAGTGATGCAGGATTGCACTCTACTTGTCATCATGACATTTCTACAACTCACATGCATGTATAATGTGCCACAACAAAAAATCAATTATCTCTCAAGAGATCCCATGAAGGAATATATAATATGAAAATATAGGTTTTTGATCCAATATAAGAAACACCCACGTAGGTATGTATATTGAATCTTACTTCTCTATTGGTTTCCAAAAAATCTCAGCATTAAGTGGTTGTGAAGGGACTTTGGATTTTGTGTTTTCAACTTTATGTTTGACGGGGATTTCCATGTTGCTAGTGATATAAGGGTAGTTGGTGTTCCCTTGCATTTTTTTGAGTGAAAATGAACTTGGTTCATTGTAAGTTATATTTCCATGCTTATTTTATTAGTACAAGGCATTATGTAGAAGCTTACATTGTTTCAAAAAGAATCATCTTAGACTCTTTATTTTAGGAATGTATTCATAAAGTTCTCAATGTGCTCTCCCAAAAATATTTTCCTTCAAGACATCCTCTATGTTTTTGTTTGACATATATTCAACCGTTACTCAATGTAGGCTTGGAGGGAAAAAAAAGAAAGAAAAAGTCAATCTTTATGTGACATTATTCACAAATGATTTTTAAATAGAACTTTTAATATAAAAATTACATCAATAATAGATTGCAAAGAAAATGATATAAAAATCTATTAATGCTAATATTTGTTAGCTTAATATTAAGTCTTACAAGTATCTATTTTAAGTAGATAAATTTACTAAGTTTGCATCAGTATGTATAAGCAATTGTTGTCCATTTGAAAATACTTGAGGAAGAACAATTTTGATTCTCTAGTCATGTCTAAAGAGAAAGTCTTCATCTACCACTAAACTTGACATCTTTAATAAAAATAATGTTAACCATATATTTTTACTACCAATAAGTTATTATTATTTTTTTAAACTTGACGTCAATAATAAAAAAATAATATTAACCATATATTTTTGCTACCAATAATAATATTTGATTCTCAATAGTTCATATATATAAAAAAGACTAACTATGTTTCAAATTAATTTTATATATACAAAATTTAATTTAAAAATATCACATAGATTTTAAATATATTTAAATTTTTAATATATATATATATATATATATATAACTAACTTAAATCAATATTATATTCACCTGTCTTTTAACCATACATTTTTGTTACAGATTTGGTTCTCATTAGTTCATATATATATAAAAAGACTAATTATTTTTAAAATTAATTATATATATATAAATATTAAGTTAAAAATATCACATAAATTTTAAATTTTTAAATTACCATTGTTTTAATATATATATATATATGCTTTGCACCATAACTCTCACCCAACCACTATTATGCGCACCCAAAGACTGAAAAACGCAGGTTAAAAGAAAGTTTAAATGAAAATATAAAAACGGAAAGTTACGGACAAGGATTGAACCGGCTCAATTTTAAAAAATATCATAAGCTCTAAAATAGTAATACTGAGTTAAAAGATTGTTTAACGAATAGAAATTAAAAGATTGAATTAAAAGATTGTTTTAATGGATAGTAATTAAAAGATTACTTAAACCCAAATTTGAACACAACGGTCGAAAAAAAAGCAGCATAAAACTCACTATATCCCTAGTCATTATATACTCGCCGGCCTGATGAGTGAAGAATAAGAGAGATCGTTGATTGTGATGAATGTTGAATGAGAGGAGGAAATTCAGGAACGAAGAGGAGGAGGTGTCTCATGAATGAAGAATTAAAGGGATCCGTGATTGTGATGAATGAAGAATGAGAGGAGGAAATTTAGGAACGAAGAGGAGGCCGAAAACAACAGCACGGGCAATGGACTGGATTATTCATGGAGAGCGTAATTTTGAGTAATTTTATGTTCCTTTATTTTGTGTATGTTTATTTCATTTAACAGAGACATTTGTGTAACCTGACAATTTTTTTTTCCTGTTCAATCTACAGGTTAAGCATGGATGTTCTCTCTCAAAAACTCTGATGTAAAGTTTTCTGTTGTCTGTCTTATGGAGTGCTCTATAAATGTTTTGTGTAGTGTTGTATGCATGAATGTCTTGTGTAGTGTTGTGGTATTCTTGTAATGTGTTGTTTCTTGTGTAAATGTTTTTTTTGTGTGGTTATGGTTTTTTGTTAATTGAGAGAGAATGTCATGGCTGCACTGGTGGCTGAAGGGCCAATTGATCAACAAATAATTCAGAGTGAGTTGGTACTCATGGAAATATTTAAATTCATTCCTGTCTCTTTTTTCTCTGTTTCCTTTTTTAATGAGTTGGAATTTATATACAGGAGCTGGAGCAGCTTTTCTAATGCTTTTGTAGTAGAGAATGAGGAGTTTCCACGGCTTTGCAAACACGAGTTTCCATAGTTTCAATAGCAAATGAAAGATTCCTCTGAAGCAACGTTCAATAGCAAATGAAAGATTCCTAAGTAACATGGTTAGTATTGTTTGTGAATGGCCTGGTTCTCATTTGTTTCTTTTTGCAGTTTAAGAATATCTTTATGATATATATCTCTCGAATAATTATGCCAATTGAGTGGGTTTTAGTCCTCTGTGTCCGTCTGTAATTTTTTTCCATAGAGATTGTGCCGTGGATTTCTGTAATTTCTTCCATAGAGATTGTGCCGTGGATTCATTTGACACATGATGGAACAGCACATAACCCAACCATTACCGAATGGTTGTGATAGCCTTTCTTTCCATTCATCTTTCGTCCTTGCCAAGTTACTTCCATCAATCGTTCGGCCCACAGAACAACAGGAATTCTGTCATCCCAGTCGTCCCTATTGATTGAGCACACCTTGGTCAATAACGTTCCAAAATCTTGTGAAATGGCTCTACTGTATCGTTAGCTTGCAGGTGATACGGTGTTGTATTGTGGTGATGAATCATGAATTCCTTTACCAATGCAACCACTGCTCCACCAAAAAAATGCTGACCCTGATCATTCCTAGGGCAGTTTTTGAAGCCTCACACTCCTCCTCTCACCTTTGCTCCAGTCAAGACCTCCCAAGCCTCATCCCTATCCACCTTCGCATATAGAGAGATTGAGAAGGTGGCTTAGTTAGTTGAGAGGCACCGCCAAAAACCTGCATATAGAGAGGCACAGTGAGAGCCAGATCTAGATATTCCTGAGAGAGACCATTTCTGTTGATTATTGTGCAATTTATAACTCATAGCTAAAATAAACCTCAGAAATTCTCGGGTAGGACCTATCTAGAAATAAATGTCTTCTCCATAGTTTACAGATCTAATTCTAGAAGCATTCTACATAGCCTACATAGCTAGTTACAATCCAGTTCTATTTTAGACATAGCTTTATATTTAATTAGCATTCATGGGATTGTTTTATTTGTATTATGTAATCAATTCAATTAGCATTAACTGGATTGTTTTATTTCTATTATGTAATAAATTCAATTTTATTATGTTTCTCTGCCTTATGGGTTATGGCATTGTGTTCGGTTCTAATTGTAAACAGTAAATTACTAAGGTCTTAATGAACTTTCTAACAATTAGTCTAAATTATGAGTCAGTTCATGCAGAGTCGTGCTATTTTCATGCATAACATGGGAACAAGAACGTGTACAAGTTCTCATGTATGATGGAGTAAATCAACAATTAGTGGAGACTTATGAGTCTCTCAGTTGTGATGAGTTCAATCCGTGAGATATGTCTATTAGTATTTTTGAGTTTGAGTTCATGGGAAAGAAACCCAACATTGGTTGGTAGTCAAGAGTAGGTGATATAAAACAATCATACAACTTCACGCATGTGCACTCCCTAAACAATCATACAACTTCACACATGCGCACTCCGAAAACAATCATACAACTTCACAACGATCTCCTAAAAGATAAAAAAATTCCTTTTTCCCTTGTGTGTTATTAATTACGTAGATTTATAATTAAAAGATTCCTTTTTCCTCTGTGTCCGTGTTATTAATTACTTGGTTTTATTATTAGGGTTTCACTTGGCAACTCTCAAATAATCATAAGATTTTTTTTTTGTCTCAGTTATTAATTACATTACGTAGCTTTTCTAATTAATTATATAGCAATGCTTACCTTTTTTGTTAAATCTTCAATGTAACATTTATTTTTACTTAGAGATCATATATATTTATCTAGAATCGGTGTTACCCATTTAGAATTTAGATCCTATATTTTATTATCGTTACTTATTCATTATTTTATTTTATATTTTTATTTGAAAAATATGTATAATTTTTTTTTGTTTCCATATGCCCATTGTATCTTCCTTGTGTTGGGAACATATACTATTTCCTTTTAGCCAGAGTAGAGTATGGAGTAGCGAATATCCCTATCTTACTCAACCTTAGAGTTAGAACTGGTTTCAAAAGCTAGACATGGCTGCGTCTATTTGAAATTTTATTTACTCAATGAAATTTCATTAATAAAAGCATGCTATTGTTTCATTGAAGTTAAAAGTTACCAAATGTGTTTTTTTTTAAATTTAGTTGTTATTATATTAAGTTTGTAAGTTATATTATATTGATATTATTTTATATAATAATATTGTATTAATATTTTTTTATTAATATTTATTATACATTATAGGTTTATATATATATGATGGATTTTTTTATGATTTGTACATTTAATTATGTTGCAAGTTTTTATGAAGGGTTTGTATATTAACCATATTATTTGAATTTTTATGTTTGCAGAAAATTTATCAATGTCAAAGTTGCTCGTGAGTCGAAAACATTAGCTATTTTTATGTTTTGTAATGTTGTAATTAGAAACAAATATATATATTTTTTTTAGATGGGCCCATCAAAGGATGTAAACTATCATTAATAAAAGGAGTAGACCTTTTTTGGGGGGAGGGGAATTCAACCCCTCCAAAAGGCTCTTAGGAAGGTCACATTTTAACCCTCCTTTGAGTTGTGTTCCTTGTGTTCATGGTTTTCATGATCTTTAGTTTATAGTAACTCCAATATGCACAACCACAAATATATCATTTTATTATAATAATAATTTTTAAACATGTTTTAAACATCTTCACTACATACACACAAATAGCAAAATCACTTTTACTACACTTAAATAATTTAACATTTTTAGGCCGATAGGCCTTCTCTTACGAAAGAGATCACTTTTTTGATCGTCAAAACTTTTTATGTGAACCAGACAACTATTCCTGGTTTAAAAAAATGACACCTGTCATCCTTCACATGTGCGACCATCTCTACACGATCAATGGTCCCCTTTGTAGATGCTTCATCGATCAAGCTCTGCTGGGGTGACTAACCACCTCTGCCTGACACTGGTGCTCATTCATTCTAGCCTACTTTATTCACCATTATGTTGCCGTTATTAGCTCCGCCGACTGTGTAAGTTCATGTTCAACCAATTGCTCCGCTTCACTTGGAGTCGCCTAGGGGCAATTTCTTTCTCAACTCATGAAGGAGCATCCTCACCTTCTTCTTGCAGCAGTCGATCAACAGTTAGAGAGGCTTGTTGCGGACTGCGATGCAGCTCATATGGTACGCTATTTTTTTGGTGGAAACCTACGCCTGCTAACTTACCAGTTGCATGTTTAAGGTAAGCAAGTTTAATCTAGGTTGCATGTCTCATTCCTTTCAAATTCCTCACGGGTTCTATAATTTTTAATTAATTTGGGGTAACATTTACAGATTCTTGGTCAAAATGGAGTATGGCTTCCACCTTTGGAAATTGGGAAGATTATATTGTCTCATGCACGGAAGGTATGCAAATTTTCTGTGGAGTTTTCCTTTCTTTACAGTTCCTTTTCTTCGGGATGCATTCCCTTTATTTACTAAGATCCTATTAATGTACCAGGATTTGGGAATGATGGTTAGACATGGGTTTTACAGGTAAATTCCTTAAGATTTTATTCAAATTTCTTATTCTCACAGTACTTAATTTTTCAATACTGTACGTAATTCTTTCCTTGTTGGATCTTTTATAATGCTCTCCAATTTTGATACTGGAACTCGGCGCAAATTTTCCTAATGCTTTCAACTTCTCAATAATAATTTACTTTCTTTGCCCTACATGTACAGGTTCCGGATGACTTTCATTTCAAAGATGGCACAGTCATAACCTACGATTACCAATTTTAAACTTCTTATAGGATCTTGATGGTTTATCCAAAATTTGGAAGGCATCTTCTATATGTTGTAAAGAGATTCGAGCCATTAACCTATTAAATTGT
Source organism: Pinus albicaulis (assembly GCA_034641835.2). Lineage (NCBI taxonomy): Eukaryota > Viridiplantae > Streptophyta > Pinopsida > Pinales > Pinaceae > Pinus > Pinus albicaulis. Next base: position 21,505 of record JAXQQM020083126.1, on the reverse strand, counting down.
GCTACATACAAGGACCCTTAGGGTTACAATGAATTATGACTATTAAGACTGAATTGAATTCTAACTATTTTCGGATTACGGCCTCTGGCTTCGAACATCCATATGTAATCCAAATTTTATATACTACAGCTTTCCCCTGCTTTTGTGAATTAAATTATGTTTTACTTCATATAGTTATATATTTCTATCAAACTTTGATTCTAGTGTCGTTAACCTTCAAACCCTGGAGTGGTTTCTCTTTACCACAGTTGATATGGAAACTTTTTTGAAGTGGTTTCTCTTTACGACGGTTGGTATGGAAACTTATGTTTAGCTTTGTATAATTGGTACAATATTTCGACTGTGGAATATTTTTCCAGTTTTGTCACAATATTCATTTGAATTCACTTTTTTTCTCAAAAGTACTATTGGAGTAGTAACTTTAGGTAATATTTTTGTTAGGTTTGAGAGTTTCACTCCTAAAGGGCTTTTCTAATTCGAGCATAGTCGGTGTCCCCCATTAAACAATTATTTCCTTTGTTATAATGTTTCATTGTTTCAAGCTCTTGGAATCCATTTCATTATGGGTCTAAAATCCTTGAGGAAAATTCTATTCCTTTTAGGATTGAATTGAAACATTTACCTTTGGATATGATTCTCGATTTAAGTAAAAGTAAATTTTGATTCAGTGTTGATGCATCGATATGATGCTATTATTAAATTCATAAATATCTAAATAGGAATTCTATAAATTTTGATTCAGCGTTGATGCATCAATATGATGCTATTATTAAGTTCATAAATATCAAAATAGTAATTCTAGATGAACTCTTCTTGAACTTGATGTTAGGAAATGTCATTTCAAAACTTTCTGGACGTTTGCAGTGTTATTACAGAGTTTTCATTTATGGGAGTGGGGTTACAAATTTCATAATTTTTTTTTCTGATAATCATACCCACAGACCATAAGCAAGTTTGTGCAGTTTATCCATCTGTCCACATGACAGAGCCATCCACATACAGAGCAGTTTTTTTCAGGGAACTGAACACTGTAATATTGTTCAATTGATACAGATTAGTTTTTTAGAAAACTAAACACTCTGTAATATTGTTCAATTGATACATATTAGTCTTTTGGAAAACTGAACAGTTGTTGCAAAATATGAATGCAAATCCACCATAAATAGGTCTGTGCAGTTTGTCCATCTATCCACATGACAGAGCACTGGGTAATATCTACATACGAGCAGACATAGAGCAGCTTTTTTGGAGAAATTGGAGGTGCTTATTTATCTGCTAAAAGGGATAAAATCAGTAGGATGGGCTTCAACTTGTCAGGATCATTGTTTCAGCTCGTTTTCTTTTGGTGGGTTCTTGAATATTTCCTTTCATACTGTCTTGTTGAGGTGAAATGCAGTTCTTGTCCAGCCATCAAGACTTTATATTATTGCTAGGTAAGATTGGCTTCTTGTCTTCTACTGTGAGATTTTCATGAAGCCTGCTTGAGTTTCCACAGTATTGATATAGACCAGTTATATTCGATTTTGTTCTCGAACAAGCCCACCCCCCAACCCCCCCCCCCCCCCCTCCCCGTTCCTTCAATTTTTTGGGGACTAAAAGACACCATTACTTGCAAAGTTCCCTGTTTTGGCATCAGGGATGGGATTTATAGCTGTCTAAAGGATTTTATAAGGGATATGTATGGTAGTGGTTGAAAAATTGCATTTCCATATTGTACCCATAGTAAAAGATGGACTAATATTTCTGATTCTGTTTAGATGAGTTTGGAAGATTAACTGAAACTACATCCAATGATGTTTTCTAACAAGTTATCTTCAATTTCAAAGTGTACTTCTTTTAAGCTCTCTCTTCTGGCTTGCCAGAAATTCTTGACCTCCTTGCCATAACTCAAGCAGTTCATGTTTGAATGACAACCTTTGCAAGATGTGGGTAGTAGCATGGTCAGCGAGCAGCCTACCACAGAATCTGAAGTTGAAACATCTTCATTACCATCCATTTTAAGGACTTTATCATAGAAATTTTCCAGAATTAATCACGTCAGTTGTTTATATTTGGCCCAAGGTACTTTTCATTATGCCTTTTAGGTATAATTTCAAAACTAGGGAGATCACTTTGAACTAGGGCAATATCTATGTTTAGCAGGCATAAGAATAAGATGCAGTTTGCAGGCCAGTGAGAAAAATATTGTTTTTGGCAGCCCAGTAGTACCAAGTAGACATATTTTAGATAGTCTCAACTCATTGTTTTTCATTGCACTCATGATGAATGAGTATTAGGAACTCACGTAAAATTTGAGCGATGTCATAATGGAGGCTAGGTAAACGTATAAATGCATTGTTTGAAAACTGTTGGGAGTGATTTTTCAAGGGTTCTTTCAGAATTAAAAAGAATAGCATATTTCTAATTTTGGTTTCTTTAGAATACGATTAGCATGACTAGCATTCAGTTTTTAACTCCATAATTTCAAAAAGTGGACATGCATTTACCCATTCTTAACATCTACTCTCTACCCATGAGAAAAGAAACGTAAATGACCATGTTTATTTTTTAGCTTTTAGTTATCACCTCCCTTTTGTAATATTTTTATTACAAAATATCTGAATCTTTAAAATGTATTGGAAACCTAAATTTTTACGTTAAATGTCTCCATTTCTGAATATATTCAAGAGTGGGCTATGCATATACCAGTGGGGCATGGTAGGCCTTGTCCTCTCTGCAGGGCATGCATTGGTGGGCTAATGGGTCTTTCTTGAAGAGCACAGATCTATGCTTAAGATAGTGTGTTTAGGGGCATACCCATGTAGATGTTACACAACATGGGTGGTGCAAACGACCACGCTACAACCAAAGCAGTGGGTGCTAATAAATTTGGAGTAATGTTTGAGTCTCGGGTGTCCCCAGCCCAATATTAGAATCATAACAATCAATGTTCTTAGACAACTGTTGATCATGGGAATGTTATTAAACTTTTCGATATAGTCTCTCTCAAACATGTTAGAGAAAGCTTGATTCCTTGATTTTACTAGAGGGATTCAATTGTGCATTTCATGCTCTTTTGATAGTTGAGTAGAGAGGTTATAACGATTAAAGAATAAAAAAATTATGATCATAAATTGAGGTAACCAACAAGGACCATTTATATAATATAGGACATGTTTATATACTCCTAGATATTTTGAAGGATGACATTATTTTTTTGATGTTGCAGATATGTGGCTAAAGGGAAAAAATTTTGCGACCTCATCATCTATTAGATGGGCTAGCAGAAGTAACAGGAGAGAACGATGAAGGCCAAAAGCTTCGCGATGGGATGTTTGGAGATGTGTTGAGGTCCACACAGGTATAGTTAGATCTTTTCATTGTTTAGAAGACATGCAACGTTATTGCGTTTCCATAAATAGTAGACTTCAAAATCTGTGTAGTCACAAAATGTGTGCATTATTATTTTTGCCTCATGGCTATATGATGTATACTGCAGGAAGCCATCATTCTTCCACCATGGGTTGTTCTTGCAGTATAGCCAAGGCATGGTGTGTGGGATTATGTTTGTGTCAATGTTGACGAACTTGCTGTCGAACAACTTTTTGTAGCTGAGTATTTGGTTCAAGGAACACCTTGTGAATGCAAGGTAGTGATTTTCACTAGGGACCCATAGAGCTTTAAACTAAATTTGGAAAATTCTACTAGTGTAGATATTGCCAGTGATATACTGAAAGTCTCATAACTAGATGAGTTCAAGGAATTTTAAAGTTACTTGTTGAAGATCATAGATTATCTCTATTTATATCACTATATAACTTCTAGATATATTGAAAGTCTAATAACTAGACAACTTCTATGAATTGTAAGGTTACTTATCAAATATCATAGAAGTTGTCTATTTATGTATCTTTTTTATTTTTTACTTGCCTTGACTTTATTTCTGAATTAAAAAATACAAAAGAAGTTGTTAAACCTTGTCAGTGGATACTTGTAGATGCATCTCTCCATTTTAGGTGCATATTTGTCGGGGATATAAACTATAAATTGATACATATTTAGTCTTTTGGAAAACTGAACACTTGTTGCAAAATTTGAATGCATATCAATCATTATGTCTGGAGAATTAACCATTATGTGCAGTCAATTTTGCTTACCTTTAGCTTTATGCATGAAGCAATGACCGCAATTGTTATTCAAGAATGGTGGCTGAAGAGGATCGCTGAGTGGCTTTCTGGTGCTATTTGAGTGTTTATTGATCTAGTCCTCCTTGGAAACAAAAGAAAATAGAGATTTCTGATCATATCGCTTTGTAGCAACCTGTCTTGTTATCCATGGTAGCATCTTGTGAATACAAGACTGACACATTACATCATTATATCGACATACACATGTTGTGATTGATAAATTGCAAAACACTCTATTATAGAAATTCCTTTTCAAGGGGCAATCAAACCATTTCCAAGCTCTGAAATGCCATCTCTGCTAGCTATTGCAGTGGGATAAATAAATGCTTCGTTACAATGAAGGCTAAATTTCTGAGGACTGTTCAAATAATTTCTTGTTTCATCTTTTGTTCACCATATGGGTTTTCTGAATATATCATCCACAATGCAAATGAAAAAGTACATACAGTGCCCCGATGGCTAGCTTCTGGTAAACCAGAGGTGGTTATATTCGTGTTACTTTATCTACCATATTTGGGCAAATAATTTAATTCAGAAACCATAACATTTAATTTTGTTGAGATTTTAAGATAAACGATACAAATAAATCTGAGGATGCAATGTACATATTCTCACAACTGGATGGATGGTTAATATGTGCACGAAATTAATACACAAAATGGATTTTAACTTCCATGCTCTATGAGTATTTCTGTTATTTTTTATACACTATTTTTTGAAAATAAAGCAAGAAAGGAAAAACGGAAATGAATTAGACAACAAATACCGATTTATGTCAAATGGTAAGTACGTATGTATATATATATATATCAACAATAGTTGTGAAATTGTAAAAAGTAATATATGGTCAAAAATTTAATAATTTTTTTTTGGGTTTGAAATTGAATGAATAAACTAAAACCATGGTGATTGTACAAAGAACAAATTTAAGATTTTCTTTTTGTTGGTGTAATGAAGTAATGTGTTCCATGAAATTATATTATGTGTTTTTATGTATTTATACAGTTTTCGTGCTTCATATTGAAGATGAAAATAAATACTCACGATTGGGCATGGCTTGGTTGTCTACATCTGCTGAAATTGATGTCCATTGATGTAACTAAATTGTAAATCCCCGAGTATTTTGTCATGTCCAAGGGCACATTTAATAAAAAAGTATTCATTGTTGTTAAAAGAAATATAGATTATTAATATTATTTTTATTTGAACTCTGTTTGTCCACAAGTATAAATGCCCATTTGTCCATTTGTTTTGTGATTTTTGCTAGGGTTGAAACCTGTGCTGAGAAAACATGAATAATATTTTCTGGTAAAGATGTCTCATTGCACATAAATATATCTCATTTGAATTTTTAGCATATATACTTCCCCATTTTCATTCATTTTATTTCTGGCTTTACATATAATATTTTCAATTTTATTTTAACTAATTAAATGATTTGATTATTGTTTTTTATAAATTTTTGCATGCATAAATGTGTCTTTGACACACTCAGTTTTTGTAAATTAAAATATCATCTCCTCTATTGATTAGATTATTTTAAAATATGACATAATCAATTTAGTATTTAATATTCCAGCATATTGTTGTAATGACATTCAAAAAATGTTATTGTTAAACAACTCTAATATACTTACATATTATAAATTTAAGAAAAAAATACACCCAAAAAAAAAAGGTTTGAAGTTTCAATTGCTATTTTGTTATTTTTTTTATAACTTTTTCTGATTTCTATTTTTTTATTTTCTTGTACAACTTCTCTAATTTCAAAATCCTATCGGCCTCTCTTTGCACCTTTTGGGGCAAGTTCTAGTTTCAATGTTTTAAACATTCTCCCACATACACCTAAATGGAAAAATCACTCTTATTCACATAAATCATTTAACATTTTTACAATTCTTTAAACATCTTTCCAAAACATTGCACACAAATTACAAAATCACTCTTATTCACATAGATCATTTAACATTTTTACAATGTTTTAAACATCTTCCCAACACATTGCACAAAAATGACAAACTAACTCTTATTCACATACATTATATAAATATTATAACTTAAATTTATTTATATTTTTTAATTTTTTTTTTTTTGGTTTTGATTTTGATTTTTTTAAGATTTTGTTTTTTTTTTTAATTTTATATTTTTATTATAAGTATGTTATTAATATATTTATATTATATTTTTCCTCCTTTTCATATATATACATAAATATTTAAATATTTTTATTATTTATTTTTATGAATTTATTCAATATATTTAGAGTGTTTGCCATTATTTAATATTTTTATAAATTTATTATATTGAATGTGTATGTATTGGTTTTATTATTTATATACTATAAATATATTCTTGAATTCTTATATATTTATATATTAATGTATCTGAGTTATAATGTATGCTTTGGATTCTTTATTTTGTATGTATATGGATGTATTATTTTGAGAATTGAAATGGTGTTTTTATTAGTTGCATTTAGATAGTTAGAATTTATTTGTTGATATTTTTGTTTTGGTATGCATTAATGAATAGGATATCTATTTCTCTATGATATGTGTGAATGTATTATCTAGAGGTTTGCATTAGTTGCATGTACTTCTTTGGAGTGTTTATTGTTCTATGTTTATGAATCTCTCATTATGCATGCTTTTGAGTATTCTTTCATTGTTTATTTGTATGTATATGCATATGTTGTTTGGGTATGCCTTTAGTGTTAAAGTGGTGGTTTCATTTGTATGAGAATTGTTTACTTGTATGTATATGGATCTATTCTTTGTTGCAATTGATGTGTGTTGTTTACTTGTATTTTTTTGTGTTTGTATGAATCTATTATTTACTTGTATTTTTGTATGTATATGAATTTCTTATTCATGTGTATGAATATATTCTTTGGTAGTGTGTCTTTTTTACTTATATTCCCTCTATGTGTATGATTGTCTTCTTCATGTGTGTATGAATCTGTTCTTTGCCACATTCTAATGTGTGTTATTTTGTTGTATTCTTTGTATGTGTATGAATGTATTCTTCGTGTGTATGAATCTACTCTTTGCTATATTCCTATGTGTCTTGTTTACTTGTATTATTTTTATGTGTATGAATGTATTCTTCATCTGTGTATGAATCTATTTTTTTCCACATTTGTATGTGTCTTGTTTAGTTGTATTCTTTGTATGTATATGAATGTATTCTTCATGAGTATGAATTTATTCTTTACTACATTTTATGTGTCTTTATTACTTTTTTTCTTTGTATGTGTATGAATGTATTCTTAATGTGTATATGAATTTATTCTTTTCTACATTTGTACGTGTATTTTTTAACTATATTCTTTGTATGTGTGAATGTATTCTTTTTGTAGGAATTCTTCTTTGTTACATTTGTATATGTATTATATATTTGTAGATATATGAGCCTAGTATCTGCAAATATACTTGTTGGAAATATTGTCATTGATGGCAAAGGAGGCAGCACTCAGGCAAAAGAGGCAGCGCTGAAGCAGAGGAAGGCAAAAGAGGCACAGTGAAAGCAATAGAGGTAGCAAGAAGAAAGTCAAAATGTAACAGTCATAGAAGCACAGTGAAGAACTGTTATCGAAAGGTAGAGACAGAGGCAGAGCGACAGAAGCAGCAGAGGCAGAGGCAGAGACTAAGTGACAGAGGCAGAGAGCCGTTACAAAATTCCGGGAATCACACACTCCAACCGGTGTTATACATATAATACATAATCCCTATTCCGGGAATCGCTTAACTCCAGCGGCAAGGCAACGCATATAATACAGAACCATATTCCGGGAATCGCACACTCCAACCGGCGTTATACATATAATACCAGACAAACATTATTCCGAGAATCGCTTCACTCCAGCAGCAAAATATATATATAAACATATATATATCAGTTATATACAAGCAGAATGCTTTATATCTATATAACCAAAGGTTCTATCAAAACGAAATGGCTTATAAGGTGGGACCCCTCACCCAATCGCAATCGGAGAAAAGGTTCAATCGCAAGTCTTTTGCAATATGCTCCGATAAAGTGGCGGACCCTATGGCATTATACGATGGAGTTAATCGGTTCAATCGTGTCCAGGATCTTAATCGCAATCGGAACTTTCTGATTGATCGCAAGTCTTTTGTAATATGCTCCGATCAAGTGGCAGACCTGATGCCATTATACGATGGAGTTAATCGGTTCAATTGCGTCCGGGATGTTAATCGCAATCGAAACTTTCTGATTGATCGCAAGTCTTTTGTAATATGCTCCGATCAAGTGGCGGACCCGATGGCGTTATACGATGGAGTTAATCAGTTAAATCGCGTCCGGGATCTTAATCATAATCGAAACTTTCCGATTGATCGCAAGTCTTTTGTAAAATGCTGCGATTGAAGTGGCGGACCCGATCCTGTTATATGCGGGAGTTAATATGTGCAAATCGCATCCGTGTTCTGATCGCAATCAGAACTTTTCTATTATGCGCCCCGATTGCATTTGTTCAAAGTTCGGACCCGATTGCGCTATGAGACATGTTTTATGTGGTCATCGCGTCCATTTGATCAATCGCAATCGCAAGTTTTCGTTTGACACCACCGATTCGCCGACGGAGATGTGGGGCCCGACCCTTTCATATATTAGTGGTTGTGATTCGACTCATTGGATTGTAAAATAAGACCAAAGGCTTAAGGTGGAGGGTGATTGTTTATATATAAAAGGATTGTTGTTAGATATATATAAAGCACGGTTGCAGTTGTATTAAAATATGCCACATGGGTTGTGAACCCTCGGGCCTCGGCTTAATGGGAGGGCGATTATTAATATACAACGACTGTGATCTATGTTCGTTCCGCTTGCGGAACTTCCACATCAACAAGACACTCGTGGCATGAAAAGGGTTTAAATTTCCCTGATTTAAAAATTCAGTAATTGCATTTCATTTATTTAAAAGGCAAAGTTACATGTATGCAGCTGTTACACCCCCACAGAGGACAGAAAAGCAAATAGAGCCGAGAGGAGATAAAACACAGTCACAAAAAGGACAAAGATAGCCAAAGAAAAGACAAATGTGCATTGATTAAAAAGACTAAATGAGTTGAGCTAGAGCTCACTTTGTAATAAGAATGTAAATATTTTAATTGTTTTTATTGTTTGTGATGCATTGGCAAGTCTCCAAGAGAAAACAAACTCCCACTGTAATGTTAAAATTGACACCTACAGTCATAATTTCTGAGTAAGCTGATAAAAGGAGTGAGAAGGCAGAAGGCAAAGAGACATGACTTTCCATTTCGAATTCCAAGCAGAATACAAACAGTCATGTGAGGAAATCTATAAATAATATCATCTTGATATGCAGAGTGAGTTTTTGAGAGCAAGGGAGAGAGCATATGTAGAGAGAATGCAGAATATAGAAGGCAGAGAAGATTAAGAGAAGCTACAGAACAGAGCTGATATCTGAGGTAAATCTACAAACATTCAGTTTTAGAAAATGAGGAAGTTGGAGCTTCCCTATCAAGTTGCAGCTTGATAGCTGTCAGTTGTAGCTGACTGAGGTTGGAGCCTCCTGTAGGTTGGTGCCTGCAGAAAACTGAAGGGAGTTGGTGCTTCCTTGCAAGTTGTAACTTGTAGAATTGAGGTAGGAGCCTCCTGTAGGTTGGTGCCTGCAGAAAAACAGTGGTGAGAGGGAGTTGGAGCTTGCCTTTGTATCACAACAATAATAAGATGTGGTTTTCTCCCTTTATGGGTTTCCACTTATATCTGGTGTCTCTGTGCATGATATTTATGTATTGATCTGATATGTAACATTTGCTTAATACCTGCTGCTCTCATATTAAGTCTACTGCTCTATTAAACTAATACTTTCTGATTACATTCTAAAATTACTCTCACATCAAATTGAGTTTGAAATGAAGGTGTAAATAAGTTTAATGAAAAGTTTTAAAATATCAGGAATGTATTAAACTAATTCACCCCCCCTCTCAGTTTAATTAGAGGTTCAACAATACTATCATTAATATGATTATAAATATACTATCATTATTTCTATATATATTAATATATTATTTAGCATATTGATATATAAATATATTATTTCTATATATAAATATATTATTTAGAATATTGATTTATAAATATAGTAGTTTAAATATTAACTTATAAATACATTACTTTAAATATTTGTGAAATTATTATTATTATTATTATTTTTATTTTTTTATTGTTTTTTTAATTAAATTTTTTTTTTTAAATCTTTTTTCTATCTAAATTTTAATCATTTTGTATGAAAAAAAATATAATTATTACAATAACACTAAAAAGGACATAAGAAGAGATGGACCGAACACCGGTGATCATTTTATTAATCCAATAGGGAAGGAGAATGGACGCCGCGAGGGTTTCTGGCATGGACGCCGCCGCCGACAATGTTTTTTTTCTCCAGCTACTGCGTTGCTCGGCTTCACCATTGACGCCGACTTCTCTTTTGGCGCTGCGCCTCCCTCTGCTGCCGCTCCAGGCAGTCAAACCTCACTCGATTCGAAGTTTGCCAAGGAAAGCATGCAATCATCTTGCAGCCATCGCCCCCACAGTATGCTCTGCGCCCTTCACCGTGGATGCATTCTGCGGTTTTCTTCGCCCACGCCACAGATCTATTGGGCAAGCTCACTCAGCTCATGCAGGTCTCCTCTACAAGCCCCCTCCAGATTCGGCTGCCTCCTTTCACCAAGCTTCAGAGAGAAGAGGGGACGTGAACGATTGCCAGCACATAGAGTTCGGCTCCAACAATCTTGTCGTCTCTACCAATGCTGAGCCCTTGCAACGGCTTCGTATTAGCCTCTCGAAGAAGCCAGATAAACTGGGTAGGGGGCTGCTTCTAGGAAGCACGCGAGACCCTGGCTCTGTGTCCAGGCCCCTCCTTGATTCCTTTCAGATCCAGATCTCTCTACCAAAAGGCAATACTATCCTGCAATGGGTCAGTTCTTCTGATTTGATGCTGGATCTCAAGCTGGATCTAGAACGGCGGATTGGGATCCCTTCAGGCCTTCAAAGACTTCTCTTTCAAGGTAAACAACTTGAAAACCCTCTACCTATCTCTACTTACAGCATTAACAGGAACAACTCTTTGGTATTAACCCTACGTTTGAGAGGGGGTGCAGCGGGACAGTCGTCCTCCGCTCCTCCCTTCTCTTACAAAGATGCAGTACATTCCGAGATCCCCAAACCCTCGGAAGCCCTTAAACCCAAGCCTTTTTTGGTTAACAAAACAGAGGAAGTTCCCTTTGTAGAAATTTCTCATGCAGACCCTGTAAATCATCTTCAAGAATATGCAGAAAGAGCCATCATCTGCAGATTCAACGGAATGTGGCCGCGATCTCAGGACCTTTATGATTGGATTCATGCAAACTGGACACATCATTGTAAGGTCAGTTTCTGTTCAAAAGGATATTTCATTGTTCTTTTTGATGACATTAAGCATTATGAAAAGGCTTTAGAAGAAGGCCCTTGGTTCATGGGAACTGCAGGGCTCTTCTTAACGCCTTGGTTTCCAGATTTTGATCCGGTAACCGCAGTCATCACCAGGACACCTGTTTGGATCAGACTTCCAAACCTTCCTGTCCACTTATGGCATGTTGCAGTCTACAAAGATATAGGCAACACCTTGGGCAGTTTCATTACGGGAGATTACAGGAGGGAAAGCGTAGGTCTTTACACATATGCCAGAATATGTGTGGAGTTGGACTTAAGCAAGGGGCTTCCAGACCAAATCATTCTCAAGATAAACGAATTAGTTTTGACCCAGACATTGGACTACGAAAATACTGCCTTCCGCTGTCACCACTGCCACCAAACAGGGCATTTGCAGTCCACCTGCCCTTCTCTCCCGGCAAAAAGGAAAAAGGAGAAACTCTCCAAGCACAAATCTAAACGTTGGGCTCCTTGCTCTCCACCTCCAGCCGTGGACTCTGATTCCTCTTGCTCTGAAGATGAAGCCAGCGATGCAGATTTGGATCAAGCCCCTCAAGATGCGGTTCCTTCCAACGATGGTCCAGCATCCTCCGACTTGGCCATCGCCCAGAAACGTGCTCACTTGACATCCTCCTCTGACTCAGATAAGGAGGGGCCACCCTCGGTGAACCCCAGTCTTCATGTTATTGTTGCTCATTCGCCCTTGGATGGGTGGGTCAAAGTTAAAAAAAGGAAAGGGAAAAAGCTTCGTGTCGAGACCTCCACTCATTCTGGGTAGAGATCAGTATTTTAGCTTTCCAGTGTTTGGTTGTAATACTTTGCTTGTTTCACTTCTCCGGAACCGAGGTTGATAGTCCTATCATTGCCGGTTGCCGGTTCTCTGGCTCTCTCGATTGTATCACCATCTTGTATCATATTTTCTGCTTAATAGAATTAGTCTAATTCAGAAAAAAAAAAGGACATAATATTATCCCACAACCTACACCTCAATTAACGATTATCATGTTATAGAGTATCATGCAAACCATGAAACTAAAACTAAAAAGAAAAACAACATAAAATTTATAACAATATCAATTTGTAACAACACATATCAATTAATTATTTAATACTGAAATCAATACAATAAATATTAATTTTATTTAAAAAATTTCATTCATTTGAATAATTTATTAAAAAAAATCATAATACTATAATTTAATAATATAGGGAAAAAATATTAATTCTAAAGTTTGGTTAATAATAAGAATTTTTTTAAATATAATAAATAAAATAAATACTTATTAATTTTAAACTAATTAACTTATAAAATAAATGCAATTATCAACATCATAATACTTATACTCAATTTTCAACACATGCATAAAATAATGTTAATTCTAATCTTCATTAGAATTGTGATGTGTGTGAACATGTCACCTTGTGAGTCATGATGTGTAATGTTTGTGGCTATGTGTATGTTTGTGTGCACCCTATGTTTGTTGTGTGCATGTATGCATGTGATTGATTATGCCTCATTGGCAATGGATTGTGTGGGTGCGCGCTTATGGTTAGTCTCATGCCAATTATGGACCGTTTTTGGCATCATATAAGCTCTCACCTTTACGTGGTTGACCCTGTTAGTAGAGATTTTACATCTCCAAGCCAAGAAGAGCTTTCTATATATTGTTTTTTAACTTATTTAAAACATAAAATTAATTTTGAAATATTAAATGTTTTTTTAATAATATTTTTATTATATTAAAAAGTTGTAAGACAAAAATTATAAAATAAATTGAAATATTTATCATTATTTGAAATTTAAATAAAATAATTACATTAACACACTTAAGCCCTTCAAGCCTTACTTCATTTTTTTTCTCCATTCACGATTGCCTTACATTTTTATGCAAAACATGTGAAAAACCATTCAAAGCCACTGAAAAACCAACCTCTGCCTTTTCTCCTCGAGTCTCCTGCCACCATACATCGCACTTCGCAAATTGCAACATTTTTCTTTTACCTTTAACACTTACCCCTCGCTCTTTGCGATTACGATATAGCGAAATCGCAAATCACACTTTGCGTAGTTTACCTTTTACCTTTCACACTTACAGCTCATTCTTTGCAATTGCGATATTGTGAAATCACAAATCGCACTTCGCATCGTTTACCTTTTCTCACTTAACACTTATCATTGGTCCTTGCAATTGCGATATTGTGAAATCGCGCCCCGCGTCGATCCCACTGCCACGTCGCCCATCATAAAATCGCACTTCACACATTCTAGCTTTTACCCTTAACACTTACCACTCGATTCTTGTGACTGCGATATTGAGAAATCGGAAATCAAAAATCACACAATTTAACTTTGTGCATAACACTTACCTTTCATTCTGCCGATGTGATAACTCTGCCATGTCACTCATCGCAATTCGCAATTCGCAAAACTTGCCACATCGCAGATCGTAACCTGCAACCTTTACCGCATTGCAAATCACACTTCGCACATTTTAGTTCATTCCTCTTGATCTTTACCATTATCCATCTAAACTTGCGATATTGTTATTCACAACTTGCCATTTGACTTCACGCTTTGCATAACTTAATTCATTCTTGTTAATCCTTACTGATATCCCTTTAAGCTTAAAAAGTTGTGATTGCGACATTGCACATCGCAAATTTTGTTCTCCATCACACTCTGCCATCTCATTTTTGAGTTTTGTCTGCTCCAAAGTCATTTATCATGCTATCATAATGTTTTATAAGGTTTTGACCCCCCTGTTTCCACTTCCAAACCTCGTTTCATGTGTTAAACCCCCCATTAGCCTCTTTTAGCCCATTTCTTCCCTCCAAGCTGCAAATTAACTCTTTTTAATTATAATTAAGTCGTGGATAGAAGCATGCTAGATAGATCATAGGATAAGTGGAGGGCATTTAGCCGTTTGGCCAAGTTAAGTGTGGTTCAGGATTAGTTTCCTTTCTGCTATTTTTTTTTCTGAAAAGTAAATTAGTTTCTTTCATATCATTTCTTTTTAGCAATTTAATTTAGTTTCTTAGAGTCATTTCCTTCCTGCACATTAAATTAGTTCCATTTAGTTCATTTCCTTTCTGTAATTTATTTTAGTTTCATTAAAGTGTGACAGACTTCATTAAGAACCCCTAGAAGTAGCACCCTTTCATAAAGCAGAAGAGGATGACATGAACAGAATGCATCTGCTGTGTATGTAGCATTTTCACCTCAAATTTTGTATGAACCTTGGGTTGATAAAGTAAATTAGGATAGCCCCTGGGAGTTGCAACACTCTTGGTGCAATACCAAGGCTCACTAGTACCCACATGGAGTCTCTTTACAAAGCTTTCCTCTTATTCTTCTGATACATCCTATCTCTTCTTTTGATTTTCCTTTTGAAGTAAATTTGAATGAAACTTCTCTAATATCTAAGGGACCCTATTTTCCCATTCCATAGGCTATTAAAATACCATGAATTTTTTCAACATCAATATTCTTCATGACCTCCATTTATTCTATGGTAGAAACTTTCGAATTGAATATAGGAGCCGGAGACCTTAATATTTTTTCAATGACTGATGATTCTTTTATTTCTTCACCAATATTTCTCATAGGATTCATGATTTTATCTACCCTAAGAAAGAAAATTGTAATACTTTCATAATTGTGCACTCTCAGAGTTTCATATTGAATTCTAAGAGTTTGAAGTTTGGCACTTTTTACCTTGGTGTCACCTTCATAGCTTTGGATGATCTTGTCCCATATAGATTATGTCATATTTAGCTAGATGAATTTGAAAAATTATTATTCTGCCAAACTTCCGAATAGAGCATTGAAAACCTTTGCATTGGCATCATAGTTATTCTTTTTTGCTACATCTATGGGAATGGAGAATGCGTATTGTAAGCATCCTTGAATAATGGTGACCTGATAGATGTTGTCCCCTCTTGATTTCTCGTCTTGATGAATATTCCTTCAAGCGATAAAGCTCCTTCCAAAGAGCCCAGCTCTTATTCCAATTGTTAGGAAAAATAATGAGGGGAGGTCAATCGGTATTTTAAAACTTTATTTGTTTTTCCTATTTTTATTCTTGTATGTGACTATTATGAATTAAACCTGTGTATGCACGTGACTATTTTGAGGTAAAATTGTCTATGTACAATACTTCTATGTAGAAAACTACCGTATATCCAATCAACTTAGTTTTTCAATTAATTCAACATATATTTATGTTGAACTAGTATGCATTATTTCATCAACATTAGATAAATAGTAATCATGTGTAATAAGAACAAAATAAAACATTACAAATAAGAAAAACATATGAACACCTGTATTTCTAGGGGGGAACCCAATGTGGGAGAAAACCACCCTTGTTTTCGTCTTCGTCTTATTTTTATTATGATCAAATAATTCTTACAATATTGTATTGGCATAGACTCATACCATCACGCAAGTACCCACCTCCATAATTCTACAACCTTTGCTCGTTCTCAAAAAACCAGTATAAAAGAGCTCTAAATACTGATATGAGTACCAGCTACTACTGGAAGGAAGCTTCAACCTCTTTACTGAAGTATCCAACCCTCGACACCTCCATGGACCAAGCTTCATAAATTTTCACATTGCATCCATTGAACCAACTGAAAATCATGATAAAAAAATGTCAAAATATATGTGCTACTATTATTTAGCATACATGTGTGTATATGTGACTTCCTTGAAGTATACCTACGTAAAGATCTCAAAGCATTGAACCTTGAAACTAAATCATTGTCATTATGAAATAGACACTAAGTTACATAACCATTGAATCATTATGAAATAGTCACAGAGCCATCACAAATCTTCCATCACATACAAATAGTAGCATCAACACTCTTTAATATATGAATCCACAATAACTTCAATCATCATATTTAAAATGAGATCATCTGTAACACCTCCAGTTAAGGAAATTTTTTTTTTTTTTTTTTCACATATATACTGATGTTTCCTTTTTATTTACCTGGTTACTTGAATATTAGGTTCAGAATTGGGATTTATATTCCCCATGGGTACAGTAACCCCATGGATATAAAATTGTAGACCCCCTTGATATTAACATGGGAAACTTCCCCTAACATAGTGTAGGTATAAATCCTATATAACACATATACCATTTATATCTAACACATACACCCTCTATATATATATTACATATACCATTGGTATATGAAAGCCACATGTATATATATATATATATACTCTAACAAAGGGGTTTGAACGAGCATAACTATACATAACACATATATAAATATATCCCATATATATATATATATATATATATATACTTTGATAAAAGTATTTTCACACCACTCTAGATATATATGTAACGCATATATATATAAAACACCTCCCTTTCTCAAACATTATGGGTACTCACATGAATCGACGTCTAATAGATATCACTTATGTATATATCTGCCCTTTTAAAAGGTTATCGAACCTATAGAATATATAGTCAATCATAGTTTGACAACTCCTCAGGATATGGATTATGAATATAATACATGATGCACATTTCGAATAATTCCAATGATATACGTGGAGTTATATAACCGCGTAAGTCTACCATAATAGAAATTTATGGCGTTCGAACCGGTTATATGATTACAGGTCCGCGCCTCTTCTATTCATTATGAAGGGTTTGACCTACCTAATCCGACGCGTACACCATTTTTGCATTGATTACTTACCACTCCCTATCAGAATTCGTCGCGGTGACCCTATCGTTATCATTTTATAATTACACAACTAACCTTTCATGTAATAATATCCGGATCTGCGTCTCGGCGTAGTTGAACTTCCAACCCATCCAAATTCATTTAGCCTGGGGGCGGTTTAATTATCATTTGGACTCTGACCCAATGCATACATGCTGTGATTTCATACGAGGAGTGTATATCATGCGTTTTGATTTTTTGTTATAATATTCATGTCGCACCATGCTCTGTTCGACAGAGTTTAACGTCTGATTTTGGTTTTTCTATTTTGATGATTTTGTAGGGAGGGATGGCGTCGCTCCCCTGAGAGGAAGGTACCCTCTGCCGTCGTAACTTGTTCCATGCTCAGCAGGAATTGACGGGTTGCTTGATAACTGTCATCTTTTACTGGTACCAGTACTGTAGGTCGAGTTCTGTCTCGGGAAGTTAGTATTTCTAGGTTAGCTCCTTACCTTCACGCATGCGATGCATAGCATCTCCCCATACCTTCTCTGCGCACCTTACTATCGCCTGGTACTCGCCCATCGACGTGGCTGAGTTTTTCCCAATCGACCTCAGGATTCGCGGAATTTATGGGGCAGTGGGTTTAGGGTTGCAGGGTCTTCTTCCTCTTTTTAAATTGGGGTTTTCGTGCCGAGTTATTCATCCGCCCCTTCCCAATTATTTCTATGATTTAGAACTATGGCTATTCACCTATCTCACGGCTATGTTCTATGTTACTCATGTGCAGGGCTCTCAGTCATCGCGAAGGGTTGGACTACTGGGCCAAGGAGGTTCAAGCGTAAGGTTTCTCATTATTCCTGCGTTCCATCGTTTGTATAGTTTCTGGCTTTCATAAACAGTGTCTCATCCATTTACTGGTTGTTCTTGCATAGAGGTCATCTCAGACGGTTCACTGGCGCTTATAAGTCCTCGATTTATATATCGGCTACGCTCTTTTTGCCCTTCTACATACGCTGAGTTATTTTTCTTTGTATAGTTGTACTAGACTTTGCTGCTGTAACCCTATTGTTTTACTGATAAGAGTTTATTTCACCACGCTATCACGGTTACATTCAGTAAGCATCACCGTGTAGCAACTATTCGCAGGCGGTTCAAATGTTTATTCACCACGGCCGTTGTTAACATATTATTGGTTTTCTGGGTTTTTCTTTGTTGTTTTTGTTTTCTGAGTCCCGGAACGGGATCTTAAGATGTCCGGCATTCCGTTTGGTTAATCTCTCTACAGCCGGTGTTCTAGTCTGTGTAACCAGCATATGGATCAATGCGACGCAAGGGTGGGAACCAAACCCTATACGCAGGTAAACCCTAATTCGTTCGTTCAGTTGCAGAGGTTGATGCCTCCAATTTGTTAATGATACAACTGATATCGTTTGCACTCAACCGTTAACTGTTTAGGACTTATGTCATGATTTCGTTTGTATGTTTTATTTTGTGCTTCTCAGTTGAAACTGGGGAAATCAATCAGATTTACACTACTTCAACGCATGCCTCGTTTCACCAAATCGACCTATTATTTCCAGATCAGATTCCGAGTTCTCCCATCATTGATACTCATCCGTGAACTAAATTTTTAACTCTGTATGCCTGATGTGTTAAGAGTGGTAGCATTCCTCAGAATCATAACTATGATGCGCAGTCTGTGGTATCTTAATGTCATAGTTTTTTTTCCATATCAGTTTGATCATAATTCGTTGCATGGAGAGTAATAACCGGCGTGAAAACCGTGTCGTCATCTCGGATATTCCATGCGTAGTTTCATAATTTTTAATTATTGAAAGTATGGGTTATGCCGTATAGCATCGTTTTAATCTCGCCTCAAATCGTTTCATACAATAGTTAAACGGATCAAATGTTAAGGCCCAATGTAATGTTTACAGTTAGATACTTTTGGTTGACTTAGGTCTAATGTCTAGTATAACTACTAACGACCATGGTTTAATGTAGTTTTCTTACGTATAAAATCGAATAGTGATAAGGATCGTATAAAAGATTTCCTTTTGCCATATATGATTCGTATCGATATCTCATTTTAGCATATCGGATTTGTATTTATATTTCTTGTTAACATATATGGTTCGTTCCTATATATAAATATAGGATTCATATATCCATATTTCATTTGAAATCAATGTGAAAATGTTCTATTGGTTTAGCGCTAGGTACTTACTTAGTAATTTGGAAGCATATACATGTATTAAATAGTTGTTTGGTATTATGCCTTAGACATAGCTTAAGTCTCTTGGCTATGATGTTTATTTCAAGATTTTTAGAGGTAGAATATGGTAATTGGTATAAATGCTATAATACTCCTATAGAGTAGAATTAATTTCTGGATCTAGAAGAATTTCGAAATACATATTTAAATAACTTTGCTCCCTTTGTTTTTATACCATGTAGATTTCAATTCTGCTACTATATATCTCTAGCATACTTATGAGCATAAAATTTCACTTTTGTATGTATATGAAACCGGAAAATATTTAATTATCTGTGGAGACTAAGTAACTTCAGATAAACCGATCTTGGTTTAGAGTTTCTGAGGTTTCTACTCTATGGATTTCTGGTCTACAACTAAACAGAATCTGGAAGGTGAAGGCCTTAGGATGGACTCTGTTAAATGTAGTACTAACATCAATCACACCATTTAATTAATTTTTTTATATGTAGCCAATTCATACCATCATAAAATAGAATAACAAGAATTTCAGAACATACCACAATCTGCAAATGACCAACCTCCCAACCTTAGAGTCCTCTTTGTCTCTCAGGACTCACCCCCAAGCAGAGATCACCTCCTAGAACAGATCAACCTCTGATCTGATTAGGAGCAGCTTATTTAAGCTCATGTTTCCCCAAAGCATGTTTCTAATTATGCGTCCAGAATAGCAGGATGCTTTCTTTCCTGTTTAGCCTAGGCTTCCCATTTTGGGACTCTTTAAAGTTGTTTTATGCTTTTCCTCAGCTTTTCCAGCTTTTCTTACCTCTTCCCAACTACTCCTCTTCATTGGGGGAATTTAGATTCCTCCTCAAATCTAAATTAATTTCTTTCAAGGATTTTTGAAAGATTGTGGGGATTTGTTGCCTTATCCATCCTCATGGATTTGGCAAGTGATCTCTAATTATCATCTTGGTCAAAATGCACTATCATTTTATTTATTTCATCAATTTAATTGTTAAATTACATTCACACCATACTTATCCTTTGGGGTCCACTCCCCTTAGGATTAAAGTTCAATGTCTAATTTTTTTTCAAGTTCAACACAGAAATTGGGGGTGTTACATCATCAAGTATTTATTCATTGACATAAAACAAAAAACTTTGCAAGACTAGTTAAGATGATCATATATCATATTTAGGAAAACATTATTTTATATATGCACTTCCGTGTGTACACGCTCCTTTCAGTAATAAAACATATGTACAGATCTGTCCAAACTATAGAATCGACATGCAACTTACTAGAATGAAACCCGCGTATGTAAGAAACTTTCAGTTATCAAACGCGCATACGCACACACCTTTTATTTATCAAACCCGCATACAGATCTACAATTATTGACTTATACCTTCGTTGCACATCAGACCTTCAAAAAAGAACCCATATCTCAACATACATAATAAAACATGGATCAAACATTAATATCACAAACCAAAACAATCCACACGTAAATTATCAATGTATAATTATTTCATATCTATTGTATATGATCCATCATCATATTCCTGGGTGCACACTTATTTCAGATAAAATACCCATCAATAACATGTACCATGAACAATTGTTTTAGATTAAACTATTCAACAAATACTCATCACTTGCACTCCAAACACTTTGATATTCATCTCCTTGTATAGCTTAGGCCTTAGCCAATACCATGCATCAAAATGAAACTAATGTTGATGTTATTACTTGAAGGAATAAAATATCTGTTTTTGGACACAATACTAAGGTCCAATACCATTTTAAGGACCCCCGGTATTTAAAATACCATGGTGCGGAAACTGTACATGCTTTCTCTTCTCTATACTCACGTATGTATGTGGCTTTGCTTTACAGAACCCACGTGTATTTATTAAAATATTAGAATGTAACATCCATAAAATATTAAAATGTAACTAG
>JAXQQM020072821.1:0-92823 GCA_034641835.2 Pinus albicaulis | reverse complement strand
CGTGGCAAGTCGTACAAGTTCTCTCTACTGAATCAATCCATAATTAGGTCAATGTGGGAGACTGGACATAATTTCTCCTTGGAGAATCCAAATCAAGTCAGACCTGTGGAATTTGAAAGATAATTCAGAAGGCTACCTCAATTCCAAATTTTAGATATTGAAGACCTGCAATCATAGAGCTAATCCAATTTCAATATTGAGCTCCTCCAAATCAAGAAAAAGGTGTGTATTTTTTTTCCGAATTGCATAAGTCTTGTTTGAAGAATCAATTTGAATCTATTCCAAGGGCATATTATAGAATAGATATCAGTATTGGGTTCTAAAAAATGCCCCGTAAAAATAATTCAACACCCATTAAGCCGGCTCTACTATGACTCATGAAGATGAAGTATTGCAACATGATCTATCAAAATTACAAGAGCAAGTGCACCAAATTTCGCTCTCGTAAAGAGCATCAAAAAATGAAATGGAAGTTTTGAAGAAAGGCATGGAAGCAAAGATGGATGGTGTGAAGAATAATATGGATGGTTTGAAAAATAATATGGATGGTTTGAATAAAGGCATGGAATCTAAGATAGATGGCATGGAAGCTGGCATGGAATGTCAGATGGATGGCATGGAAGCTAAAATGGAAAACATGAAGAATGATCTAAAAGCATACATGGAAGGTTTGACAAAGTTGATACAAGAAATGTTTCCTAATGGTGAAAATATAGTAGAGGAAACTCATGATGAGAACAAAATAAATGTTAATTGTGATTTCATAAACTCTAATGTTGGCGGGAAGAACCACCATATTACAAAAATGGATATGAGGAAGTTTGATGGAAAGGATCCTGTAACATGGATACTACAGATGGAGCAATATTTTGATCTCCATAATGTGCAAACACACAAAAGGTACGCATTGCAACTTTACATTTAGAACAAAATACATTTGTATGGTATCGATGGCTTTGCTCCCGTTAAAAAATTGTCACTTGGTCAATTTTTGAGGAAATGATAGCACATTATGAGGATACAAAGAGCAACACCTTCTTTAGCCAATTGATAAATCTCAAGCAAAAGGGTTTAATGGGGCAGCACATTGAAGACTTCCAAAAATTGAATATAAGGGTAACCGATATTCCAAAGGAACACAGGATTGATCTCTTCATAGGTGCTTTAAAGGATAACATCCAACATGAATTTCACGTTTTGGAACCTGATTCATTGGAGAAGGCATTCAGGTTGGCAATAAAAATTGAATGTGAAATTATGGTGACGAGGAAGCCTACCACTCACTTCTATAAAGAAGGAAGTGTTGCTACACCTAGATTTCCACAACCTACAAGGTTGACACCACAACAATTGGAAGAAAAAAGAGCAAAAGGGCTTTGCTACAGTTGTGATAGAAAAAACACTAAAGGCCATAAGTGTGCTGAGAAGAAATTATTTTACATAGATTGTGAAGAGGAAGAAGAAAATGAACAAGAAGAGGATATACACCAGGAACCAGCCCTAGAAGAGGAAGAAATGAATCTGACCATATCATGTAATGCACTGGCAGGAATTAGCACTCCTCAAACTCTCAAGATAGAAGGACAAATCAAGAAGAAAAAGGTAATAGTGTTGATTGATTCAGGTAGCACCCATAATTTTATTCATTGTAAGGTAGCCAAGGAATTAAATTGTTTCCTATACCCAGCACCCGAATGTCAAGTGATGGTTGCAAATGGAGGAACTATAAATTGCTCTGGAAAATGCCATAATATCAAGCTAACCATGGGAGAATATGTATTGACTAGTCCAATGCTTTCCATTCCTATGGGAGGTGCTGATGTTGTACTAGGAGTACAATGGTTACAATCTTTGGGGACGGTAGCTTTAATTTTCAAGAACTTTTCTTGAAATTTTTTTCAGAAGGAAAGGAAGTCGAATTACAGGGTATTGCGGGGAAGCCAGGAAGGATAATAAGCTCTAATGTCATGACAAAGCTTCTAAAGAAAGAACAGCGAGGCGTAATTGCACAATTATGCTCACTAAAAGTTCCAACATCAAAATCATCTATTTCTGCAGATCTCCAACAAGTCTTGGACAATCATTCCAAGGTGTTTGAAACTCCCAAAGGACTCCCACCTATTCGTGATCATGATCATGCTATTCATTTGATTCGAGGAAGTGTTCCTCCAAACATCAGGCCTTATAGATATCCTTACTTCCAAAAGAGCGAAATTGAACGTATGATTGCAGAAATGTTAGAGGCGGGTATAATTCAAACTAGTCAAAGTTCTTTCTCTGCTCCTGTAGTATTGGTACACAAGAAGGATGGATCATGGCGAATGTTTTCGGATTATAGGGAGCTCAATAAGCTCACCATTAAAGATAAATTTCCCATTCCTGTGATTGATGAATTATTGGATGAATTACATGGAGCAATTTATTTTACCAAGTTGGATCTTCGTTCAGGATATCATCAAATTAGAATGAAGGCTGAAGATATTCCAAAAACAACATTTCGAACTCATGAGGGTCATTATGAATTTTTGGTCATGCCTTTTGGCCTTACCAATGCGCCTTCTACATTTCAAGGGTTGATGAATTCCATTTTCAAACCCTTCCTTAGAAAATTTGTGCTAGTATTTTTTGATGATATACTAATCTACAACAGGTCTTGGAAGGATCATGTTGAACATGTTGACAGGGTGCTCAAACTATTGCAGGAGAAACAATTATATGCAGAACATCCAAATGTTTCTTTGGATTACAAGAGGTGGAATATCTGGGTCATATTGTATCTCACGAGGGTGTTAAGGTAGACCCTAGAAAAATTAAATCCATTAAGGAATGGAAAGCCCCCACAACCATAAAGCAGTTGCGAGGATTTCTCGGGTTAACAGGGTATTATCGCAAGTTTGTTAAGAATTATGGGAGAATAGCAGCACCTCTATCAACATTATTGAAGAAAGATTCATTTTCATGGACTCCTGAAGCAACTAAGGCCTTTGAACATCTTAAAGAGGCAATGTGCCTAGCACCGATCTTAGCTACGCTAGATTTCACAAAAACCTTTATTGTGGAATGTGATGCCTTAGGAAATGGAATTGGTGCTGTTTTAGTGCAGGAAGGAAGACCCATTGCTTTTGAAAGTCGTCCAATCAAAGGAAAGTATTTACAGAAACCTATTTATGAGAAGGAAATGTTAGCAATATTGCATGCACTAAAGAAATGGCGAGCTTACCTAATGGGAAGATACTTCAAGGTAAAAACTGATCATGATAGTCTTAAACACTTTTTGGAACAAAGAATATCTTCAGAAGAGCAACAAAAATGGGTCACAAAGATGTTGGGTTATGACTTTGAAATAATCCACAAAAAAGGGAAGCTTAATGTTGTTGCAGATGCACTCTCAAGAAAGAATGAAGAGGTGGAAGCATTGCTTTGTGCCATTTCTATTATCCAACCAGATTGGATAACCGAAGCAAGAGATGAATGGAAGAAGGACAAAGATGTATGGACACTCATTCAAAAGTTGCGGCAAGATCCTAGTACATCTGATACATTTAGTTGGAAAAATGATTCCTTATGGTACAAAGATCGCTTATATCTTTGTAAGAATTCCCAACTAACACAAAAGATTCTTCTGGAATTGCACACTTCTCCTTTAGGAGGACACTCAGGATTTTTAAAAACTTACCACGGGGTGAAGAAAGAATTTTTTTGGGATGGCCTTAAATCTGATATTCAAAAGTTTGTGGCGGAATGTTTGGTTTGCCAGCAGAATAAAGTGGAGACAATTAAGACCCGGGGACTTCTACAACCTTTATCCATTCCAAGTCAACGTTGGGAGGAGATTTCAATGGATTTTATCACAGGTTTACCTAAGTCTGAAGGAAAGAGTGTCATCATGGTGGTAGTTGATAGACTTACCAAGTATGCACACTTTTGTGCGTTATCTCATCCATTTAAAGCAAGTACAGTTGCTACTACATTTATGGATAGAATTCAAAAGCTACATGGAAGCCCAAGGGTTATTGTGAGCGACGGAGATCCCATTTTTACTGGAAATTTTTGGACGGAGTTATTTTCTTGTTTGGGTACTCAATTAGCTCATAGCTCATCTTATCATCCTCGATCTGATGGTCAAACTGAGATAGTAAATAAATGTTTGGAAGGATATCTTCGTTGTTTTGTATCTGATAAACAAACACAATGGGTCAAGTGGTTACCTCTTGCTGAATGGTGGTATAACACTTCCTTCCATACTGCAGCAAAAATGACCCATTTATGGCACTTTATGGATATCATCCACCATCCATCACATCATCTTTAAGGGAAAATTCGAAGGTTCAAGCAGTGGAAGATCACATCGAGCATCAGCAAGAAGTTCTCCAACTCTTAAAGGATAACCTGAATTTGGCACAAAATCGAATGAAACAACGGGCAGATCAACATCGCAGCGAGAGAAGTTTTGATGTAGGAGATTGGGTATTTTTACGGCTACAACCATATAAACAAATGTCCCTCAAGCAAGCTAAGAGGGATAATAAATTATCGCCAAAGTACTATGGTCCTTACAAGGTGTTGCAAAAGATTGGTACTATGGCATACAAATTGGAGCTTCCTGCTTCTTCGCGAGTACATCCAGTTTCCCATGTTTCATGCTTAAAGAAGGTTATAGGAGAAAATCTTCCAGTTCAAACAATATTGCCAGAACTTGATGAGGAAGGAAAAATCATATTGGAACCAGAAGCGGTCATGGAAACAAGAACTCGACAACTACGGAATCGATCAATTTCAGAGTATCTCATCGAGTGGAAGAACTTACCCACTGAATATTCTACATAGGAGGATGAGAATTTTATACAGAAGCACCCAGAGGTACTCAAGCATTGAGGACAACACTTTTTTGAAGGAGAGGGGAATTTTAGATCCCTATATTACTAGTATAGTCCCTTATTGTAGCTAGTGTAACCCCCTTATTGCTATTATTGTACCCTTGTAACCCCCATATTGTTATTATTGTGCCCTTAAATTACTATTGTTAGGTCGGCTAGGATTACATTGTGGCCCATGGACTCCTATATATATAAAGGAGGTTTTGTAATGTGTATCATCCAAGAATTGTTCATTCATGTAATGTATTGGAGGTTGCCCCCTCGAAGTGGCTTATTTCTAAGGCATTGATATCTCTTTTCTTCTATTTTTGGAGCTGGTTTCACAACTGAATCCTTCTACAATTTATGGAAACAAAACATGATCGCACAATCACGTAACAAGTAAGAGAAAGAAATAATAAATCACACAACACAATATGTATATGGAGAAAGCACACTACCTAAAACCCCTCTATCTATAGTGTATAAAGTCAAGATCATGAAACACTATAATGATTTTCTCTCTCAGTGAAACTCCTGCACTCTGCCAACTGTCTCACTCTAAACTAGGAAAAATCAGACAAATTATTAACCAATTCTCAGCCTCTACTTAGCCTGCTTTGCTCACGCATTCTTGGAGGAATTTTTTCTCTATTAAATAGGAAATTCCCTTGAATTTACTATGCAATGCATTCTTGGCCTCCACATGACTCTATAAATGACCTGTACAATTTTCTAATTATACAACTAATAATTATCATCCCTTTAACCTCAGTATCAACTGGGCCTTCCTTATAAATTACATGCAAAAGATATTTATAGTGAATTATCAGTTAAATGATTTATCACTACTTGTGAATTAAATCATATTTAATTCACTAGACCTCTCACTAGCTCATCACCTAGCTAGAACTAGTTAAACTGATTTTAACTCAATTAATTGAGTTAACTAATTAAAACTCACAAATAACTGTAATTGGACCCCCTTAAATCATGGGATAAATCTACATGCCTCCTCTCTAACCCTCAACTCGAATTTGCTTAGCTAACTCAGTCATTCTGACTTAGTAACTAATAATTTTTTTCATGATTTTAAATTACAATTTCTATTCCAATTTAATTAAGGGAAAATTAAATTAGAAACCCCCTTTGGGTGCCATTTATTAGTGCCATTTCAACACTTTGCATTGGAACTAGGGAGATTTTACTAAGGGAGACATAGAATAGTTTTCTCAATGCAACAAAGACATTTGTTCTGTTGTTGAATCTAGACTTGGATCATCTGGAACTCCTTTTACGTTTCCTTGAAATTTGGATCAAGTTTCCTAGAATAAATCTACGGGGTCATGATATCTTTGGCCACCATAATTTTCATTATCACATATAGGTGAACTATTTTTTTATAACGGGTGGTATTACTATGAGTATTCTCCGGATCAGAAACAAGACCTCATCAATCTTCCACCTGCAATTCAGTTGTTACTCGTTGATTGGGCTCTACCTCCCATGATGAAATAATTTGCAATACATATGCTGGAGTTCCTGCATTATAGGATTGAACTTCCTCCTAGAGGATCTGGGCATTTGTATGACGACCAATCCTCTTCGGGGGTTAGGCAGAGGACAATAATCTACTGGCCTTTTTCCCTGGTTTGCGTCAATTACCCCGATCACCAGTTAAAGACGAGTTTGCACCTCGATCCATCACACTTTGCTTGTTGTCAGAGAGACCACTAATGAACCAAAAAAAGTAACCAATCACTGACCAATACCCAATGTTGCTAGTGCATTCACAACATAAACACAGATTAGGAGGACATGCTACATTTACAGTAAATAGTAGCAAAAGACAGATTGAGTCAGGCTTGAGCCTAAGAACAAGAAAAAATTTCGAGCTAGGTGGTCTGCACCACCAATCATATCCCCTGTGAGGAATCCTTTGGTCAGAACAACCACATGACCACAAGTTTTCAAGACTGTATAAACATGTTACAACAATTAGACCATCAAGAATCACCACTCTTGACCAAGGCCTCATGCGAACCTCGTCATAAATATTATAAGGAAAAAACAAAGAATCAACATACATAACCTCTAGAATAATTGACAACAAAGAAAATAATTTTCCCTTATTGGGCTTCTAGACGTTATTCCTACCCCGTCTACACTGAACATGGATAATAATTCCCATGCGGAAAATGAAAATACCATGGACAACAGAAACCAAAATAGAAACAACACACTTTATGAAGAATTCAACCTTCGAAAAAATTGTGAATGGTCATCCTCCAGAGCTATCCATTCCTTTCCAACCCACATCTTGGCTACTAACCAAACAATAACAAGCATGTCATAGAAAATGAGGCATTTTAAGGAAATATAAATACCCTTCGACGCTTGCCATGAACTAGGACAACGCAAACGTGGCCTGAGAGAAGTGTCTCTAGCTCATGCTCCTCGACCCAGTTGAGAAATTCCAATGGAACTGGGGTTTCCAGAGAAACCAACATAGAACCATAATACATGCAGATAGAATGCGCCCCCACAAAACCTCTTGGATGAAATGCCATTTTCTTTGTTCACCATCACCATAAACCTCCCACGTGCCTAGTGCCTTTACTGCCCTCTAGTCCCACACTGCAACGTGACTGGTGGCTGCCTCATGGCCTTTACAATTGACACCACTACCATAAGCCAAATCTGAAGGAGGATTAATGTCAAACTCTCACCTCGATCAGGGATCGTGTAATACAAATATTAATAATTCATTTGTGGTTGAATATATTTTCATCATATACAATATATGGTAGAGTTAGTTGAGATTTAGCTTGCTAACCTTATTGTAGTTATGGATGATGGCGAGAGGCACACTTATTTAAATGTTAATGGTTGCGACTTTCCTCCATAAACATGTTCCAGTTTGTTGCATATTTCATGCCCTGCCATTCAAAGATCCATCTACCATGTAGTTTAGGAACTACCATTCTTCGTGAGAGGTTGTCATTTCCATTTCTACATTAACGTTGCATACATACCTGTGTACATGAACGTTTGGTGTTTGGAACTATTTCACTCTGTACCAACCTGTTGTTTTTTGCATGATATTGAAACTCAATCTATTGGCTTTCCAAATATCTCAACACTATAACCTTTCTGATGAATTTCAACGAGGTGAAAGGGTTGGAAGTTGGAAGTGGGAGTCTAGCTAGACAAAAAAACAGAGCCCAACCAAAGAGAGGATGTTGAATATGTTGTTCAATTTTATTATAGGATTCATTCAGAGATGGTGGAGTTTTCTTTAAAAGAGATGATAAATGCGATGACCGCTTCTCAACATGGTCCAATGGGTGACACTTGCATTGTTTTCCCCCAGCTATACATGTTTCATTTTTAATGTTTGTAAATATCAAATGTGTATATATAGTGAGTATTTAATTCAAGTATTTTGTAAAGAACCACTACCCGCTCCTGGTGAATCATGGGAAGCCACTGAAACACAATATTTTTTGTATATCTTTATGTAAAAGAAAATTATATTTTTATTCATTAATATGCACAACTGGTGTCATTCATGTGATTCTCCTCTGAACCCTTACTAGTTTATGTTCTTTTTTAGAACATGTGGTAACTATAACATTCCCCAATTTTGAATTTTGTACACTATGTGTTAATAAAAACCCAATAGAAATACACACATTCAATATTTTCCAGCTTCTGTGATGTGGATTTGTAAATTATAACATGGAGTTTCCCTGGTTAAGAAAATATATGTTCAAATGTTTTAGTTGCACTTTTTTCAAATGCGATTGTATTTTTTATTATCATAAAAAAATAAAAATACTTTTAACCATGTATATATAAATCCACTCTAAATAAAGTTATATGTTTTAAACCATTAAAGTGATTAACGCATATTTTTAATAAATCCATTTATTTTGTTAAAAATTAATTGAATTTTACTATGTTGAAAGGTGGTATCCAACTCACTATGGAAGATATTTTGTAATATCTTGTTGCGTTATGTAAACATGTAAAAATTTTGATTCGTCAAATTACATTAAAATAAAATAAAATAAAATAAATAATTAAAATAAAATTGAGGTAAATTAGTCATTTTACTATTGGCGATTTTGTGCTTCAAGTTTTGACAACCCATAATTTTTCCAATGGTATTCTTATGTAAGAAGAAATAGTGTTAGTGAGTGTGTGTTTATTTATATATATAATGCATTCTACCAGCCTAGGTATATCGTAATTGTGGATCTACCAAGCACTGAGATAGAATGAATCTCTTGAGGTGCAAACCTCTTTTAAAGTGAAAAGATATTTGTTCTCTCTCGGCGTTCGATAGATCCAAAGTTAAGATGGATCCAGGATGGTGTAATGTAATGTCATATAAACATTTTGACTCAGTCAAAATAAAATAAAAATAACAATAAATAATTATTTTTATCATAATTATTTTTATTAAGTTTTCTTGGATAGTTAAGGTCACTACTACATATGGGAAAAGAAACTAGCGATTTACTCCAAAAGTACTAGATAAAATCGATCGTATTGTCAGTTTTTATTTGGAATTTTGTATTTTTTAAAGCCCCAAACAAGGTTGGATATACGACGGATTCATCGAATATCTGACACCTTCTAATTACTTCAAATACCCAACGTGCATGCGACATTCGTTGGATTTCTAACATTTGACCAAGTCTACCATAACATTGTCGGAATATTCAGATGTTTAACACAGTCAATTGTTTGATCATTATACAATGTATCTCCATAATATGTGGATGTATAATGTTCGACGAAAAAAATTATATATAAGGTATATTTTTTTCAGAGATAATTTATTAATTTCATTACAAATAGTTAAATTGCAGTTGATTTTTGAATATAATCAATATTGAAAGTTTGCTAAGGAAAAATGGGTGATGGAATATGTTATTGCCCTTGTACAAAATGCAGAGGCTATAATAGGAGGATACTTTTAATGAAATCAACTAAACAACATTGTATAGAATTTGGACACCTTGAAGGTCAGCATGAACATTTTCCATTGGTAAGTTATTCATTTTATGTCTTTATATTGCATATTTTTTTGTAAATTAGGGGTTTATGTTTTAAGGGGTTTAGGGTTTATGATTAAAGGGTTAGGTTGACTTAGGGGTTATTAATTCTGGGGCTTAGGGGGTAAGAGGTTATAGGTTAAGGGTTAGGGGTTTTGGGATTTAATTAGGAGGAATGAGGTTATGGTATTAAGGATTAGGGGGATATGATCTAAGGTGTTAGGGATTAAAGGGTTAGGGGTTAATGGTTTAGAGGTTACCTAGGGGCGGGTTAGTGGAATATATGTATATGAACTTTATATATTCTTAAGTGGATATGTAAAATTAAAATCTATAATTTTAAAAGTTTAATAAATTTATTTAATAAAAACTACATTACAGTACATATTTTCTTAAATAATAATAAATATTATTTTTAATAAAAAATAATAGAATATTACCCTTTTCAAAGTTTTTATATATGTATATTATTTTTTTTCCATATATATATTTATTTATTTCTGTATGTGAGATTTAAATTTTTTAAAATTTATTTGTACAATTACAAATTATAACATTTACTAATAATTATTATATTTGAAACAATATCAACAAAAAAAAATTACAATCATAAAATTACATCTTTAAAAATATTAAAATCTTAAATTTATAAAAAATTCAACTTCACATTATAAGTTAGGGTTAGTGGTTAATAGGTTAAGGGGTTATGGGTTAATATATTAAAGTTTAAGTTAGGTTTAAGGCGTTTAGGGTATAGGGTATTTATAGGTTAATGGGGTTTTAGAGAGTAGGGGTTAGGGGTTTATGGTTTAAGGGGTTTAACATTAGGGATTAAGGTGTTAGGTGATGAGTAAGGTGTTAATATTTTAGGGTCTTAAAGGGATGTAAGGGGTTATTGCTTAAGGAATTACAATTGAATGGTTTAGGTGTTAAGGGTTAAGGGATCTGGTGTTGGGGGTTTAAGGGCTTAATCAAGGGGAATGGGGTTAAGATATTAAGGATTAAGGGGATTATAGGGTCTAAGCAGTTAGGGGTTAGGCCATATTAAAGGCTTAGGGCCAGTTATGGTGTAGAGGTTAGGGGTGGGTTAACGGTTAGGGATTAGACCGAAAGTTGCCGTCGAATTAAAAGCTCACGTGGTCACCAAGTGAAATCAAGGAAGAATATGACATAATGATGAAGGGGAAACAAGAATAGGTTATTTTTGTTGGTTTTGACTATATATATCACAAAGTGTCTCTCTTTCTACATGTTAAGAAAAAAAATATTTTTCCTAAAAATTTTCAACATATTCCGTAAACATCTTCATAAATTTCACAAGATTCATCATTGATTTTTCTTTTTTTTTTCTTGCTCTCACTTAAGATGATTTATCCATATATACTACCAACTCCTAAGTACCCCTAATTCCTGTATGCTAATAACCTATTAAACCCTAATGCATTAACCCCTAATCCCTCAACTATGAACCCCTTATAAATTAAACGATTGTCTCCAATTAGTTGGGTCGAGGAAAGTTTCCATCCACACCAAACTTGTGGTCTCCAAGTGAAATCAAGAAATAATGTGACATAATGATGAAGGTGAAATAATTATAGGTTGCTTTTGTTCGTTTTGAGTATATATCTCACAAAGTGTCTCACTTTCTACATATCAAGAAAACTAACAAGTTTCCTATATATTTTCAAAATATTCATAAACATATTGATAAATTGCACAAGCCTCATCATTGATTTATTGTCTTTGTTTATCACTCTTACCTAAGTTGTGTTTGTCATTGTCTTTTGTTTCTCAATCTCAACTAAGTTGTCTGTGTCATTGTCTTTGTTGTCTTTATTTTCATATATTATATTTTTAAATGTTTATATCATTTAAATATTTGTTATACACACTAATATTACTTTATTTTTTATTATTATAAAGAAACAACGCCCTAGGGATTTGACCATGGATCATGATGGCGTAACCATTATAAGTGCTTGTTCAGGAACATGAAGTGAGTGAATATTGAAGATCAAGTTAATGATCCTATGGAAGAATATGCTGATGCTAATAACATAGTTGAAGAAGAGGGGACAAATATATTGATATAGGAGACATTTAATAATGCTGGAATGGATGATGATGTCAACCAGCTAGATGGTGTTTTTGATAGACCTCTAATTGAAAAGGAAACACAACTTATTTATGAAGGCTCCAAAAAAATTATTCTCTCTCTTATATTGTTGCTTGTGAACTTAAAGGTTATGAATGGTTTGTTAGACGCTTGTGTCACACAACTCCTAAGGTATGTAATATATTTTGTGACATTTAGTACATGGTTTTATTTTTTCTTCTATTTTTATTTTTAGTTGATCATTTGTAAAATTTGGATGCAATATGTATGATTAATATTATTTACATTAAGCAATATTAAATTTTTAATTATGTTTTATATTGTTAACTGAATTTATGTTACCATCATCAATTTTTTTACCTCACACATCTTGAAATTTACTTTCCATTATGCAATATATTGGAATAGAGTATCAAGCTATTCATGCATGTCTTGTTGATCATATTTTTTATTATGGAGAATATGCATTGAAAGAAGAATGTCTGAAACGTCAAATTAGTATATATCAAACTGATCAAGAAACAAAATTTGTGCCTCACAAGGTTCTTCATTGTATTCCCATAATTCCACATTTGCGGTGATTGTTCAGGTGCTTTATGGATTACCATGCAAAGAAGAAAAGTAAATATGGTTTTCTTCGAATGCCTGCAGTGGATCTGCATTTAAGAAGATGGAGGAAATATGTCCACATTTTAACAATGAACCTGGCATAATCTTAGGATTTCATTGGTGTTAGCGATGCCAATCTATTCAGATAGCTCAGATCTACTTACCCAGTGTGGCCTGTTTTTGTTATCAACAATAACATTCCTCCATGGTTGTTAATAAAGGGGGAGCACATAATGATGGAAATGATTGTTCCAGGTATTACTTTAAAATAAAAAATTTCAACACGGTAACATATCATTTGTCTTTTTTGTTTCATAAATGTCTTATTTCTTTGATGTTTTTTTATTTACCAATATATTATGTAATTATGTATTGTATGTTCAATTGAATAGGTAAGAACCAAGTCAAAAATATGAATGTATATATCGAATCTCTCATAAAATTTTTATTAAAGTTATGGAAGGGCATCACTATGTATGTTATCTCTAGACTAGTAGGTGTGCAAAGGGAATTTCTATTCCATGTAATGATTATATGGACAATACATGATTCCCCAAGGATAACACATTTCTATGGTATGTTATAACATTACACTACACTTTAATAGTGTTTTATTTTATGATGTTCATGTGATGCATTGTTTTTAAATAATACACTTCCAATAATTGGTATATAACTTAATCCATCTCTTGCAGGTCTTCAAATAAAGGGTAAATTTACATGTCTATTTTGTGGCCCTAAGATGAAATATCGTTGTTTTAGAAGTTTAGGAAATGAGGTGTTTGATGAGTATAAGAACTTCCTCCCTACGAACCATAGGTATTGAAGTACCAAAAAACATATTTTCAATGGTAAAGAAGAGACTGGATTAAAACTATAGATAATGCCACCCTATATATGGAAATTGAAATATAATAGAATTCATCATCAAGGCAAGGATCAACAAATTGTGTATGTATCATACATGAAATATTTGGAATATTTTATATTTTTATTTCATTTTGTTCACTATACTAATTGACAAGCAGTGTTGTAATATATTTAATTATGCTTCACCTTGAAGGTCGTGATCATGAAGGCAGTAATAATGGGTAAATTCCACGAGGAATGAAAAGTTATCCCATGCAATTCAGTAGGCTCCCCTACTATGAGCACCTATAAATCGTCCCATTGCTTGATACAATGCACATCAAGAATAATGTAACAAAAACGTTATGGAAAATCTTAGATGGAAGGTGTGACAAAGAAAAATTTGTCAATATTTTTAATGATATTAAGGAGGCCAATCATGGAATGGAAAGTGTGATTCATTCAAATAGCAATGGAACCAGAAATATAAGCACCCTTCCATGGTTATTGACAGAGCAACAAAGCAAGGATGTAAAAGAGGTCATTGAAAAAATTAAATTTCCCACTAGATTTTCTTCAAACATAAAGAATATCTAATAAAGAAAGGTGAATTAGGTGGAGTAAAAACTCATGATTTCCATACCTTTATTAAGGTAACTATTTTGGTGTATATATTCTTATATTGGTGAAACATATTGTTATTGTTTTTTCTCCTAATTTAGGAATAAATAATAATTCATTTTTTGTTATAGTATGTTCTACCTCAATCTCTCCAAGATAACTTTGACAACAATGTCAAACAAGTTATATATCAGCTTTCCAAATGCATGAGTTAAGTGGCGATTTATATACAAAATGTAATCTAATTTGTTTAATTTTTCGCACAACTTATATTTGACTGCATGTGTTTTACTTGTAATCTACTTGTATATACTTTTTTGTTGAAACTTGTGATTTGCTTGCATAAATTATAGATGGTTGTCATCTAAATAAATAGATAAAGAAGAAATAAATTATTGGAGGAGAAAAATCCCTCTTCTATTTTGTGAAATGAAAAAGTATATACCTCTGACATTTTTCAATGCATAATAACACTACCTCATACACCTATTTGAGGAAATTGAAAATTTTGGACTTGTACACACAAGGTGAATGTGGTTGGTTGAGAGGCACTTGAAATCATTAAAGGATTTAGTTAGAAAAAGAGAACTCCCTGAGGGTTTTATGGGAGAGGGATATATGGTATATCAAACCATGGTTTATATTACTCAATATATTCTTAAATTCATTGCAGGTATTATTGCGAATCACATTTGGGGTGTCAACTCTATCAACAAATTTGAAGGGGAGCACCTATTGAGGAAAGGTAGAATGAGGAAAGTGACATGTAAGTAGATGGTGGAGGTTTATAACACATTTAAATTTTTATTTTTGTGTACATCATAATTATTTAATTTTTAGTCTTCTTGTATAATCCAGTATTATGAAGGTATACTGTGGTAACTAATTATATGTGATTTGTTTTATTTTAATACAACTAGATGAGAGTGGGATGCAATACATTTATACATTGCAAACAATATTTATTAGATGAAGGTTTGGATTGAATGATGTCAAAAATATAATGACGGTAACTTACCATGGCATGGTGTGGCTACATTGGTTAAAAAAGTTGAACATGAAAGAGGTAACAATCTTACTGAGAGGGAAATTGATTTAGCAAATGGTTTGAAAAACAAACAGGAAAGTATATCCACCCATACTAATTTGTTTTGTTTTGTTTTGAATAATATATTGATGTATATGGTGTTTTTTTCTTCTTTATTTTCATAATTTCCACGTATAATGTGTTTATCAATTAAAAATGAATTGTTTACATGATTGAAATATTGGAGTTGAAACACCATAAGGCTATGTGGTGTAATGAACACAAATTTCACATCAAAAAATTGGATTAAAATATGAAAACTTATGATAGTGGGATTATTACAGTATTTTAGGTTACTAATGTTTCCTCTAGAAGTGATAGAAATCTAACAATATTTAAAAAAAAATATTATGGGTATTTGGAAGATATAATTGAGTGTGACTTTAAATCCTTCAAAATAATTTTGTTGGACATAAAATGGTAAATGCTAGGAATCAATGAGTGTAATCTTGATAGAACTATTACTGAGCATGTTAATGGATTTATCATGGTTAATACAAGGAATGTTGAGTTAGGATCATAGCCTTATGTTCTTCCAAGACAATGTAAATATGTATTTTTCTCATAGGCTGCAGGTAGAGGGGGTTGGTCATATGTTGTTAGAAATGATCCAAGAGGAAGGACGATAAAGTTTAATGTAGAAAAAGAAGATCATATTTAAGAAGGAGATGATGTAGAGGAGTAGTTAGTTCATGTTTCAAAAAATATAAAGAATATCAAGAAGATGTTAATCGAGATAATGTTTTGGATGAAGATGATATAAAAAATGTACTACCAGCTGAAGAACTTGAAGAAGTCAAACCAAACATAGGATACAATGTTTCTCATGATGATGTAGACAAAGATGTGATTGGAAATGATGACATTGATGATGATGATGACATGGCCAATTATTTCAATGTCAATTCTGAACCATATGATACATATGTTGACTTGGATGTATAACAATATTAATGATATTGAAATGTTGAAATGTACGAGGTATGTGCTTATATGTTGTTAGTAGATTTTTCCTCTTTCATTTACTTTAAATTTTTGTTTTCTTACTTTGTGGCTATGCCTGATTCTTACTATGTTTCATTTAAATATTTTATACTAGATAAATTGGGTATTGGGGAATTGAGAGTGATGTTAGGGGCCATATGAAATTCTACCTTCACATGGTTGTATTTGTCCAATAGAGAATATATTATTCTTGAAACCAACATAAGCTAATTCAAGTTTATACCATCAGCTCTAGTTAGTCGAGTACCTGTCGTCAAAGCACCTTAATTTGGTATTGAGAGGTCACAGGTTCAATTCTCTTGATAATCTCGAGGTAAGCTAAACGTTCGATTCACTTAACATTTAGCAATTAGAGGAAATTATGCTTTAATTAATTGACCCTACAAAACAGATGTTGTGAATGGAACCAACGTTGATTTTTTTTTAGTTTTTGCTTGTACACATTAAAATTTGACATAGTTATAGAGATGCATGCATTGAAAATATGGAAAGGTTTCAAGAATAATATGACTCACATAATGAATTCAAAAACAAAACGAAAAAATTATAACATAATTTTTTAGGAGATGAAATTATTTATTAGTTTTTATTGTGTTTATCATGATATGTATTTAGCCTTGATGGTTTGCTAAATTAATTGAATACCCATCATCAAATCACCTTAATTTGTTATTAATAGGTCATAGGTTCAATTATTTCGATGCTCTCGGGGTCAGGTAAATGTTCAATTAACTTAACATTTAGAAATCAATGGAAATTATGATTTAGTTATTTGACCCCACACATAAAGGGTTGTGAATGGGGCCAACCTTGATTTTATTTATTTATTTATTTATTTTCAGTTTGTGCTTGTATACGCTGAAATTTGACGTGGTTATAGTTGATGCATGCATTGACAGTATGGGAGGGTTTCGAGATTTAAATATGTTTCACACAAACAATTTGACAATCAAATGACAAAATTATAACATAAATGTCAAGGAGATGAAATTATTTTTTATTTTTTATTTCCTTATCATGGTATGTATTTCGGCCCAAGGGTTAGCTCAATCGGTCGAGTATCCATCATCAAAGTGTCTTAATTTGTTATTGAGAGGTCATGGGTTCAATTCTCTTGAAACTCTCTAGGGTAAGGTAAATGTTCAATTCACTTAACATTTAGCAATAAGTGGAAATTGTGATTTAATTAATTGACCCCACCTAAAGGGGGTTGTGAATGGGGCCTACATTGAAATTTGTTCAGTTTGTGCTTGTATGCACTAAAATTTGACATGGTTATAGTAGATGCATGTGTTGATGGTATGGGAGGGTTTCGAGACTCAAGTAGGAATCACACAGATAATTTGAAAATCAGACAAAAAATTTATGTTATACATGTCAAGGAGATGAAATTTATTATTTTTTACTATCCTTATCATGGTATGTATTTAGCCTTGAGGGTTAGCTCAATTGGTCAAGTATCCCTCATTAAAACACCTTAATTTTATATTGGAAAGTCACATGTTCAATTCTCTTGATGCTCTAGGGTTAGGTAAATGTTCAATTGACTTAAATTTTAACAATCAATGGAAGTTATGCTTTAATTTATTAACCCCACACAGAGGGGGTTGTGAATGGGGCCAACATTGAAATTTTTTCAATTTGTGCTTGTATGTACTAAAATTTGACATGGTTATAGGTGATGCATGCATTGATAGTATGGTAGGATTTTGAGACTCAAATATGACTCACACAAATAATTCAATAATCAAAAGGCAAAATTATAACATAAATTTCAAGGAGATGAAATTATTTAATATTTTTCATTGTCCTTATCATGGTATGTATTTATCCCCGAGGGTTAGCTCAATTGGTCATCTACCCCTCTTGTCATATCACCTTAATTTGATATTGAGAGGTCACAGGTTCAATTCTCTCGATGCTCTCAGGGTCATGTAATTGTTCAATTCAATTAACAATTAGCAATCAATGGAAATTATGCTTTAATTAATTGACCCCACACAAAGGGGATTGTGAATGGGGTCAATGTTGAAATATTTTCATTTTGTACTTGTATGCATTGAAATTTGACATGGTTATAGTAGATGTATGATTTGATAGTATGGGAGGTTTTTTATATTCAAATATGACTCACACAAACAATTTGACAAATAAATGACAAAATTATTTCGTAAATTTCAAGGAGATGAAATTATTTATTATTTTTCACTGTCCTTTTCATGTTATGTATTTAGCCCCGAGGGTTGTCTCAATTGGTCGAGTAACCCTCATCAAAGCACCTTAATTTTCTATTGAGACATGACATGTTCAATTCTCTCAATTATCTCGAGGTTGAGTAAATGTTCATTTCACTTAACATTTAGCAATCAATGGAAATTATGCTTTAATTAATTGAACCCACATAGAGGGGGTTGTGAATGGGGCCAACATTGTAAGTTACATGGGAATTTTACCCCTATCAATGTACCCTAGTAGTACCCCTTTTACCAAATATTTGGAAAACTTGACTAGGATATTGATGATGTCCACCAAGATGAAAAATGATAAAAGGAATAACTTACAAAAAACATAATTCATTATCCAATTCAATTCATGGTCACTAGTTTCATGTCAAATACATTGAGTGTTAACCTTTAATATGAAGAAATGGACAAATGCATCTCATGTGTGTCAATATAAACATGATATGAGAGGTGAATGCAGGAAATTGTCTAGGAAAATCCTAAATGTCATCATTGGGATCATTGTTTGTGATCATGTGGATCATCAAAGAAAAAATATCCTCTAGTTACCCCTAGATGTTAGGGCATAACAAGGTATACATAAGGCTATAACCCTACAATTTATAACCATAGCATCAAAGTTTAACTTGGATATGTCTTAACATGGTTAACGAAATATTGCATGTTTAGACATTTTTTTCACATGATAATGTGGTGTAACAAACAAAGGAGAGGTCATTTATCTTGCTCATCCAAGTTTAAATCTCACCAAGTTCTATTTTTAAATCTCACCAAGTTCTATTCAAAGATGAATATGGAGGGGGTTCCTTTAATCCCATCTAGGAACACATGTGAGGTGCATGAAAGTGATATAACCCAATGATTTATCACAATGGGATCTAAGCTTGACTTTGATAGTGTCCCAATACAAATCACCAAGGATATGTTGTAATGTTTAAAATTTTGACTATGTCAAAATAAAATAAAAATAAAAATCCATTTCAAATTATAATTATATATAAAAAAATATTTAAAATAAAAAATAAAAAAATGATGTAAATTTCAAATACTAATATATAGCATATCTTCTTGGAAATCCATTGTATCATTGTGTCTAGTCTATTCAAGCCCCCCAGAGGTCGAGTGCATTCCAAAGCATGAGAACACTGAAGAAACCATTGTGTTGATTGTGTTACAAACCACGAGAGGACTAGAGGTCATGTCCATTCAAAGCCACGAGAGCACTAGAGAAGCCATTTTGTTGAGTCCATTCCAAAAAATGAGAGTAGCACAGGTCAAGTCCATCCCAAAACATGATAACATAAGAGCACCAGAGCACCAGAGAATTAAGGCAGGTGTTCCGCAAGTTCCATAGAATATCTGAAGATGTTAAGCCCTCTGATGATATTGCTATGGTAATGAGAACATACAATATTATTCATATTCCTCTTCTTATTTCTGTTGTCAAAGTAGAGCTACTTCAAGATGCCATTGATAATAAAATCCCTACCTGCGAACAATTTATTAGATCCTATGTTCAATGGGGGCTAAGTGACTCATAGTACTAATGCTTCAAAATGACATTGATAATAAAACCCCTACCTACAAACTAATACTTGATGGTCTGAATCTTTTTTATGATCCTCTTAGACAACATATTGGATCAAATTACTCCCACTCACTGTTGGGATAACTTGATCTCGCTTGCAAAGTGACCATAAACCATAAAAGCTTAGGAAAAATGAAATTCAAATTGGTTAGGCTCTTATGTTGTCACTGCTAATTGAATTTTGGGTTGGGAAGGATTGGTAGGTTGATAGGAATATGATTGTTGGAAGGAGTTGGTGGTCTCCTACTGGGTATCTAGAAATCAAAT
The DNA here is from genome assembly GCA_034641835.2 of Pinus albicaulis. Taxonomy (NCBI): domain Eukaryota; kingdom Viridiplantae; phylum Streptophyta; class Pinopsida; order Pinales; family Pinaceae; genus Pinus; species Pinus albicaulis. Next base: position 72,516 of record JAXQQM020072821.1, on the reverse strand, counting down.
CCTTATTGAGTAAAGATGTTTCAGAAAACTATTGGTTGTCACTGGATTAGGGGGTTGTTATTGGGGGTTATTATACATAGGGTTGAGCATTGACCGTATTGGCCATAAGATATTTCATCCTTTTAAACTCTGTTATATGGGGGAAGAAATGAGTGTAATGCATGTAATCACCACAAAGTGCAGAAGGGAAATTTTTCCAAACCTGATGAAAATTTCCTTGCTTAGGTGGGTGAAGGTTTGAGCTTGGGTTTGTAGTGTTAGGGTTCTTCAGGTTGTGACAAAAATGAGGGACTATTTCAGTTCCATTCTACCCCTAATTGTAAAAAAAAATGCAGAAAAAAGGGAAAACTCTATAATATGAAAATATTAAAAATAAAATGCCCTAAAACTGAACCTGAGATAAAATGGTTGAACTCGTGAGCGATGAAACTCAAAACCAGGTAGCAATCCTAGTAAAAAGGAACCAGACAACTTGATTCACCACTAGTCAACAAATGAAGCCACATTTTCCAACTAGCATTGTGTGAGTTAAACATACCATAGGGATAAAAATACTTAGTTTATGTAGCATACTCGTGCAACACTCCCTTCTTGCCCCTTTCCCTGAGAAAATTGGTATTGAATCCCTTTCAATTTGGCTCCTTGAGAAAATGAGCTAAAAACATATACTCCATGTAAATTTTCCTTTGATGCATATGCATGACACACATAAAAAAAATAGTTATTTGATGTTTTCTTTAGGAATTAGATAAATACATTGATCCTAAACAAATTGTGAATAAGTGTGCGTTGTTGCAAATATGGGTTAAAATTCAATATAACAGTTGACATAGAAAATTATCACAACATTGAAATTAAATTGGGATAGAAACCTATTAGGGTTTAACCATCCCTTTCACCTATTAGGGTTTAATATTCCCTTTCATGAAATCCCTTTTTAATGATCTTGGTGGTGTTACTGCCAATGTTTCCTTCACCCAACTTCTCTAGTGCTTCGACCCTTTCTTTCACAATATTCTCAAGTATATTTCACTAGTGATATAATGTATTATTCATTTAATAAGACCCAACAAAGAATATTTTTAATTTTGGGTGGTATTTTCATAGAGGGTACCAAGCTCTTTGAATTTAAGCTATCATATCTTCATATTCTTCATATATTACCCAGGCCTATATTTTAGGATAAGTAGAGTCTAGGCTTGGATGTTAAGATTAGCCTAGCCAATAATATCATCATCCTACTCACATTAAAGACATTTAATGGCACCTTAAATATCTTGCAACCCTACATCTTAAGAAAATAATGGAATATCATAGAACTTATTACTTTTCATAAATGTATGGTGTATTTCCTTCTCGACATCTTTAACTTATGGGATATACTAATATATGTGTTTGAATCTTTATATTCATTTATAATTTATTAATTCATAGTTTCAATTTCTCATGGGATGCATGAGGTCATTTTAAGTATGCATATAGTGAATGTTATGAAAAATATTTATAATATAAGATATTTCTTTTAGTTTTTAACATTTTTAGTGTTAATTTCATTTTTTATGAATTTAAAATTCCCAAATTTGAGCTTCTATAAATCTTGGAAGCCTTTATTTGATATTGTTAAGAAATATAGTGGCTTTTGTGGAGAAATATCATTATATCTGTTGTTCATTAATTTTGAATGTGCAAATTTTAGATTATTTATACCATTTCATTGTTAAATTTAAGAAATGCGATAAGAGATTGAATACACTTTTTTAGTGATAAGTTTGATACAATCTCAAGTTAATTATCCTAGTATATATGGTTACTTAATTTATTGGGGCCATATTTATTAAATAATCTTAAAAGGTATTAGAGGGTGAAAGCCACATCCTTGTTTGAATCCCATCTCTCCATGTATCAATAAAACTTAGTTATGGCTTGGGCATAAATGTATAGTTGTTGTAATATCTCTTGTTGGTTAATGGAAACATCATTTTGATTGCTAGTGTATTTCATTCTATCTTGCTTCTTTGTGGTTGTTGACAAGATCTTGTTGGTTTAGTTCAGATTAGGTATTTATTTGTAATAGAATATATTTCTACAGTGTTAATATTTGTTAGATTTTGCTTGAGTAATGAGTTTGAATGCTTGAAATTTTGTGGTATTAGCATATATATCTTGTGATTCAGTATAAGGATGCATATCGTGTGGTTCAATATCTTGTGGTTTAGTATTGGATAATTGGTTTGGATGTCAACAACTTTGATGACTCAGATCAAATGATATATGCCATCACTAAAAATGTGGTTGTTTGAAATATTGTTATTTAAGGTTCATCATAGAAGGAACAAGGCACTCTACCCATCCTCTCTCTTCTTGCTATATGTCAAATATCTTCCAAGTTTGTTTCAAGATTTAATATTTTCCTTTTTGAGAATTTTCATAGAGCACTTGTATAATTTCTTGGAAGCATATTGGAGGTCACAAATTAACCTAGTTTTCACATCAGTCATTAGCACACATTTCTCCATAAGCACATATCTGTGTATTATTCTTATTCTTATAGTTTTCTTTAACCTTAAATTGAATTAGTCAACTTTTATTTACCAACAAATTTAATTATTGAATAGAACTCTCAATAATTGTATATGATCTAGGGTTTAAGGGTGAATTGGACTTCTCTTATAAGCTGTTCAAGTGCCGAGGAATTGAATTTTTGAAGCATTATTCCATTAAAATTGCTCCACGCAAACACAATAAGCTTTATATAGTGGTTTATTGCATGAAAAATAAAATCACATTGATACACAAAAACTCTTTGCATAAACACATCAACACAAAGTAGATTGTTTCACATATGGTGAAACACATTAATGCTTAGTAATTTGTTGCATACGCAATATATTGCATCGTGGTGTATTGAATGCACATTGAGTTTTGTTAGTCCATATATCTATGTTGACATGTACAATGTAGGACCACTTTGAATGCATATGAGTGACAATTAGTATTTGGTTTTATTATTGGCGTTTTCCTCCTTGAAAATTTACTTTATTTCACCTTCCACTAGTGGAACACGTAGTACACTCTATTTTTTCTTACTTTCTAAAAAAAAAGGTTTTAATTTGATTTTATTTCTATTTGAACAAGTTTGTGTGCATAGGTATAGTTTGAGACTGGTTTTTTTACATTACTAAAGAACCTTGTCTTCGAGTTAGAGGAACCAATAAATTACAATGTAACAACACCTAACCATTGTCAACTAATTCATACTGAGTTTGGCTAGAGAAAGGTTTTTAGATGGAATGAAAATGTTTTTGAATGTGTAGGAAGCTAGAGATCCCCAACATAGACACCCTTGCACAAAGACAGTGTCTAAGTGCAACTGTAGACCCCTCTTAAGTATGCTCATTTCTCTTGTATTCATCTACAATCACTACTTGTTGCTTATGTATTAGATCATATCCTAAGAATGATGAATTTATATAGGCTTTGATTACTCTTTTAAGTAGTTGGATGATATAAATGGTAACTTGAGTTCGAGAAAAAAGTCCTCATGGTTAGGAAAATTAAGGATGCTTGATAATGACCTAATGATATCTAAGCAAGGAGACTATAGAAATTAACTCAAACCAATCCCAATGCAAGGGGGACCACTACGTCAAATAGGATGAAGGGAAGTGATGAATGATGATTCTTGGTGTTAGTTTCAGTATTTACATCCTGCCATCAATGATCAAAATATACTCTTATCATATTCATTTTAGGGGTCCCACTCAGAAATTTTGTATCATTCCACTAGGTCATGCAAAAAATTGATTCACTCATGGCAGCCCTAGTCCAAAAACATCACTCTTCCTTAAAATTCATTTTCTTGTTGGCACACTTCCATACCTTGCTGACTATACATCATCAATAAAGTCAATTCATCATGTCATGTCACCATGGAGTCCAGTCTTGTTAAGGTCATCATTAGGTTTTCTAGGGTTTTCATGGTCCAATAAAACTCCATTCCATTTCATAAGGCCAACAATTAAAGGGTGATCAAATAACATCTCTTCACCATGTGAAGATGATTTGTAAAGAAAAATTCTTATTTCATCATGTAATTTAGATTTCAAATGTGAGTTTCATTCTAAGATGTAATTTTATTTTTATTCATGTAATTTTATGTCAATTCAAATGTAATAAGTACTAAGTCTCCCAAAAAGCTGCCAAATCAGTTCCACATGCCAAACAAGCACATGTCAAAGTGCAAGAGTTTTAGTTCATCAATTGATCAAATGTCAAAGGGAGTTGTATTTTCTCAAGGGTGCCCAAATCATCATTTTCCACAAGCACTAAACCATAATTCCCTCTCCCACAGAGCTAGGGTTTTCTATGGAATCAGAGACATTTGAGCAGAGGAGGCATAAGGTGGGTCATATCAGTAAGTATGAGGTCATTTCAGCTCATAAACATCATGTCTCCATCATTTTTCAAGAAGTCATTCCAAGAGTCAAATCATTTGCCACTTATATGGCTAGTTTTGCTTCAAAGAATGTTTCTGACCAAATGAAGATGAATTTGATAAAAGTGAGATAGGTTTATGTCCATCAAATTTCAAAACAGAAATACCTCCTTCAGTGTTTACACGGGTATCATGGTTTTGGATAAATGTCAAAAATACTGGTACTACAAGAGGTTTTCTGCACTTATGGAGTGACCTTGGAAAAATAAAATTTTCTCCTAGATGGAGTGTCCAAATTGAATTTATTTATGATTCAAAATGATAATGTAATGCTCCCAATTTTAGCCTCAAGCTAGAATGGAACATTATAGTGGCATATTTTTTATTTTGTTTAATAAAATGGGTAAGGAGACCCCCTTAACCCCCCTTTTTAATGGAAAATAACACTCCTTGTGTGAAAGGAGAAATAATGAAGCAATTGAAAATAAACACCCAATGGTGTGAACATGATGAGGATCACCTTGAGTTGGCCATCTTTGACCAAGTCAACAACGCTACCTTAGAGGGTTGGCTTGCTTAAGAAGACAACATAGTTTTTTGGAGGGAAAGCATTCAAAAGTGAATGGAAACCCTAATGGCAGTGGTCTATGGTGAAAGAGAGTTCATTTGATTTATAGAGAACGAAGGAGCGACTCATTTTATTCATTCCTTGATTCAGAAATTTCATGGTGAAGCCAAGGACTTGCATATCCGGGCTGTTTAGCAGAGTTGCAAGGCTCTTGAGCACCGGGGGTGTTCTCGATGGGGATCCCCCCACCTCTTCCCTCATGGGAGGAGAGTATTTGAGCTGCATTTCCTCATTCCAACATTTGGCCAAGCTTACTCCTTCGCCACAGCCGTTTTCCGTAGTGAGTGTTGAGCCGTGTAGTCTGGGGTAGTAGCGAGAGGAACTCACAGAGTTCTTCCTTACTTGCCTTTTTAGTGGAGGATGGATTTCTTCATTGGAGGAGCTATAGAGAATACTCTTGGAGCTGATTTCAGATCTGTGGGCATCAGTGCCACTCATTCACCAACTCCCACCGCACGCTCACTTGGAGAAATTGCGTTATTCCATGAGGGCAATGTTGAGGGAGATTCTTGTGCTCATCATGAGGAGTGCTTTTGAGATTAAGGGGATCAACCCCTTTTTCTCGAGGGCATTATCAGAATAGGGCATCGGCATTTCAGATCAGCCACAGCCTCATATTCATTTGGTTTTCAGCTGTAGTGACAACTAGTTTGTCACTTTTGTATTTTATCCGACATTTCAACAATCTCCCCCGAGATTGGCTAGAAGTCCCATATTGAGCCCATTTTTCCTTTCTTGGGCCACTTTATTTGTATTCCTTCAGCTACATTTCATTTTTATACATTCATCACCTGCATCTCCCATAGATATTGCACAATTATGTTCTTCCTAAGCATTACGTGCAGCCGCAACTACTCCAACATTATATTGTATATGCATTGGAGATTGGTTCTAATGCTTGGGGGGCTTTGTTCCCATGATATTTCGTATAATATTGCTGATATATTAATGCAATGATGGCTGTGATATTTACCCTCTTATGGTATATTCATATTTGCGTAGTTCCGGACTTGTGTTTTGCATATTGTCGTAAGCTCTTTTCATTGAGCATTGTTATAGAGACCTAGATTGGGGAGATCCGAATAACCCATCTAGTGTTATTTATTTGGGCTCATTTTCTGCAGGGGAGTTATATTATACATTTCCTAGGGCATATCAATGGTGGTTTGCCTTATTTATGCAACAAATTCCTTATACAGACAGTCTCTCAAGGACCCCGTGCGTAAAGTCCCTGTGGTGGAATATTGCATATCCATAGCGCAGTCTAAGAAGGGCCAACTAGCCTCGGGATTTCTCCCTTCTTTGGAAGGAGTCATATCCTCGTAAATTCCCCATCATTGAATCTCTCGAAATGGACTTGCGATAGCTCAATGAAGAAGGAAAAATTGAACATCTTAAGATGTTCCCGATGGAGCAAAAAATCTCCTATTTGTGACATTACATTGGTATCAAAGCATGATCTTGGCTCACCTGTGCCCAAGATCCATTGCTATCGAAGAGGAGCTTATCTCCAAGAAGAGGAGATTTACAAGGAGGCAAGGAAAGAGGAATGAAGGAAGAGGAGGTTTCCCTTCTTCTTTTCCAGAGATTATTGAAGATCTTGATGAAAGGGAATTTTGAAGAAATTTTTTGAGAAGGGTTTGTTGATGAGATAGATCCCAACTATTTTTCATGAAGGGTGTGGTCATTCAGCCACACATGCGGATCCACGCGCGTAGTCCTTTGTTCATTTGCCTTGCAAGGGAGTAGAGGAAGGAAATGAGGCCATGGGAGGAGCAGCATTGCACTCAAGGTATGGCTCATGATTTTTTGGTTTGGAGGTTCCATTTTTTCATTGTCATGCAAATGCAAAAAGCATGTGATGCCTTCACTAAGGTTTTGATGGGAAAACTTAGTGAAACTCACCGTGGCATAAATAAAAACACTTTGCATGCATTGATGGAACCAACGGCGTTGTCACTTTGGAGGAGATCCATCACCACATGGAGGTGAAAGGGGAGCCAATGCTTCCACTAGAGGAGCCCTTGTGTCTTTGCAAGGAGTTCCAAATGTTTTATATGTGGGTACCAAGATACAATTCCAGCAGTCATATGTAGCATTTGTTGGGGATTGTGAGATGGATAAGAGAAGAACAACAGGGATTAGCATGGAGGGAAGAAGAGCATTCTCCTTATCTATTTCGGAAAGTTTCTGCACAAGAAAAGAGACCGCACCGCGCAAAGGAGAGAGGGACAAATCACTCCACTCATACATGCAGCTTATTTTAAGATCTTGATGTCTCACTTTTTTGATGGCTTTCCACCTAGGAGGCCATATGATCTAGAGATGATGGGAGGCATCATGCTACTTGGTCCACCACTCATTGGATTCCGAAGGGGTGGAGACATTAATAGGGAGTCCATCACAAAGACGATGAGTTTGGGGATAAACACCAGGAAGAGGGATACACCCTCTCATTTTTTAGTCTCACCCACTCTCATCGCCTATATCGCACTGGATAGAGCTTGATGCATGGATGGGGGATGGCTACTCCATGGATTTGGTGGGAGAGGATACTTCCTTTGAGGGAAGAACTCTTTCATGCTTTGGAGTGGATGGAGGCCACTCATGCTTACATTGCCTAGGACCGGGAGATTCTTTGGAGGTGATAGTCTCTCATGGGAGGCTCATTTCTCGTAGGTCCTTATTTCTATTTGAGCATGGGAAGCTGCATGATGGCATGGCAGCAACATTGGAGGATGAATTTGACATGAGGGGATGTCAAGGTAGCAGCAACAACGTGATGGAGCACCCTATTGTAGAATACCAACGTTGTCTACGTGGAGGATTGATCTAGGATGGAGGACTCGCCTTTGGTTGAGTATTCTCCAGGATCCCGATGCATGCATGATTCTTGATGACCAGGAGGGAGATGAATGATACCAAGTTTATGATATGGTCATCTAACACTATGAAAAATTCTTCTTGGCTAGAGCTTCTAGTCTCAAGAAGAAATTATTGCATGTAGCATATGAGGGCTTCCTAGCTATGCACTCGGATGCATACTTTGATTGGCTAGAGGATTTCACTTGGGAGGGAATTCATCATGGCACTTATCAACATAGGGAGATGCATAGCCCACTTGATTATGGTGGAGAGAACCCTCATAGCCACTTCCCTACTCATTGGAGGTAGAGGGAAATTTCGAGTTGAGCATTTCGCTCCAAGAGCTCAAGTGCATGAGGGAGAAGGTATAATTTCACGTTTTGTATTATACTTCTTTTCCTTGTTTGAGCAGCATGATGTATCAAGAGGGCTTGTACCTTCTTGCATATTATATGGGGATGTACTTGCAGCAATTTGTGAGCGGAAAAATTTTCCAATCTTATGGTGGTTTGTGGAGGAGGCCACATACTTCTTGGTGTGCACTATTGGCACCTATTTGTACTTTCATGATTCCATCTCATGAGATGTTTGTGGCATGGCTGGGAATCCACTTGTTAATTTATGTTTTGATGCGTAAAAAGAGGTGCACCGCGTTGGTCCCATAAGAGAAGAAGTGACCCACTCTCTAGTTGTCTTGTGACAAATTGTTTTTATTGTATTATGCTAACTTGTATTGCTCGATGCTTATGTATTCATAGGGAGCACTATTTGGAGAGTGACTTATATGTTGGGACAACCCATTTGGAGCACTATTCTCCCCATTACACATGCTCTATATTGCAGGGGAGATACCATGGGCAAACCATGATTTCCATACTATTACTTTTTCTTTTCTTGTGGGGGCAAACCACTTGGAGAATTTGGAGAGGCATTTCATGGCTAAATATTTTGATGGGGTAGCTTGGGCCACTCTTTGGAGGCCATACCATTTCAGCCCAAGAACAGCAGGCAGCCCCATATGCACTCTGCGGAGGGAGACAAGAGCTAAAGCAACAAAACTCTCCATTCGACTCATTACATTGCACGTAACCGGGGGCAAGGTTTTCAATCGGATGATAGCATGGTTGAGGGGATCATCGATGGGATTATATTTTCCCATGATTTTCATCACTCCTACCTTGAGGAGGCCATAGTTCGAGCGAGAGGATTTCCACCTACACCTTCTATCTTTCTCGGGTGTACACCATTCCGGTTGCATACTTGGGAGAAGGCATTAAAGGATAGTTTTATTGCAACATATCTTGAGCGAAAGGTGAAGATTGATGATGAGAGGCCATAAGAGAAGAAGGGGGGAGAAATTTTGTTCTTCTATGCGCTTGCTTAGGGGAAAAAGCAACATGTGGGAGGGGAGGGATCTGTAATGTTCCCAATTTTAGCTCTCAAGCTAAAATGGAACATTATAGTGGCATATTTTTATTTTGTTTAATAAAATGGGTAAGGAGACCCCTTAACCCCATTTTTAATGGAAAATAACACTCCTTGTGTGAAAGGGGAAATAATGAAGCAATCGAAATGAACACCCAATGGTGTGAACATGATGAGGATCACCTTGAGTTGGCCATCTTTGACCAAGTCAACAACGCCGCCTTAGAGGGTTGGCTTGCTTGAGAAGACAACACAGCTTTTTGGAGGGAAAGCATTCAAAAGTGAATGGAAACCCTAATGGTGGGGCCTATGGTGAAAGAGAGTTCATTTGATTTATAAGAACGAAGGAGCGAAATCATTTGATTCATTCCTTGATTCAGAAATTTCGTGGTGAAGCCAAGGACTTGCATATCTGGGGCTGTTTAGTAGGATTGCGGTGCTCTTGAGCACTGGGGGTGTTCCCGGTGGGGGATCTCCCACCTCTTACTCATGGGAGGATAGGATTTGAGCTACATTTACTCATTCTCGGAATTTGGCCAAGCTTACTCCTTCGCTGCGCTGTTTTCCCGTATGCAGAGTTGAGCTGTGTAGTCGGGGTAGTAGCAGAGAGGAACTCATAGAGTTCTTCCTTACTTGCCTTTTCAGTGGAGGATGGATTTCTTCATTGGAGGAGTTGTAGAGAAGACTATTGGAGCTGATTTCCAGAACTCGTGGCATCATGCCACTCATTCACCAACTCCAACTGTACAGCTACTTGGAGAAAATACATTATTCCATGAGGGCGGTGTTGAGGGAGATTCTTGTGCTCATGAGGAGGAGTGATTTTGAGATTAAGGGGATCAGCCCCCTTTTTTCCTTGAGGGAATTATTAGAGGAGGGCATCAGAATTTCAGATTAGCCACGGCCCTCATATTCATTTGGTTTTGGGCTTTTAGTGAAAACTAGTTTGTCACTTTTGTATTTTATCGGCATTTCTAGCAATCTCCCCGAGATTGGCTAGAAATCCCACATTGAGCCCATTTTCCTTTCTTGGGCCATTTTATTTGTATTCCTTCCGCTACATTTCATTTGTATACATTCAACGACCTACATCTCCCATACTAGATCGCGGCAGCTTATGTTCTTCCCGCATTCGTGTAGCCGCGCCTACTCCGCATTATATTGTATATCCATTGGAGATTGGTTCTAATGCTTGGGGGCTTTGTTCCTCATGATATTTCTGTATAATATTGCTGATATATTAATGAAATGATGGCTGTGATATTTACCCTCTTATGGTATATTCAGATTTGCAGATTTCCGGGACTTATGTTTTGCATATTGCTGTAAGCTCTTTCATCGAGCATTGTTATAGAGACCTAGATTGGGGAGATCTAAATAACCCATCTAGTGTTATTTCTTTTGGGCTCATTTTCTGCAGGGGAGTTATATTATACATTTCCTAGGGCATCTCGATGGTGTTTTGCCTTATTTATGCGAGAACTTCCTTATACAGACATTCCTCAAGGACCCTATGGCAGAAATTCCCGGAGGTGGAATATTGTATATCCATAGGCAGTAGTCTAAGAAGGGAAAGCTAGCCTCATGATTTCTCCCTTCTTTGGAAAGAGTCATATCCCGTAAATTCCCCATCATTCAATCTCTCGAAATGGACTTGCGATAGCTCGGTGAAGAAGGAAAAATGGAACATCTTAAGATGTTCCCGATGGAGCGAGAAAATCTCCCATTTGGGACATTACAGATAACTAGACAGAGAGATATTTCCAATGAGCTATCTTGAGCTCAATTTTGAGTTGAGTAAGGCCTCCCAAAGTTTCCCGCAATAGCACACTACATTTTTTTCACCCTCATTCTACACTTTTGACCAGTCTTCGGAGAATAATTTTTTGACAAGTCAAATCAAGTCCATTCTGCACAATAAAGGCATGTTTGTAAAGTAGACAGGATAAGCTTTCCAATGAGCTATCCTAGGCCACTTTTGGAAATAGGGAAGGCCTCCAAAAGTGCTCTGAAAAAAGGCACTTCACAAATTGTTGGGAAAAAATATTGAGAGTGAATCAATATTTAGAGTCGATCGAAAACTTTTTTTACTTTTTTCTTTTTTTTCTAAAACCCATACGCTACTTTACTCGAAACAAAACTCGCGTATACACGCGGATATCCTTAAGCAAACTTGCGTATGTCCGCAGCTCTTAATTATGCATTTAATTATTTACTTAGATCATTGCATCATTCATTCATCAGATGTTTAGTAAGCAGTAATCATGAGAAGTAATAACAGAATAAACCATCACACATAAGAAACACACATGAACACTAGTATTTAAGGTGGAAACCTAATTTGGGAGAAAACCACCGCTGATGTCGTCTTTGTCTTCAATATTTATTATAAAGAAAACTTCTTACAATGTTGTACTGGCGCAGACTCATACCAGCACGCAGGCACCCACATGCAGAAGGATGCAACCTTCTCTCGTTCTCCAGCCACTACTGGAAGGGAGCTCCAACCCCCTGATCTCATTGCAATGTTCCTCTCCCCGGAAGGGAGCTACAACCCCCTGCTCTTGTTTACCAACCTCTCCTGGAAGGGAGCCACTACCCCCTGCACTCGTTTATCAGCTACCATTGGAAGGGAGCTACAACCCCCTCACTGAAGGATTCGATCCTCAGCACCACCATGCACCACGTTTCATCAATTTTCATATTGGATCCAACAGCTTCCCTCACAAATATACCTATAGACCTCTTTTCATCGATTTTCGACCGACCCACTCCACACATTTAAGCTCAAACATACATCAAACTAAACTATAAATTCATCAATTCATCTATTGAATCATCAACAATCAACCAACAACTTGATCTTCAATCAACATAATAAGCAACATATTCAACATTCCAACAACCCAGATTCCAGATAATACATCATTAACAAGATAGAAGTAAAACACCAAAATAGATCGTGACATTTCATTCACATACTTCAAAGAAACCATAGATTCCATAAATGCTTTACTTCACCTGAACTCGTATATACGCGCTTTCTCGAGACAAACCCGCGTATACATCTCCACATATTTTAGAACCGACCTCATATTCCAAACATGCTTTTTCTCACAATCCACGCATATACGTGCTTTTTTCAAGCCAACCCACGCATACCACCATTCTCCCGCCATGAACCTGCGTATAGATCTGCAAACATTTTAGGGTTGTGCAACTCTTCAGAACAGATAAATAGCTCAGATATTACCCTTTAATTCAGAAAATATTCGCCACATATCATATCTAAACATTCCATAAACAGATCTAGAGAATGCATAGTCATTTTAGATCTAGAGATCCCTCTTCATCATTTTCTTCATAGGTGCATTATTAATTCAGATCAATCAATAAATTGTTACCCATTCCATGCAGATATACTTCACAGTGAAGTATTCATTAAAACCCAGACCTCTGCACCCACTTGCATTATTATCTTCTTCTCCTTATATAGATTTAGCCTTTATCAATACCATGAGTCAAAACCACTCAACCGCTGATGGTATTCCTGGATGGGATCAATTAGATAATCCAGCGCTCAATACAGTGGGCCAATACCATGGTAATGTCCCATGGTTTTATAAATTTAGAGCACAAATAGGCATACGCTACTTGGTACGTACTTTTCCACGTACATACGCTACTTTGCCTTTACAAACCCGCGTATGCTTTGTGACATATATAATTCATCATTACTCTAGCACTTACTTGAATTCTTTTCTCTGTTACTTCTGAGATGATCTGAAGATACATCATTAAAAAATAGGTTTCTATCCAAAGAAAACTCATCAAGTCAGTTTCCATCAAGAATAGCTTCATCAAGTAGGACAACTTCATCAATTAGGTTTCCATCAAGGACAACACATTGCATCATATTGCCAACAATCTCCCCCTTTGGACTTGATGGCAACCATGATGGTGTTTAATCACCACAACAGATAGATACATTGATTATAACCATTACTCAAACACCATGATACTCTCCCCCTTTGACATCAAGGGAAAAGGGTGGATTAAAACCAAGACAAGGTTTTTCTTCTCTTGTAGAAAGAAGAGCTCTTTAGATCTGATGTGCACTGAAGTTACCATGCTCCCCTTGAGTTCACGCTGAAACTTCAAACATATTTTTCAATGAAGTACATGACTCTATGACCTTTCCTATCACCAAGGACTCATACTTACATCAATGATCCAACCAAGTGGATTTACATATGTGACTCAACTACCCAACCAAGTGGGTTCACAAATTTGAAGAAGTCCTTACATGACTGAATATAACAATTTACATCATAGGTCTCAAAATAACCTTTTCATCAAATTACAAATATGACTTTTTATAACCAATACCAAAAATACCTCAAGAGAGAGATCATATTTCAGAACCATCATAATGCCAACAATGCATTACTCTCAGCAAGGCTAATGCTCCCCCTGAATCTGTGCTCATGTCCTTGAGTTGACTCACTGTTTTTCCTATCAGAAAAACACACGCTTCTGTCTCCAAAGGAAATCGCGTGTATATGCGGCTTTAGTTCACGAAACCCACGTATGGAAATTGAAATACAGAAAAATTTCACAATTCCATCTCCCCCTGAACTTATACCACTTGTACCTGTCTTCTTCACATCAGATGCACTGTTAGAAATAACCACAACCAGAATTACCAAACCAACCATGGGAATCACCATCTATTTCTCCCCCTGTGATGATACATTACTAATCCCTACAATGTATCTCACATCACTCCTGCAGTCATTATGAGAAGTAAGCTTTAGAAGCGGAAGACTGCAGTAGGATTATTATCCCTACTTTTTTGACCGATCCTCCTTCCTTTTCCAGCTTTGCTTGAAATTTCTTATTGTGTGCTGGAAATTATCCAATTTCTCAGATCTATTCATCCTGCATTCTTTTTCTACATGTTCATACTTGTTACAAGCATAACATCTTGTGTGACCAGAAAAGTAAGCATAGGGATCATAATGTGTTTTTCTATTCTTTCTTCTATTGCAATCAGCTGCTTTATGACCAAACTTGTTGCATGAAAAACAATATCCCTTAAAGAAACCTGAGTACCTTTCTGTGTAGAATCTGTTTGTTTGTGACTGAAACACTCTGCTTCTGCAATTGGCTGCAACATGCCCATAATTATGACATTTAAAGCATTCAACATTATTGATCAAAGGAGGGAATGATTTCTTTTGAGAGTTCAAGATTGTCGGTTGACCTTTTGTTTCTTTCAACACTTCAAGTTTTGCATTGATATCCTTTGAATCTTTAGCACTTTCTTGTGAACTAGATTCTCCTTTAACAGTTTCATGAAAACCAAGACCAAATTTAACAGAAGGAGACCTTTGACTACTAAGTATATTGTCCAGAATCTTAGTACTATCTTGAAACCTCAAGAGTTTATATTTTTCTTCTAATTTACCTTTTAAAATGTTTACCTCAACCTCCAATCTTTGGCATTGCTTCTTCATACTTTCTTCGACCCTTCTTCCTTCTTCTACTTGATCATTTAATTTTAAAATCTCTTCTTTCAACCCATTTTCTTGTTCTTCAAATGTTTGTAGAAGTTCTTCATTCTTCTTATTTGATTTTTCCAGATCTTCTTTCAGAGAGATGATTTCTGCTTCAAGTCCTTCACTGTGATTGGTTACTTCATCGTACAACCTTTGATACTTGTTTATCTGCTCATTCATTCTCAAGATCATATCTTTGTAGATAGATTCTCTCTCATTAAATAATATTTGTTGATTTTCAACTTTAATCTTGAGAACTTCTTCTAGATCCATAACATTACTTTCACTATCTTCACCATTGCATGCACAAGAAAGTGAATCACAAGAACAAAAATCAATACCTGTTTCATCTTCTTCATTTTCTGCTATAAATTTTTTCTGAGACATCTTCTTCCCTTGAGTATCCCTCTTCTTTTGCTTCCTTGCCATGAGCACTTGCAGATCTTGGTCAGAATCTTCTTCATCCTCATTTGACACTTCATCATTATCTTCATTTGTATAATAACTCTTTCCCTTTTCAAATTGTTTCCCTTTATCATGATTTTCTTCATAAGGACATTTAGCAACATAATGACCAACTCTTGCACAAGCAAAACACTTAAAGGGAAGCTTACCTCTAAATCTTCCAGTAATTGGTTGGAGTCTTCTCACAAAATTTGCTTCTTCTTCTTCTGATATATAACTTGATTCCTTGAAAACTTCCTTTTCTTTTCCTTTTGCACATGCCTTAAAGGAAACTTCTCTGATTTGAGAGGGACCTCCTTTTCTCATTTCAAAAGCAGTCAGGATACCATGTAGTTGAAAAATAGTAAGAGTTTGCAGATCTTGCTTTTCTTCAATAGCTGATACTTTTGACTCAAATTTTGAAGTCAAAGATCTTAAGAATTTTTCCACCAGAGTAGTATCGGTTATGGTTTCACCCAAACTTCTCATACGATTTACAATATCATCTAGACGTAAAAAGAAACTTGCAATACTCTCATCACTATGCATCCTTAAATTTTCATATTCAATTCTGAGAGTTTGGAGTTTTGCACTTTTTACCTTTGTATCTCCTTCATAGCTTTGAATGATTTTGTCCCATATTTCTTTTGCTGAATTTAGCTGCATCACTTTAACAAATTCTGATTCATACATGCTTCCTAATAAAACATTGACTACTTTGGCATTGATTTCATATTTCTTCCTTTCTGCTGCATCAGTAGGAATAATTGCCGGATACTGATAACCTTCTTCCACGATTGCCCATACTTCTGCACCAAGACTTTGCAAATATGCTTTTGTTCGTATCTTCCAGAATAACAGATTACTTCCATTGAATAGAGGTGGCCTTAGAGAAAATACTCCTTCATGACTTCCCATTGCGACGGATCTCCTTCAAGCGATCAAGCTTCTGTAGAAGGACCTGCTCCGATACCAATTGTTGGGAAAAATACTGAGAGGGGGGGGAGGGTGAATCAGTATTTAGAGATGACTGAAATTTTTTTACTTTTTCTTTCTCTTAAACCCATACGCTACTTTACTGAACCCAACTCGCGTATACACGCGGATATCCTTAAGAAAACTTGCGTATGTCCAGAGATCCTATTAGGCATTTAATTCTTTACTTAGATCATTGCATCATTCATTCATCAGATGTTTAGTAAGCAGTAAGCATGTGCAGTAATAACAGAATAAACCATCACACATAAGCAACACACATGAACACCAGTATTTAAGGTGGAAACCCAATTCGGGAGAAAACCACCGCTACTGTCATCTCTGTCTTCAATATTTATTATAAAGAAAACTTCTTACAACATTGTACTGGCGCAGACTCATACCCGCACGCAGGCACCCACCTGCAGAAGGCTGCAACCTTCTCTTGTTCTCCAGCCACTACTGGAAGGGAGCTCCAACCCCTTGATCTCGTTTACCAGCCTCTCCTGGAAGGGAGCTACTACCCCCTGCACTTGTTTACCAGCCTCTCCTGGAAAGGAGCTACTACCCCCTTGCTCTCGTTTACCAGCTACCACTGGAAGGGAGATACAACCCCCTCACTGAAGGCTTCGACCTTCAACACCTCTACGGACCACGTTTCAACAATTTTCATACTGGATCCAACAGCTTCCTCACAACATACCTTATAGACCTCTTTTCAACAGATTTTCAGACTGGACCCACTCCACACATTTAAGCTCAACATACATCAAACTGAAACTTATAACTTCATCAATTCATTCATTGAATCATCAATAATCAACCAACAACTTGATCTTCAATCAACATAATCAGCAGCATATTCAACATTCAACCAACCCAGATCTGTATGAATACATCATTGACAGATAGCAGTAAAACAACAAAATAGATCAGACATTTCATTCCACATACTTCAGCAAACCCTAGATTCCATACGCGCTTTTACTTCACTGAACCTGCGTATATACACGCTTTCTCGGAGAAAAACCTGTGTATACATCTGCACATATTTCAAAACTGACCTCATATTCCATACGTGCTTTTTCTGAAGCCAACCCGCGTATATATGCACTTTCTCTGCCATGAACCTGCGTATAGATCTGCAAACATTGTAGGGCTGTGCAACTCTTTAGAATAGATAAATAGCTTAGATCTTACCCTTTATTTCAGAAAATATTCGCCACATATCATATCTAAACATTCCATAAACAGATCTAGAGAATACATAGTCATTTTAGATCTAGAGATCCCTCTTCATCATTTTCTTCATAGGTGCATTATTGTTTCAGATCAATCAATAAAATGTTACCCATTTCATGCAGATATACTTTAGAGTGAAGTATTCATTAAAACCCAGACCTATGCACCCCCTCTTACACTATGATCTTCTTCTCCTTATATAGATTTAGCCTTTGTCAATACCATGAGTCAAAACCACTCAACCACTGATGGTATTCCCGGACTGGACTGGCATAATCCAACGTCATCACAAAGGGGCTGGTCACTTCATGGTAATGTCTCCCGGTTTTATAAATTTAGAGTGTAAATAGCAGCTAAGGCGCTTACTTGGTACGTACTTTCCGCGTACATACACTACTTTTCCTTTAGAAATCCACGTATGCTTTGAGACATATCTTATTCATCATTATCTGGGCACGATCGAATTCTTTCTCTATTACTTCTAAGCTGATCCTGTGAGATACATCATTAACAAATAGGTTGCTATCCAAAGACAACTCATCAAGCTTCGCCTTCCATCAAGGACAACTTCATCAAGTAGGTTGCCATCTAGACAACACATTGCATCCTATTGCCAACACAAATGCTTCCTGGAGGGTGCAGGGGGTTTGTTGCTGCGCGCAAATACGTTGAGGGCTTAAATGCTCTGGCAGAGTTGAGGGTGAAAATGCTTAACAGAGGGTGAAAATAACCAGGACATCCCAGAAACATGTTTAAGTGTTAAAACAATAATCTCCAAAGCTTCATAAAGCCACTCATTAACCTCCAGCAAAAGAGTAAGAAGCTAATTTCCATTTAATACCGTCTTCACCAATTCTATGTGTTGAGTGTTGTCAAAATTGAGGTTAAATTTTGGCGTTTGAATTTGTTTAAAACCCTAGTATCCCTATTGCATTTGTGAAAGCTCCCAAATTTCAACCCCTTACACTTTATACCCTTCCCAAAATTACAAATACCCATTCCCAAACCCCTGTTCTACAAAATTCCCTTTCCCTAAAACTTTCTCCCAAAACCCTAAGCCCTAGGTGTTACATTTACCTAGGCACCCAATCCCCAAATCCCCAAATCCCTATCCTAAATCTCATTATACTACTACTCCCTATCCCCTCCCCCATTTCATACATCCCTAGCACCATCTCCTTCATTTTCCTTTTCCCATTCTTGATTCCTAAAAACATATCACCATCCACTTCCCTAGGATTTAAATAAAAACACCATGGTAGAAGAGGAAGAAAACATATCATACAATGAGGGAGAGGAAACATAGGTGAGGAGGCCACATAAAGAGGGAATAGCACACAAATTTGAGCCAACAAGTACTAGAGAATTTATGGCATCTCCTATGGCAGTGACATGTTTCAAACATGTGGGCTGCTTTGATTTATGTGAATTGGTCCAGGACTACAAACCCTAATCAAGCAGAAAGAGAAGAGTAAGTTTGATTTGCTCATTGATGCATCCATGATAACATATCATACCATATCAGGTCTCCATGAAGTAATTATGAAGCAATTATGAGGAAATTTGAAGAAAATTTGGGAAAATTTGAAAAAAAATTCATTTTTTTTGAAAATTTTCCAGAAATGTACTATTTGGTCACCTTTTTGGAAAGAATATTGTGGCCAAAAAAAAATGAATTTTGAGAAACTAGAGGAAAATTTTGTTCATAACATTCCACATAACAAAAAACTCTCTCAGTTTTGCCAAAAACCTCATGGTTAGTGAGATATTGCTCAATCTTGGAGGCCAATGTTTCCACAAAATTCAGAATTTTTACACAGTTTGACTGTCATTTGTGTAACACCCTAGGCTACACAAATGTTTGGGGAAATTTTTGAGGAAAATAATGCCACCATTGGATTCCTAAGGATAAATAAATTCCATAAAACCATGTTCCAGCCTTTATTTGCAGATTTGATAGGTGAAAAGGTAAAAAAACTACCTAAAAATCACATTTCTGCCCTTGTTTTGGCTTAGGTGTTGTGTAAATAGAAGTATTGAGAGATTTCCGTTTTGAGGGGGGAAATGACCATCATTTTGGAAACTAAAGGTTGATCTGGAAACTAGACTTGAAGGGCTTTCCAACAAGCTATCCTGGGCCCAATTTGGACACCGGGAAGGCACCCAAAATCAGGCTGCAACATGGAGGGCGCAAATGACCATTTGCTGATATTTTTTTGGGGTTTCACTAAAATTTTGACTTTAATTCAGAAATTCATGTTTCTACCTATGTAATTGAGGATGGTAAATGTAATTAGGATATGGATTAGTTACCTAGAGGTAGATTCATTGGGTAAAAGTTACCATTGAGTCAAATGAATCAGTTTGAATGTATTTAGGGAGGAGTCACTTGGACCTCCCTACACTCTAGGTATCAGTTTAGATTATTGTGGATCAGCTCCTCAACTTAGGGATTCGACCCCTGAGGTTGGGAGAGGTTGTTTGAGGCCTATATCTTGTACTTTGTGACTCATTTTCAAAGGTTGGAATCCATTTGGATGCTAATTTATTGATCAAGGAACTATTGTACTCAGTTTTGGCCAGTGAATAAAGAAGAGTTGCAGCTATTTTTTGGGATACATGTGGTATGATGTTTATCATTGTTTTTTCTTCAGTTTCATATGCTAGAAT
This sequence comes from Pinus albicaulis, assembly GCA_034641835.2. Lineage (NCBI taxonomy): Eukaryota > Viridiplantae > Streptophyta > Pinopsida > Pinales > Pinaceae > Pinus > Pinus albicaulis. The sequence continues at coordinate 52,271 of JAXQQM020072821.1, read as the reverse complement.
GTGTTGTATTCATACTCATTACATCTCTATGTTATGAGTTCTTTCAAGTTGATAGGCAGAACACATGCTTGCTCATGCTCTGTTTTGGGAAAGATTTCATAATTTGTCCATTTTCCTCTGTTTAGGAAGAATACATCTCCCATGCTCTTCCTAGCTCCTCATCAACCTTAAAACCATCTCATCACAATCATCTTTAAAGTGGTAAGCCTTATGCCTACCTTTCCACATTGAATCCCTACAACCCTATCTCATTTGCCATGACCTAGCTCCCTAGACCTAATTTCTTCATCCACTGAAACCCAACCAAATCAAAATAAAAAAAAACCCTCTACACTTATATCTAGTCTAAAGCCCTAATTCCGCTAGCCCTCTTGTCTTTGACCTTGTGGAGAGAATCCTCTCCAACTTGGTAGGGCTAGCTACCAAGCCAAAATTCTGGTCTGTGGTTACCTTTGTTGGGATTCCTTCTTCAACCTTGGGAATCTGGCAGAGTGCTAACACTTGGATGAACTCACAAAGAACCCTAGTCAAATAACTCTCTTCAAACCCTAAAAGAAAAAAGGCTTCATAAAATACCTAGGCCTATGTTGTAGCTAAATTTTGCAAATCTAAACCCCTAAGATTTTATTAAAAAAGGTCCAACTAGGAAACAAAATCACAAGCCTATCAGGGTTACAATAGGGTCAATGAAATAATTTCTCTGTGATAGAGATAGTAAAGGTAAAGACAACTTGATCACTTATAGAATAAAGTGCCATGAGTTGTGCTTACCCTATTTACACCACTTCTCAAATTCTAATCAACATTTAAACAAAGTATTCGGATAACTAGTCAAGAAGTTGTGTGAGACTAATGCATATCTCTTAATGCATTTCAAGAATGTTAATGGGAATAATCATTATGTAGTTTCTGTCATAGATGGTTGCAAGATCAAGTTTCTGAAATTTGACAGGATTCCTCAAAGTTTAATGAAGGAAATTTATCATGTACAATATTGTCAATAGTTATGGATAGGGAAGTTTCACCTTCAATGACAAGTACATAAGTACCTAAAGTTGAGACTTTGCACCTACAATATCTATTTCATTTCATTATTTTACAAATTACTGGACTGCTAACCACATCTTTTGTTACTACTGCACTTTCTCTCTCTTTAACTACTCTTCCAACTTGAGTGAGCCAAAGAATGCAACGTTATGTTTTCATCAAAGGGAGAAGTGGCATTCCTCTTGTTCGAGACATTGGAATAATTTTTATATGACAAAAGCCTTCTACCTTTTTAATTAGAGAATGGACGGTGCACCTTTTGTTGAAGAAGCTTGATCTCCAAGAGTATTATTGGCATCCTAATACGAGATCAAATGATTCAATGAAGCATCAAACATAATGTTTGTGAGGCTTATAATGATTATAATGATACAATGAACTATAGTGTCCATCATGGGGAATTAAATCCCATTCTAGTTTGGTATGATACACTTCTGTCAAAATGTTTTAAAGCAAAGTGTGAATGGCGTGTTGTATGTTAACTCGCAGGAAATATCCCATATCGAATCTTCAAAGCCAATAAACCATGTTGCTTCGAAATGCGCTCAAAGCGTATAATACATTGTTGAACGAATATAAAGGAAACCAAATGGAACGGTTAAATTGGGACAATGAACTCATCACACAGATCTCTTGCTTCAAACATATTATTGTGACTAGTGAACAACATCGTATGTGTAGATATGATATTGTATGACACCGTTCAGTGTAAGAACATATGCTCGCTACAATCTGCTAACGTTCAAAGTCACTCCATGCTTAAGTACTTCGTAAAATTCTTCCGATGTAAAAAGGACTGTAAATCACAATCTATTGTTGAAAAATATATGATTAAAAGATACAACTTCAGTAAAGGAAATAATATTGCTATTTTCCTTTTCGATTGTACCAATCCAAAGATAGGTGCGAAAATGAAGTTTTTGGAGGAATACATTCTCTCTTATGTATTTTGAAATGCAAGGAATGTTGGACTCAGTATGCTGCACTATTCTGTCGGAGGAGATGGAGGCATCGTCAAGCAGAGTATCGAAATTATCCAAGCAGGCAATTTATTCCTGGCTCAGCTCAACAATCATGAAATTTGTCAAACGTTATTGAGGCAGAAGTAATTTCCAGTATACCAATTTCGCAGGTGGCACCATGCAACGAAATTCAAATTGATTTTATGAACAAATCAAGCCAAATTTTGAAAACCTGCCACTTCAGTTTTTTTCAAACTGACCCCAATTAATTTTCATGCAAGAGGATTCAAGAATTGTTCGCAGTTTCAAAGATTTTCCCGGTTCTATGTGAGGGTGTACGTCTACAAACGTCTATCACAAATTAATTTTGGTTTGTAAATAAACCAGATCAATGACCCTAAATCATTTGACATCCAAATCAATGGATTTATGATGAGCATATGAAATTGAAGTTTAAATGACAGGTACTTGTCAGAAACATATATTTTCCAAAACTGGCCATCGAATGATCTACAAACCAGCCTAGATCCATCTTAACTCCGGATCTATCAAGCGCCGAGAAGGATCAAATCTCTCGAGGTGAAAACCTCTTTTTTGAGTGCAAAACTTGAGGAAAGGTTTTCACCTCGAAAGATTTGATCTCTCTCGGCGCTTGATAGATCCAGAGTTAAGATGGATCTAGGTTGGTTTCAATCGTGTGCGACCAAGGAAAATCTATTGATAATATAAAGAACATATGCTTAATTTTATCGATAATATGTAAATACATCTAATATTAACATAACCATTTTAAATATGTTAAATATGTCTGAGATTTATTGAGTCATTTTAATTTTAAATTTGATTAGTTACCTCAGTTTGTTGAGATGATAAATATTGTAAAATAACTTTAATGATGAAAAAAAATTTTGAATGCAAAGTGACAATGTAATAATATTGAATGATAGAAACTGTGAATAATAAGAATGTAGTCAATTACGAATAGTCTTCATTGTGATTGTGATCAATTTCAAACTATTTTCTTCTACTATTCTTATTTTCACCCATGTTAATTTTCTCATATTTTCATATTGATTATTTGAAAAGGACAATTGGAATCATAAACCATTTAAATATTTAGCTCGAGCTGTTGTAGTAAACATCATACCTTGTCTCTCTTTCTCTCCAATATTAATAGGTTGAATTACTATAACACAAAAATCAACATACATTGTTAATAATTTTTTGCGCTTACACTGAAATCGTTGCACACACACTATTAATCTAATGACTTTAAAATTAATGTAACGTCATACATCAAATTAGAAATCAACATATACACTGAAATCAATGCAACTAATGCAAGAAATCAAATAATAATAGAAAACAACATCTACACTAAAATCAATGCATATAATGCAAGTAATGAAATATGATTAGAAATCAACATCTACACTCAAATAAATGAGTCTAGTGCAAGTAGGAAAATAGGATTTAAAGCCAACATTTACACTGAAATCAATGCATCTAGTGCATGCAATCAAATAGGATTAGAAATCACCATCTACACTAAAATAAATGCATTTAGTGCAAGGAATCAAATAGGATTATAAATCATCTACATTTAAATCAATGCATTTAGTTAAATCATCTACATTTAAATCAATGCATTCAGTGTAAGCAATCAAATATAATTATAAATCAACATCTACATTGAAATTAATGCATCTAGTGCAAGCAATCAAATAAGATTAGAAATCACCATCTACACTGAAATCAAGGCATTTAGTGAAAGCAATCAAATAGGATTAGAAATCACCATCTACATTGAAATCAATCCATTCGGTGCAAGCAATCAAATAGGATTAAAAATAATCTACATTGAAATCAATTCATCTAGTGAAAGAAATCAAATATAACCAAAAATAAAAATCTACATTAAAATTAATGCATCTAGTGAAATCAATCAAATAGGATTAGAAATCATCATCTACACTGAAATTAATGCATTTAGTGCAAGCAATCAAATAGGATTAGAAATAATCTACATTAAAATCAATCCATCTAGTGTAAGTAATCAAATATCATTAGAAATCAACATCTACACCAAAATCAATTCATCTAGTGCAAGAAATCAAATAGGATTAGAAATCACCATCTACACTGAAATCAATGCATCTACTGCAGGAAACCTTTTTCCCTCTCTCCCCCATATATATCTATATATCCATCAATCTCTCCTTATTTTTCTCTTTATCTCACCCCACCATACACACACTCTCTCTCACTCCATATCTATCAATTTCCTTGTCCGTCCCTCCTTCTCTCCATCTATCTTTTTTTCTCTTCACCTTACATCTATATCTATATCTCACTCTATCTCTCTATATCAACTCCAAAACATAAACTCTCTTTCTCCAATCTATCTATATATCTATCACTCCCTCCTCCTCCTCCTCCTCCTCTCTCTCTCTCTCCCCCCCCCCTCTCTCTCTCTCTCTCGCTTCTATCTCTCTTCCTTCCTGCTACCCTTTCTCCCACTCTCTCCATCTTCTTTATCACTCCCTCTCTTTCTCTCTCCACCTTTCACCCTCTATGTCGTTATTCTTACCTCCCCCTCTCTCCCTCTCCATCTTCATATCTCTTTCCCTACCTCTCTTCACTCTCTATCTCTCTCTCTCCTACAATCCTCTCTTCCTCTCATCATTCCTCTCTCACCTCCTTATATTTGATCCCCCAGCTCTCTTTCTTTCTCTCTCTCTCTATCCTCCAATCCTCTCTTCCCCCATCACTCTATCTCACTCTCCAACTATCTTACTATTTATATCCCTTTATCCTTCTCTCCCCCCTTGTCTCCATCACTCCTCTTTTATCCTTCTCGCCCCCTTGTCTCCATCACTCTTATGTATCTTTATCCCACCCATAAACATACACACTCTCTCTCCATCTCTCCCTTGTCACTCCCTCTCTATTTATTTCTTCTTCCTTTCCTCGCTCCACCTCCGCCTCCAACTCCATCTCTCTATCCCTCCTTCTCTCCTCCACCTCTCATCCTTTCTCTCTCTCCCTTTCTCTCCTACCTCCCTCTCCCTCCCCCCTTCTTTCTCCCTCTCTCACTCTCTACCCTCAAATCCTCTCTCCTTCTCCCTCCCTCTCTCCTTATCTCTCTCCCAACTCCATCTTTATGTCTCCCTCTCCCCCTTCTCTAACTCTCTCACTCTTCTCACACTCTCTCTCTTCATTCCTCATCTCCCTTCTCCTTCAATTGATCTCCATATCTCCCTTGTCACTCCCCCTATTTCTCCACCTCTATCATATATCATGATATATTAATATATATATTACAATATAAAAAATTTAATATTCTATTAATCTAAACATATTAAATTTAATAATATTAATATTTTAATATTAATGTTAGGGTTAATAATGTTTTTTTTGCATGGTATTAATAATAATTTGGTCCATGGTATTTGACCCTTATACTTCATATATAATTAGATCTTGATTTCTAATAGCATTTGATATATTTTTATTTATTTACCTTACCTCTTTATACCTCTTTTATATTTATTTATTTACCATACCTATTTTATAAATATATTATTTGGCCCATGGTATTTTCCCATGGTATTATTAATAATTTGTCCCGTGGTATTTGGCCCATGGTATTAATAATAATTTGTCCCATAGGCTTCACATAAATAAAACCTATTTTTGAGTTTTTGTAAATATAAAGTGGTTTATTGAGTAATGTTTTATTTATTTACCGTACCTCGTGAGTAATATAAAAAGAGGTTTTATTTATTTACCATACCTATGATTTATTTATATTTTTACGTATTTACCATATCTCTTTTTTGAGTGTTAGTAAACTCTTCATATTTTAGGTTTATATCGTTTAAATTTATTTCTAATAAATTTTTAATTGTTCATTTATATGTTTATGTAAGCTATTGTTCAAGTCGACATTTTTTTTGGCTTCCAACATATTTACACATCGGGGTCATACTGGGCTATAGAATGCGCCTCTCGGCGCAACCAACCTAGATCCATCTTAACTCCGGATCTATCAAGCGCTGAGAGGGATCAAATATCTCAAGGTGAAAACCTCTTTTTTGAGTGCAAAACTTGAGGAAAGGTTTTCACCTCGAGAGATTTGATCCCTCTCGGCGCTTGATAGATCCGGAGTTAAGATGGATTTAGGTTGGTTTCAGTCGTGTGCGACCAAGGAAAATCTATTGATAATATAAAGAACATATGCTTAATTTTATCGATAATATGTAAATACATCTAATATTAACATAACCATTTTAAATATGTTAAATATGTCTGAGATTTATTGAGTCATTTTAATTTTAAATTTGATTAGTTACCTCAGTTTGTTGAGATGATAAATATTGTAAAATAACTTTAATGATGAAATAAAATTTGGAATGCAAAGTGACAATGTAATAATATTGAATGATAGAAACTGTGAATAATAAGAATGTTGTCAATTACGAATAGTCTTCATTGTGATCGATTTCAAACTATTTTCTTATACCATTCTTATTTTCACCCATGTTAGTTTTGTCATATTTTCATATTGATTATTTGAAAAGGATAGTTGGAATCGTAAACCATTTAAATATTTAGCTCTTGCTCTCCTTGTCTCATATTTAGTAAACATCATACCTTGTCTCTCTTGCTCTCCAATATTAATAGGTTGAATTACTATAACACAAAAATCAATGTACATTGTCAATAATTTTTTGTGCTTACACTGAAATCATTGCACACGCACTATTAATCCAATGACTTTAAAATTAATGTACCATCATACATCCCATTACATCAAAGTAGAAATCAACATATACACTAAACTCAATGTAACTAATGCAAGAAATCAAATAATAATAGAAAACAATATCTACACTAAAATAAATGCATCTAATGCAAGTAATGAAATATGATTAGAAATCAACATCTACACTCAAATAAATGAGTCTAGTGCAAACAAGAAAATAGGATTTAAATCCAAAATATACACTGAAATCAATGCATCTAGTGCATGCAATCAAATAGGATTAGAAATCACCATCTACACTGAAATAAATGCATTTAGTGCAAGGAATCAAATAGGATTATTGTTTGGTCTCACTCTAGTCTCCTAAATTGAGCTCATTTAATTGTCAACCAGGGTTGGTAAACTGCTGAAGTGAAGTGTATTGTATGTACCTAGGTGTTTGTTTCTTAATGTGTTGTGTGTAGTGTTTTGTGATGTTTTTGGTCTTTTGTGATGATTTATGATGTTTTTGATCTTTTGGTGGCTTTATGTTCACAAGAAAAATGACTAGAAAGCTAATGGAAGGAAGCTAATGATTAAGAAAAACAGAGTGAAGCCTAATTGGTTGATGTAAAATGGTAAATGCAAATGCAATACTATAAACAGAATCAAATCTAAACTATGACTAAGCAAAAAAAAAGCTTGATAATGAATTTTAAGCAAATGATTCAAAACACAAACTCAACTTGTCAAATTCTTTCATCAAAGGCATTTTGAGAGAGAGCTTGAGACATGGTCAACTAAGTGTGCAAATCCTCCTAACTAAACAGTTAAACAACTAACTTATAATGATACAACATTTTATCCTTGATTAGAGATTTATTGAAGTATATTTGGAGCAAAACATTGATACCATCATAAGGTCTTCTACTCTAAGACTAGTTCCTAACTCTATTCTACAACTTAGTTTGATGACACTACACTTCACTCAAAGGTTATAGATTTTTTGAAATAGTCTTTTGAGGAAATGTTTGTTTGTGAAATGATAAGGAAGTTGCAGAAGTACTTCAGGCCTTAAAATGATATTGTCTTCTGTTCATATGGTGAGGAATCAATTATGGATTTTAGAACAAGAAGAGGTTTGTGAATAATGAAGGTTGTTTTATTAAGTTTAACAACTGAAGTAATCTAATATGCAGTGAATGACAACTGAATATGGAGTGTAAATGTGATGAGTTAAGCTAAAACTGAACTTAAAATGTCACTAGCCTAAAACAGTGCTGAACTACAAGTCATTATCAAACTTAAAACAAAATAACTGAGCATGAGTTAAGTACAATTAAACTCCGGAGTATCCTAAATAGGCTATCATGCATTATTCTATGGAATTATACAGTCTGTTTGTTCATCATGATTGGTATTTTGGAAGAGTTTCTTAGAACAATCCTAACTGTACAATTCAGTGCAAATGCAAACGTAAAGACTGAAAGCAATGAAAAACTAAGATATCGTAGCTATCTCCTACCCATCATTATGATATTTTGGAAAAGCATTTTAAGAGCAAGAACATCTATGGTACTTAGTAAAAACACACAACTGAAGCATTCAAGATCACAATCATGCTTAAGACATTATAAGGATTTTTTGGAAGAGTTTCTTCTTTTGGAAGAGTGCTTAGCATAAGTATAACTGTGATGGTGAACAAAAGAGATTACAATTAAATCCTACAACACTATAGCCATATCCCATTCATCATTATAATCTTTTGGAAGAGTTTCTTCTTTTGGAAGAGTTTTTAGAACGAGTATAACTATAGTAGCTAATGAAAACAACTACGAATTCAACTTCAAAAATGTAAAAGCAGCTAGAATACTTATCTAAATTACGCAAATAAATCCGTACAAGGGGCAGGGGCCCTCTACCACCAGACGGAATCTAACTTCAAATCAAATCAACGCTTTCAAAACAATATTGTCTGCTTCATTAAAGGTGAAATAACTTGAACAGAGCAATCCGCGTCTTCAGAAATGTAGCACAGAATCTAAGCAAAATCTGGAAACAAAATCTAGCCTAGCTCTCGGTTTCCCAAGTGTTTATATAACAAATGTACATAACAAGACTTGAAACAATTCTAGGATCATTGTCTTTCCTTATCGAAATCACATTAGGACTCTTGAAGTGGCTGCGTAAAAAGGAAAAGGACATCTGGACTAAGACAATCCTACTAGAAGTCTGCCTTCTTAAATGTGTTCCCACGTACCAAAACCATATCCAGAATTTGTTTCTTCCTTCATGGTGAGCAACGAACAATGTAGACATGACGTGGAATATGCCCATATGCGGTTTTTCTTGAGAGGCCACCTAGAACATACCCAAACGTGAAGACAACTACAAAATTTCCGGTTAGCTACGGAATGTCTGCATTCTGCAGCTAGTTCCGGTCAAAATGCATTACAATGGCAAAAATCACAAAACTTAGCAAGTCAGTCATGTTAATCATTCTAAAAGTAATTTTAACTAAATTCATTGATCAATTGGATCTGGAATAGCAATGGACAAAGGAAAATGAGGTAAAGTAGAATGAAAGGAAGCACAATCTTGAGGCTCAACATACCCCCACTGCTGACTTCTTGCATGTCCTCATGCAACTTATCCTATAAAATCAGAGGCTTCTACAAGAACATCTAATCCTCTCCTTCTCCTTTGCCTGGAAGCTAAAGATCTTCTGGGTTTTCTGATGACAAGTTTAAACCTTAAGTTGGTAAGTGCCCTGATTAGCTTCTTGTTCCTCTTCTTCAACTTTTCATTAGCCTTTTCCACTTTGTCTATATGTAGGGATAAGGTTGAGTTCATATCGGTTTTGAGCTTGATTTGTTCCTTCAAAATTTCATTCTCATTTTTGATGTGTCTATTAAGTATCTCTAGCTCATACCTATCCCTTCTTAACACATCTATTTCAGACAGTGGAGGACTAGGGGTTCTCTCTCTGCTCTCTGAAGCTTTCCTTTCCAAAGTTTCAACATAATCATAAACTTCTTGTTGAGCAGGGTCAATTTCAGAGGTTCCTTCATTAAAATCCTCTTTAACATCTTCTTCAATAGATGTTTCCTCATCTTCTATATTAATCACCCTTGTTTGTTTGATTTGAGTTTTCCTTAGTTTCCCCTTTAGTCTATGGCTTCTTCTTGGCTGAGAAGATCCCTCTCCTTTCTCTGTGGCAGATTTCCTGATTACCTTCTCTTTCTTAAGTTGTCTCTTGATTTGAGTCAACTTCTCTGAGATGATTTCCTCACTACTTTCTTGGACTGTTTTGTCAATTTCAGTTTTTGAAGTTCTCCATTTTCTACTTCTCCTTGTGGGCTGTTGTTCAGGTGAGGGTTCTTTTGGCTCTTCAAAATGATTTCTTATCAAGAAATTGTCCCATGTATCATTTGTTTTGGCTAAATGGTGTTCAATTAAAATCTTCACCAAGCCATGATGGTATAGAGTTGTCTCTAAAAATTGAACCATTCTTTGAACACAGGAAGCCATCTTCTTCAAACTTTGAAGCAAGAAGTAGGGTAAGTTTAAGTCTTCCCCCAAAAAATGCATTATCAGTCTAATGCGGTAAACATAAAATGTGCCATATCTACCCTCACATGTAATAAATTTTTGTAGAATAAGTAGTATGTTTCTCCATTTATTTTTCAATGCAGAACTTGGAATTCCTTTCTTAAACACAGTGACATCCATACCTGGTGATTTTAGAATTTGCTTCCATGATTCATGATGGAATTCTCTGTTTTTGAACCATATCTCTCCATTTCTAAGCAACCCTGTAGCTTCTGCAATGAAAACTTCAGTGACAGTGAATTTGACATCTCCCACTTCAACTTCAGCTCCTTGAAATGATCTTGCAAATGTTTTAGTGACTTCTTTGTGGAAGCCATTAAATTTCTCCAAAAATTGTAACCATCCTATCTGTTGCAAAATTTCTTTGCATTGAGGGTAGCCTTCTAGGTATTTTGTACCCACTGGTTTAGTTCTTACAATGAAACCCATAATTTCTTCTTCAATGTTCAGATTAATACTCTTTCTACCCACTGAAACAATAACTTTCACCTTCGAATTGAAATGGCTTCAAGTTCTTAATGACAATGGCTTCAAACTTTGGAATGATATACCTCTGGTTGATAGTGAAAACAGCTTCAAACTTTGGACTGATATGCCTCTGGTTGACAATGAAAAATGGCTTCAAATTCCCACACTGCTATACCTCTGTCTCTCGGTGATAAATGGCTTCAAATTCCCATACTGCTATACCTCTGTCTCTTGGTAACAAATGGCTTCAAATTCTTCACTGCTATACCTCTGCGTTTACAGTGATAATGCTCAATCTCTGCCCACGGTGATAGTGCTTTGATATCCAAACTGATATACCCTTTTTGCTCTGCTCTCGGTGATAAGGATATCTCTGCTTGCGGAATGAAGTGCCGGCTACATAATGGAGTGATGGAAGTAGTTACGGAATGAGGTAATGGAGTGAGGTGGAGGAAAAAAATTAATGATTGAAAAGACGACGGAGATTTTTACAACGGAAAAGAAAATCATCATTGAATGATTTGGTTGGGTGACGTGAAGAATTCAAACACTCCGACCATTTGAACCGCTTAAATGATATCGGGTATAGAATTTGAAATGAGAGATTTTAATCCAAAGTTTGTGGAGGGTTTATTGGTCATGATCAATAAAAATAATTAAAACAACCTTTTCGAACAATTCATAACTAAAACTATGCTAAACTTTATGAAATGCCATTATAATCTAAACTTGTTACCTCTGCTTTTCATTTGATTTTTGTAGTCTTTGTCTACTTTGTTCACCTTTGGAAGAGTCTTCATAATTCTTCTTGATTCTTCTTATTCATGGATACACTGGATCATTTTTTTGCAATTCTAATGTCTGCTAATTAATGTCTTCAGGATTTGTAGCTGCGGAATGACTGTCTGGCTGCAGAAAGGCTGATCAGTTGTAGAATGTCTGTTAAGCTGCAGAATGTACATGTAGAGTATTTTAATCATGGAATGGAGTGTTTTTGGAATATAGGTGAAATGCTATATGGTATGAATGAAGATGGATGATGAGACATGATATGTATGAAGTGGATGATGAAATGGAATGGATTCAGTTTATGAAATGGAGTGGAAGAACATAAGAACTGCCCTGCAATCCATGACATTTGTTATTCATTTGCAGTAAGACATCAGACTTTAAATTTTGACATGAAAATGAGATGGATGGAGTATGGAATGAGATGAATGAAATATGGAATGAAGTAGAATATGAATGAATGAATGAAATGGAGTATGAATGGATAAGTGGATGGAATTAAATGAAATGAGATGGATCATAAGCACTATGGATCTGAACTTATGATTTTGTAATAGTTGCTTGTAAAAACAAAATGGAAAAGTTAGAGTGTCAGAGAGACTCTGATTTTCACCCTATCTTTTCTGTATAAACATGCCAATCAATGATTGGTTTTCATGTTTATACCTTTATTTTATTTTATTTTATTTTTATTTTTATTTTTTTAAAAAGAGAAATGCTTCAGAAAATTTAATCAAGTTGATGAAGAAGAGAGATTCTTCTTCATTAACTTAACATCACTGCTTTCTTGGAACTTCTTGACAAATTCTTCTCTTGAGAGTGGTTTATGATATAGCTTCAATCTATGACCATTCACAAGAAAAGTGACCTCTTCTTCATCTATAGTTCTGATTTTTACTGACCCATTATCAAAAATTTCAACAATTTCATATGGCCCAAGCCAATGTGTCTGAAATTTACTTTGAAAATCCTTGAATTTTGAATCAAACAAGAGAGCCCAGTCACCTTCTTTGAATTTCTTCTCTTTGATGTACTTGTCATGCCATCTAGCCCTTTGCTGTTGGACTAGACTTGTTTTCTGAACTGCTTCTTGTCTGATCTCATCCAATTCATTAATCTGCTCCAGTCTATGCTTTTGTGCCTCCGTCAAATCAAGTCCTAGCTGAACTGCCATTTTGAAAGTTTGAATATGGAACTCTATGGGAAACAAAACTTTCTTTCCATAAACAAGCTCATAAGGAGTATGGCCTGTTGTGTTTCTCCATGTAGTTCTATAGGCCCACAAGGCTTCAGGAAGCCTATCTACCCAATCTCTTCTATGTAAATGAACAGTCTTTGTTAGGATTCCTTCAATGACCTTATTGGTAGATTCCACTTGACCATTTGCTTGTGGATGATAGGGAGTAGATTTTCTATGCCTGATTTTTACCTCTCCATCATTTGCTCCACTAGCCTTGATGTAAATTGAGCTCCTTGATCTGTAACAATTTCTCTTGGGACACCAAAACAAGTAAAAATATCCTCAAAAAGAAAAGTAACTACATATGCTTCATTAGCAACAAGTAATGGCTTGGCTTCTACCCATTTGGTAACATAATCAGTGCAAACTAATATATATCTCTTTTGTCTTGATGGAGGACTAATAGGTCCTACAAAATCCAAAGCCCATTTTTCAAAAGGTTCAATATGTACTTGAGGTTGCAATGGCATCTCACCTGAAGGAGAAGGTTTCCCTACCCTTTGGCAACTGTCACACCTTTTGACATACTCTTTAGCATCTTTAAACAAGGATGGCCAATAATATCCTAAATTAAGGATCTTATAGGCCGTCCTCTTATCTGCAAAGTGTCCGCCACAAGGTTCATCATGACATGCCTTGAGAATCTCAGGCATCTCATCTTCACGAACACACCTTCTAATGATCAAATCTGGACCTGTCTTGTACAACTCATTAGCAACCCATGAATATTTTGCACTATCAAAAATGATTTTTCTTTTATCCCTTGCATTCATAATTGAAGGAAATTTTCCTGAAACTAAATAATTAGCAATATCAGCAAACCATGGAGTTTGAGTAGAGATTGCAAAAAGATATTCATCAGAAAATTGATCTTCAACCGGAGTGTCATCTTTGATATTTTGGAGTCTAGATAGGAAATCAGCTACTGTGTTTTGTTTTCCAGGCCTATCTAGAATAGTAATGTTGAATTCTTGTAAGAGAAATAACCATCTTATAACTCTGCCATTAGTAATGGATTTATTCATTAAGTATCTAATTGCAGAATGATCAGTGTGAACAAAAGTTTCATAGCCTATTATATAGTGTCTAAATTTGTTTATGGCATGAACAACAGCTAAAAACTCTTTTTCAGTTACAGTATAGTTTAACTCTGCAGGAGTCAAATTTTTACTGGTATAATAGATGGCATAAGGAATCAAATCTTTTTGTCCCAATACTGCTCCTAGAGCTGTATCGGAAGCATCTGTCGAGATATGAAAAGGTAACTTCCAGTTAGGTCCCCTTAATATAGGTGCTTCAGAAATTTTGGTTTTCATGGTTTCAAAAGCTAACTGGCAATCAGAAGTCCACTTGAATTCACAATCTTTGGTGAGTAATTTGAAGAGTGGAGATGCTATTTTGGTGAAGTTTTCTATAAATCTCCGATAATATCCTGTAAATCCTAGGAAACTTCTAACATCTCTTTGACAACTTGGAATGGATAAGTTAGATATGACTTCAACTTTAGACTCATCAACTCTAATCCCATCCCCTGAAATGTGGTGCCCTAAAACAATACCTTCAGTAAACATCATAAAACATTTTTCATGACTAAGTGAAAGGTTTGCTTCTTGACATATTTTTAAAACTTTTTCCAAGTTGTCTAAAGCTTCTTCAAATGAGTTTCCATAAACTGTGAAATCATCCATGTACACCTCTACACAATCATGTATTAGATCTGAAAAAATTCCTAATACTACCCTTTGGAATGTTGCAGGTGCATTGCATAATCCAAATGGAAATACTCGGTAAGAATAGGTACCCCAAGGACAGGTAAATGTGGTTTTGTCTTGATCTTCAAGTGCTACTTGGATTTGGTTGTAACCACTAAACCCATCTAGGAATGAGAAGTACTTTTTGCCAGCTAATGTATCTAACACTTGATCTATGAAAGGTAAGGAAAAATGGTCTTTAAGAGTAGCTTTGTTTAATTCTCGGTAGTCAATACATACCCTCCATTTACCATTTTTCTTTGGCACAATTACCAAAGGAGAAACCCACTGACTATCCGAAATAGGATAGATAAAGTTGACATTCAACAATTTCTGCAATTCTTCTTTAACAATCTCCCTAAGATTTGGATTCATCCATCTTTGAGGTTGTCTGATTGGTTTACAATTTTCCTCTATATAGATGTGATGAGTGCAAGTCTTGGGGCTTATCCCTTTCATGTCAGTGTATTCCCATGCATATGCAGAAGAATGTCTCTGTAATACTTTGACTAACTCTTCTTGTTGATATTTTTCTAGGTTCTTGTTTATATTCAAAGTTTTGCCTAGAAATATCTCACTTGTAGAGCTGCCAAATTTATCCATAGAATGAAGAGACATATGCCTTGATGACAAAAACTCAATATTGGATCCCTCTTGAAATGATTCATGTTTGTGTTCTGGAGAGAATTCAAAGTTTTCTAGAGTATTCAGAATTTGATTATCTTCACTAATTTCTAAAATTGTGAAGAGTGGTTGTAAATATTCTTCATCCTCTATCCATTGAGTGTCATCTAGATCCGTAATTGTCCTAGCTGGAGGATATAAAGTGAATTTCTTAGTTGAACTACCATCAGAGATGTACATATCACCGGATCTACAACTAATAAAAGCATCAGCTGTAGCTAACCAAGGTCTTCCTAATATAATAGGATGGCCTCCTAGATTATTCTTAGGAGTTAGGATCATGAAATCCATAGGGTACTCCCAAGAATCTAGGGACACTGGAATGTCTTCTATTACCCCATCTGGTTTGATCACAGATCTGTCTGCTAATTTTAATAGTGTGGGTGTAAAGAGAAGATTAGGAAGTTTCAGTTTATCCATGATTTGTCTACTCATGATATTGATTGATGCTCCTAAATCAATGAGTGTGTTTTGGATTTCAATTCCATTGATGGTGAATTTTGACAACTGGATTTCCTGGGTCAAGATACTTTGGAATAGAAATCTTGCCCATCATAATGTCCGCTATTTGTCCTACCAGTTGAATTTTCTTTGTTTCTCTTATTCTTTTTCTTGTTGTCTTCATACTCAACTCCTTTATTGTTTTGGCTAAAATTGGAATTTCCTTGATGGCTTGTAATAATGGAATTTTAATGCAAACATTTCTCAGCTCATCTAGGAAGTCATAATTAGGCACCATGATTTGTTTTTCTACACCTCTATCAATTTGTAATCTTTCTGGAAAGGGAGGTATAGAAGTAGATGTAGATGGTTGCTCTAATACAGGAGTTGGATTTATTGGATCTTTTTTTTTTAGTTTTTCAGTGTTTGGGTCTTGAAAGGATGTGTCTTCCTCAAGAATTTTATTCACTCGTAGAGAGTCTTCCTCAGAATTATCTTGTTCTTGTATGATCACAGAAGGTTTCCTCTTTTCAAGTATCTTTCCAGACCTAAGTTGAACATCACTAAGGTCTAGAGGAGTAATTAAATAAGTTGGAAACTATTGGCCTTCTATCATGTATGTATTCTGAGGGTTTTTATTGTTGGGGTTTGGTATGGATTGAGCAGGAAATTGATTTGATTTTTGAGGGAATGGTAATGAAAGTGGTTGATTTTGATGTGGTTGGTTCTGATGATGTTGTTGAAGATTTTGAGGAAAATTTTGTTGAGGATTTTGAGGATAAAAATGTGGATATGGTGGATAGGATGGTGGATACTGATAGTATGGGGAGTATCTTCCATAGGTACTTTGTGTTCCTTGTGCCCAAGATTGAGATTGATTTTGAAATTGGGGCCAAGGTTGCTACCAAGAATTCCAAGGTGGAGGCTGATTATACATTTGATCATGGAATCCTTGTGTCTGAGGTCCTTGCCAAGGTCTTCTAGATACAAAATTGAGAGACTCTGTGGAATCTGTAGGAGTTTCCTCCTGAAAGACAACCTTGAGACCAGGAAGAGAAGGACAATTCTTTGTTTCATGTTTTTCAGAACAAATGACATAGGTTTCTACAACTTTTACATCCAAAGGACACTCTCTCAAGGCATGTTTCTTTCTACATTTGGGACAAAAGATTGCCAAGGCATCAGATTCAGCCTTTTGCTTGTTTTGTATCTTAAGGGTGTCTATTTGTTCACTAATACTCCCTAAGATGTTAGATTTAAAATCATCAAGCATGTGTCCTATTTCTGATCTACTTACTGTCCCAGAAGCAGACTTACTTGCCCTTGCAAGAGCGGGATCTCTTGGACCTTTGACAGTTTTATATTTCCCTCTTGAAAGGTTGATACATAACTCAAATATTTCAGGTAATGTGAGTTGTGATATATCCCCTTTTCCCATCATGTTAAGGATATCCAACCATTCATCCCTAATTGTTTTCAACAAAAGAGTTTTTAAGGTGTCTTGATCTAGGTTTTCCATTTTTTCCCTTTTGATGTTGTAATTAAATCTCTCCAACAAATCTTCCAAATTTTCATCTTCTTTTTGTAACATCTTGAACACTTCTTCCTTATGATTAACCGGCATACAATAATCCAAATACCTCTCTAGAAATGCTTGTTTCATGTCTTCCCATGTTCTAATAGAATTGCTGATCAGACTCATAAACCACTTCAATGCTGCTCCTTTCAAGGTTGAAGGGAATAATTTCAGTTTTTGAGCATCTTGTAAGTAGTCATAAGTTCTACACAACACTTCAAATTCAAATAAGAAGGTTTCAGGATCTTCAGTTTTAAGTCCATAGAAGTTTGGAAGGACAGAGGGTGAAATTTTTTTCATGGTTGTATTGGTTTCTTCATCAATTATAGGGAACCCAAAAGAGCTTCCTATTTCTCTTCTACCTCTTCCTCCATCTGCACCTCTACCTCCTTCTCCTCTACCTCCTTCTCCTCTACCTCTACCTCCAAATAGTGTGTTTTCTCCATTAAAAACTCCTCCTCCTCCTTCTTCTGCCATGGTTGACTCTCCTGTGGAAGTGGAAAGGTTTGTGTCCCTAACAGGATTTTTTAGATCTTCTTCTATGGCAGGTTCAGTGGATGAAGTGGAAGGTTTTTCTAATGGAATAGATGACCTTAGATCTTCTAGAAGTCCATGATCAGGAGAGGATGGAATATGGGTTTGAGTTGAAGGTGTACTAGCTCTGGATCTAGATGAAACAAGTGGTGTTCTAGAAATCAAACTTCTGCCTCTGCTGCTTATAAATCTTCCCCTTGAATCTCTCTCCCTACGCATATAATTGTTTTTGGATGCTAAAAAACAAAGGTTACCTAGTTTTCACTTCCCCGGCAACGGCGCCAAAATGTTTGGTCTCAATCTAGTCTCCTAAATTGAGCTCATTTAATTGTCAACCAGGGTTGGTAAACTGCTGAAGTGAAGTGTACCGTATGTACCTAGGTGTTTGTTTCTTAATGCGTTGTGTGTAGTGTTTTGTGATGTTTTTGGTCTTTTGTGATGATTTATGATGTTTTTGATCTTTTGGTGGCTTTATGTTCACAAGGAAAATGACTAGAAAGCTAGTGGAAGGAAGCTAATGACTAAGAAAAACAGAGTGAAGCCTAATTGGTTGATTTCAAATGGTAAATGTAAATGCAATACTAAAAACATAATCAAATCTAAACTATGACTAAGCAAAAACAAAGCTTGATAATGACTTTTAAGAAAATGATTCAAAACACAAACTCAACTTGTCAAATTCTTTCATCAAAGGCATTTTGAGAGAGAGCTTGAGACATGGTGAACTAAGTGTGCAAGTCCTCCTAACTAAACAGTTAAAAAACTAACTTATAATGATGCAACATTTTATCCTTGATTAGAGATTTATTGAAGCATATTTGGATTAAAACATTGATACCATCATAAGGTCTTCTACTCTAAGACTAGTTCCTAACTCTATTCGGCAACTTAGTTTGATGACACTACACTTCACTCAAAGGTTATAGATTTTTAAAATAGTCTTTTGGGGAAATGTTTGTTTGTGAAATGATAAGGAAGTTGCAGAAGTACTTCAGGCCTTAAAATGATATTGTCTTCTGTTCATATGGTTAGGAATCAATTATGGATTTTAGAACAATAAGAGGTTTGTAAATAATGAAGGTTGTTTTGTTAAGTTTAACAACTGAAGTAATCTAATATGCAGTAAATGACAACTGAATATGGAGTGCAAATGCAATGAGTTAAGCTAAAACTGAACTTAAAATGTCACCTAGCCCTATAAACAATACATTAGTCATTATCAAACTTAAAACAAAATAGCGAGCATGAGTTAAGTGAAATTAAACTCCGGAGTATCACTAACTAAAATATCTCATGTATTCAGAATTCTCAGTCATTATTTCATCATGATTGGTATTTTGGAAGAGTTTCTTAGAACAATCCTAACTGTACAATTCAGTGCAAATGCAAACATAAAGACTGAAAGCAATGAAAAACTAAGATATCATAGCTATCTCCTACCAATCATTATGATATTTTGGAAAAGCATTTTAAGAGCAAGAACAGCTATGGTACTTAGTAAAAACACACAACTGAAGCATTCAAGATCACAATCATGCTTAAGACATTATAAAGATTTTTTGGAAGAGTTTCTTCGTTTGGAAGAGTGCTTAGCATAAGTATAACTGTGATGATGAACAAAAGAGATTACAATTAAATCTTACAACACTATAGCCATTTCCCATTCATCATTATAATCTTTTGGAAGAGATTCTTATTTTGGAAGAGTTTTTAGAACGAGTATAACTATAGTAGCTAATGAAAACAACTACGAATTCAACTTCAAAAAGGTAAAGGAAGCTAGAATACCTATCTAAATTACGCAAATAAATCCGTACAGGGGGCAGGGGCCCTCTACCACCAGATGGAATCTAACTCCAAATAAAATCAACACTTTCAAAACAACATTGTCTGCTTCATTAAAAGAGAAATAACTTGAACAGAGCAATCTGCGTCTTTAGAAATGTAGCACAGAATCTAAGCAAAATCTAGAACAAAATCTAGCCTAGCTCTCGGTTTCCAAAGTGTTTATATAACAAATGTACATAACAAGACTTACGACAATTCAGGATCATTGTCTTTCCTTATCTAAATCACATTAGGACTCTTGAAGTGGGAACGTAAAAAAAAAGGACATGCCGGACTAAGGCGATCTCAAGTCTGCTTGCCTTCTTAAATGAACCACACGTGCCAAACTATCCAGATTCGTTTCTTCCTTCATGGTGAGCAACGAACAATGTAGACATGACGTGGAATATGCCCATATGCGGTTTTTCTTGAGAGGCCACCTGGAACATACCCAAATGTGAAGACAGCTGCAGAATTGCCGGTTAGCTACGGAATGTCTGCATTCTGCAGCTAGTTCCGGTCAAAATGCATTACAATGGAAAAAATCACAAAACTTAGCAAGCCAGTCATGTTAATCATTCTAAAAGTAATTTTAACTAAATTCATTGATCAATTGGATCTGGAATAGCAATGGACAAAGGAAAATGAGGTAAAGTAGAATGAAAGGAAGCACAATCTTGAGGCTCAACAATTATAAATCATCTACATTCAAATCAATGCATTTAGTTAAATCCTCTACATTTAAATCAATGCATTTAGTGCAAGCAATCAAATATAATTATAAATCAACATCTACATTGAAATTAATGCATCTAGTGCAAGCAATCAAATAAGATTAGAAATCACCATCTACACTGAAATCAAGGCATTTAGTGAAAGCAATCAAATAGGATTAGAAATCACCATCTACATTGAAATCAATCCATTCGGTGCAAGCAATCAAATAGGATTAAAAATAATCTACATTGAAATCAATTCATCTAGTGAAAGAAATCAAATATAACCAAAAATAAAAATCTACATTAAAATTAATGCATCTAGTGAAATCAATCAAATAGGATTAGAAATCATCATCTACACTGAAATTAATGCATTTAGTGCAAGCAATCAAATAGGATTAGGAATCATCTACATTAAAATCAATCCATCTAGTGTAAGTAATCAAATATCATTATAAATCAACATCTACACCAAAATCAATTCATCTAGTGCAAGAAATCAAATAGGATTAGAAATCACCATCTACACTGAAATCAATGCATCTATTGCAATAAACCTTCTTCCCTATCTCCCCCATATATATCTATATATCCATCCATATCTCCTTCTTTTTCTCTTTATCTCACCCCACCATACACACACTCTCTCTCTCACTCCATATCTATCAATTTCCTTGTCCCTCCCTCCTTCTCTCCATCTATCTTTTTTTCTCTTCACCTTACATCTATATCCATATCTCACTCTATCTCTCTATATCAACTCCAAAACATAAACTCTCTTTCTCTAATCTATCTATCTATCTATCACTCCCTCCTCCTCCTCTCTCTCTCTCTCCCGCCCTCTCTCTCTCTCTCTCTCGCTTCTATCTCTCTTCCTTCCTGCTACCCTTTCTCCCACTCTCTCCATCTTCTTTATCACTCCCTCTCTTTCTCTCTCCACCTTTCACCCTCTATGTCGTTATTATTACCTCCCCCTCTCTCCCTCTCCATCTTCATATCTCTTTCCCTACCTCTCTTCACTCTCTCTCTTCCTTTCTGCCCCCCCCTCTCTCTCTCTATCTTCACCTTCCAACTTTGTTACCATATGACTCTCTCTCTCCTTCTCTCCCCCCTTCTCTCCATATCTCCTTATTTGTCTCTTTATCTCACCCCAAAACATACACACTCCCTCTTCATCTCTCCCTTGTCACTCCCCCTCTCTCTCCACTACTCACTCTCTATGTATTTATTCTTCCCTCCCTCTCTCCTCATCCAACTCCATCTCTCAATCCTTCCCTCTCCCCCCCTCCAAATCCATATTTCTATCCCTACCTCTCTCCTCCCCTCTCTCCTCCTCTCTTTCAAGTCCCCTCTCCTTTCCTTCCTCTCTCTCCCTTTCTCTCCTACCTCCCTTTCTCTTCCCCCATCTCTCTCTCTCTCTCCATCTCTCAATCCCTCCCTCTCTCCCCCTCCAAATCCATATTTCTATCCCTCCCTCTCTCCTCCTCTCTTTCAAGTCCCCTCCCTTTTCCTTCCTCTCTCTCCCTTTATCTCCTACCTCCCTTTATCTTCCCCCATCTCTCTCTCTCTCCCCCCTACAATCCTCTCTTCCCCCATCACTCTCTTCCTCTCTCTCATCATTCCTCTCTCACCTCCTTCTATTTGACCCCCCAGCTCTCTTTCTTTCTCTCTCTCTCTGTCCTCCAATCCTCTCTCTTCCCCCATCACTCTATCTCACTCTCCAAATATCTTACTATTTATATCCCTTTATCCTTCTCTCCCCCCTTGTCTCCATCAATCCTCCTTTCTCCTTCTCTCCCCCTTGTCTCCATCACTCATATGTATCTTTATCCCACCAATAAGCATACACACTCTCTCTTCATCTCTCCCTTGTCACTCCCTCTCTATGTATTTATTCTTCCTTTCCTCGCTCCGCCTCTAGCTCCATCTCTCTATCCCTCCTTCTCTCCTCCACCTCTCATCCTTTCTCTCTCTCCCTTTCTCTCGTACCTCCCTCTCGCTTCCCCATTATTTCTCTCTCTCTCACTCTCTACCCTCCAATCCTCTCTCCTTCTCCCTCCCTCTCTCCTTATCTCTCTCCCACCTCCATCTTTATGTCTCCCTCTCCCCTCTTACCCTTCTCTAACTCTCTCACTCTTCTCACTCTCTCTCTCTTCATTCCTCATCTCCCTTCTTCTTCAATTTATCTCCATATATCCCTTGTCACTCCCCCTATTTCTCCACCTCTATCATATATCATGATATATTAATATATATATATTACAATATAATAAATTTAATATTCTATTAATCTAAACATATTAAATTTAATAATATTAATATTTTAATATTAATGTTAGGGTTAATAATGTTTTTTTTTGCATGGTATTAATAATAATTTGGTCCATGGTATTTGACCCTTATACTTCATATATAATTAGATCTTGATTTCTAATCGTATTTGATATATTTTTATTTATTTACTTTACCTCTTTATGCCTCTTTTATATTTACTTATTTACCATACCTATTTTATAAATATATTATTTGGCCCATGGTATTTTCCCATGGTATTATTAATAATTTGTCCCGTGGTATTTGGCCCATGGTATTAATAATAATTTGTCCCATAGGCTTCACCTAAATGAAACTTTTTTTTGAGTTTTTGTAAATATAAAGTGGTTTATTGAGTAAATAAAAAAATCGGTTTTATTTATTTACCATACCTCTAGTTTATTTATATTTTTATTTATTTACCATACCTCCTGAGTAATATAAAAAGAGGTTTTATTTATTTACCATACCTATGGTTTATTTATATTTTTACGTATTTACCATATTTTATTTATTTACCATATCTCTTTTTTAAGTGTTAGTAAACTCTTCATATTTTAAGTTTATATCGTTTAAATTTATTTTTAATAAATTTTTAATTGTTCATTTATATGTTTATGTAAGCTATTGTTCAAGCCGACATTTTTTTTTGGCTTCCGACGTACTTACACATCGGGGTCATACTGGGCTATAGAATGCGCCTCTCGGCCCAACCAGATTCATCCATTATTCCAGAAACCACCAAGACACCCGTTGGAAAGCTATTCCTGGTTTTCCAAAACCAATTATGGTTTGATGATGCATGTATAACGATAGGAAGGGGCTCACAAGACTCACACTTTATATTAAACCTGGTTATATTTCTTATTTTTTTGAAAATTTCTAAAATTGTAGCGCTCACTGTAAATATTTTACCAAAATGGTAGGATGGTAGGCTTTATCTTGTTAGGAGAACAAAGTTTATAATATTATATATTATTATTATTACATATTAAATTGGTGTATGAGAGTTTGTGGGACAAAAGATTTAGATCAAAGATTTAATTGTTAAGTTTGCTAAGACATACATACTCTATCTTTTCTAATTTTGAACTTGTAACTTATTATGAGGAAACACATATATATATTAAATGGATTGTAATATAATATTAATAATGGGTGTAACCTATATATATAATTTCATAATTGATTTAGAAATCAGTTTCATAATTGATAAAAAATAGTTAGTCTAGGGAATGAAAAAAAAAAAAAAACATTTTGTAAGGGTTTGAAGGGAGTGTGGAACCTAAAGGTGAATGTAAATGATAAAGTCTCTTAGGAGTTACCTTGAGCAAGTTGTAGACTTGTATTTATTTCTCTGTATTTAACATTTAATTAAGTGTTTTTCTTCTATTAATATGAGATGTAAAAGCAACAGGGTCATTTAGATCAAATTTATGAATTTACCTAGCATTAGTAGTACTCATCTTTTTGGTTTGAATCCCTTAAGGGGCACTCCACCATATCAAGCATCCATTCATATATTTTGTTCTTTGCATCATTTCTTTTGCAGGGTTAAAAGTTGGGATTTTTAAGTGCCTTGATGATTAAGCCTTGTTTTCCTCATTTTGCTTCTAGTCATATTTTAAACCCTAAGCTCAACAACCCTCATTATTTGATCAAATTTTGAATTAAAACAATCATTTCATCTCTTATGATATTTCTTTGTCTGAGTAGTGTTTTATAAGTTTTATTCAATCTTGTGAATGTATTGGGTGCTATCTTTTTACAACCAGAGGTTGTCTCTAGGGTCCAACAGGGTGAAACTAGGGTTTCAGAGCTAGGGCTAGCCAAATCTATCAAACTAAATAATAAATCTCAACCCTTTTCAACAAAAAAATTGGCTAGGGAAGGTTGAATTTAGGGTTAATTTTCTTGGGAAAAATGAGACCTCTATGCTAAGGTACGAGACTTCATATACAAGTTGTTTCAACCCTCTTTTTCCTTTTGATGATTTTATTTTTACTTTGGGAAGCAATGGATTTTTATATTTCTTTCTTTCTTGCATAAACCTCTTCATGGGCTCCTTCCCCAAATGGTTGAAGGGTCAATGAAGACTTCAAGGGATAACCAATCCAAGGTGACACCAGTCTCAAAGCTTGGGATGTGAGGAGATTTGTAATGATTGGAAAGTGATAAGTATTGTCTAGAGATGGGCATGCTTTAATCATGCCAAATATTCTTACTTAAGATCATTCTAAGAGAAAGATAACCTTGACATAGGTCACACTTGCTAGAATCAAGGGATAACCACCAAGGTGAGGAACACGGAACCAACCTCAATAATTATGTAACAGTCATGTCGAAGTGGATTAATGAGGGATTTAGAAACCACGTTGTTTTCTTGGGAATCATCCTATCCATGAAGTATAATTATTCAGGTGCTCAAAATTATTCTAAAAAATGAAACTTGTCGGAATTGTGTGGAACCTAAACGACCACGTAGATCTCTTCGTTTTGAATTTGGCGCAACTCATTTCGTGGAAAACTGACATTGTATGCTCCCAAAAACACGTTCTCTCTGTTTTCCCAAACATGCAATTTTTTCAAAAATGGGGGTTGACACGAAAAAAATTTGGGCTAGTGGCAGGCTTCCACGTGGTTTCTTCTAGTTGGTTGAAAGATCATTTTTTTAGGCCTGTCAGGCCTCGCCACTTGTCCTCTTTTGATTTATTGCTGGTTGGTGGATTGTTATTGGTTGGGAAGGTGGCCAACCACATGTTGCCACATGACCCCACTGGAGGCCGTCACGTGGTAGCTCGAGGGCCACCAAAATTTGGGTCAAGTTCTAACTGCACCTCCATAGGATTCGATATCACAACCTTCGTCATAACAGTGCCCGCTCTAACCGCTAGGCCACGAGTATTCCTTGTTATAACATGCAACGAAAACTTTATTTAAACTACAGTGCGGCAGAGTTCAGGGGTAAGGGGTTAGGGCTTAGCCCCGGCCCCCCGATATGTGTTTACCATATGACCTCTGTCAGAGACTGGGGGCATGGAGTCTTGACCGCCAATCAAACCAGGCTATGTGACCGCTACACTACTAACCGCCAACAGTTAGAGTTAACCACCCAAACTTATATTAAAAAAAAAAAAATTTAACCGACGACATTATGGTTAATAATGTATATTTAAGGCCACATTAGGAAAATTAAGTATATGAAAATTTCGTCCGGATTTTCGCAAAATTGGTGCTTAGTTAGTAGATTATGAGGCGAAATTTTAGGATTGGTCCGAATTTTGGGGAAATTGTGGTGCAGTTAGCAAGAAAAGTAGGGAGGCTCGTAAATTCTTTAGTTTTTGACCAATTTTGGATCAGAAAGTGGCAATACGAGAAATTTTGGGCATTCTGAAGTTGATGGAATAGGTTTTGGAGCCATTTGAGCACTGTAAATGTATGTAATCGCCATTTTGAGCATAATGAAAGAGGGTCGAGCCATTGGAAGCTGGACCAAGGAGACGTAGCCCAGGAGGGGTGAACTCCTTCATCATTTTATTTGTTGTGGTTATTATTATGGTGCATTTGTATGTTGTTTCTGTATATTTCAAATTTTATTTACATGCTTTATGTGTTTTAAAATTAACATAAAAGCTCTAGAAAAACTCAATTTAATCACTTGTAATTTACAAACCCTCAAGCAAAATTTCATTAAGATCTCATATAGATCAATTTTGGTATCAAAGCTTAGGTTTAACTGTTTGCAAGTGTATGTGATTATTACAAGGTTGAAGCTCAAGAGAGGAGAAGGAAACCTTGTGGTTGCAAGTCCTGAATTTAGGTCAAGGACAAGGAGAGTAAATTTGTCACAATCTCCACCACAAACTCTTCCTCAAATTGTAGTTGAAGCTTTAGTAATCATGTATCATGAAGGAGGAGTTCATAACATTCCAAATGAAGAAAATACTTTCAGAAAAGCTTTATTTTACATGACTGAAATGGTGAAGGTTCTCTATGAAGAGAGGACTTCAATATTATAGGGTGAAAGTTCCAAGCCTTCAAAAGGAGAGGGTTCTTCTGGAGGAAAAGGAGGAGATGATTACAAACCTTCAAAAGGAAATGGTGACAAACCATCCTTGTCTCCACCATCATCTTCACCTCCATCCTCACCCTCATCTTCTTCCTCTTCCACAACCACTGTTACTCAAACATCTCCACATACCCCAAGGGTGCATGGTAAAACTCACTTATTAAAACATGGTATCAAATTAGAACTGTCTATGTATAATGGTGAACTGAATGTTGAAATACTTGATAATTGGGTTTGACAACTTGAATTTTATTGCAGGATACAAAACATCAAAGATCATGAAACAAAGATTCAATTGGCTCCATTGAGGTTGGAAAGTGCTGCTTTGATTTGATGGGAAGCTAAAACATAAGAGGATATGAAAAATTATGGTAAGGTCTCCACCTCTTGGGTAGATTTTATTGCTACACTTATAAGACAATTTTATCCATTAGCTTATATGAAAAAGGCTATTATGGATTGGCAGAATTTTAGACAACTAAAGGGTCAAAGTGTGCAAAGCTACACTCAATAATTTAGAAGAAGGTGATTGATATTAGGTGTAGACTTTAATTCACAAGACACTTTGTTGAAATATATTGGGGGTTTACATAGTTATTTACGTCATACTATCCTTATGTTTAATCCTACAAGTTTAGATGAGGTTTATGTTCATGCCACACATCTTGAAGAAAGAGGGAAAATAATTTCACAAGAGGGTATCAAGAAGCCATTCACGAGTGGATACAAGGTTAAGAGTAAGTTCAAAGGGAAAGGAAAGAAGAATACATCCGTAAAAAAGGAAGGAGAAAAAATAGCATGAAAACATTGTTCCAAATAGTGTCATGATAAGGCTCATTGTTGGAAGCTTCATCTTGAGATGAAACCAAATAAGTTTAACAACGAAGGGAAGTAAAAGACAACTGCAACTACACAACATGATTTAGGCTCCGATTCGGGAGATGAAACAAAGATCACAACAATTGGAATGAAAATTAATGACATAGAAAGCACTAGATCTTCAAGTTGTCCTAATGATACTCAAGATGAGAAAACTATAATTGAAAATTTCCATATTTGAGTTATTTCAAAGCACACCAAAATTGATACACTCTTTGATAGTGGTTCACAATAAAATTTTGATTTATAAAGACTTAGTCAAGAAACTAAACTTAGAAACCATTCCTCATCCAAGACCTTATCCTTTAGGTTGGATATGTAAGAATGCAAAATTACAAGTTAGGAGGAATTGCATCTTTAAATTTATAATTACAACAAAATTTATTTATGAAGTTGAACTTGATGTAGTGCCACTTGATATTTCTGGAATGGTTTTGGGAAGCCCATATTTTTACGATAGAAAATATGTTTTCCATTGCCATGAAAACAAGTACCACTTGTTCAAATATGGAATAGAGTACATTGTTAGAGAACATCGATAGAAACTAAATCTTTCACTTGTAAATGTCGGACAAATAAAGAGACTCACTAACTCTAGCAAGAATATTGTGCTTCTAATGGTCAAGCAAAAGAATGATGTTGAAAACGAATTTTTTCGAGGTTGTGATTCAAGAATAAAATCTGATTTGGTTGGGGTTGTTAACCAATATTATGAGATGTTTCAGGATCCAAAAGGATTTCCTCCCAAGAGGAGAATCCAACATGAAATATAATTGCAGCAATATTTTCCTCTTCCTAACATTGTCATGTACAAGATGTTAGTGATGGAAAGTGAAGAAATTAAAAAGAAAATTCAAGAGTTGTTAGAAAAAGGGATCATCAGGCCAAGTACTTTTCCATGTAGGTCACCTATTTTTTTGGTGCCAAAGAAGGGCAGAACATGGCACATGTGTGTGGACTTCCGTGCATTGAAAAAAATTACGGTAAAGAACCATTACCAACTTCCTAGAATTGATGATTTACTTGATCAATTGAAATATGCTTTTGAGAGTTTTAATTGGTGAATTAAAGCTCTTAATATTAAATTTTCAATCCTGGAGTTGTAAACACGAGTTGTAATGCGTCTTTGGTTCAGCTTAATGGTCAAAGTTTCCTTAATAATGGTCGTTAAGTACAAAATGATAAAAACACTCTAATTAAGTAAATTAGCACTCATCTCATTCTTAGAAAATCGAAAGAAATATATATAACTCAATCCTTATTATAATTCTCTGCAATCAAAAGTCAATGCTTTTGAAACTAAAGGCTTAATGAAATTCACTCCAACTAAAAATCTTAAGCAAAACTTACAGCTATTAAAGAGACTAAGCATATACTTGTAAAGAAATATGATAAGAAATCTAAACTGTAATTCTAAGATCAAATCCTGATATATTGTCTTTAAAATGGAAATATAGTTTGTCCTAAAATTAACCATCTGCAAACAACTTAAAGCAATGTGAAAGATTAGATCATACTGGGAATATAGATCACACATTTCAACACTCGTAATTAATATTTATTCTACATTACTATAATGGGAATCAAACTTATTCTATTATGCGATAATAGATCTAAATTATCCTATGATAATTTAATAGCTCAAATCGATGTCTTGAATTAAATCACGTTGCTTGAATTAAATAATATTGCTTGAAATGGACTTGAATTAAACAATTGTAATGCTAGAGATAAGTCACAAAATTCGAATGAAGAGCATGACATATGTTAAACACAAACTAATTTGCAATTACAATCATAACCTTTCAAACCATATATTTATATTCAAATCCACACCATATATTAAACTCAGAAATGATTATATTCATATATCATGGATGCTCCAATTATGGATACGAATAAGCACAACTTAAGTGGAGGAACAATGTGTGGCTCTATGTGAACTCAAGTTATAAAATAAATCGAAGATCTTCAACATAGGAGAGCAATCCTGAAATCGTGTAATCTAGATATATGTATTATTTAATGAAGCTTATCTCCAGAGGTGGTGGGCCCTACCATGCCTGGAGTAAGCTGACTTACTACAATGAAAGAAAGATTTAAAACCTCAAAGACAGAATTCATAATTAACCATGGCAACCATGCTTCAGCTCACAACTTGGAGGCGAACATGTATATTTTTAAAACATCGTTTGGAAATCGAAATCAATTGACATAAGTCACAGACAATAACGATTCTAATTTTTACCATCTAGCTCTCGCTCTCCTCAATATCATCAATGTACAACAATCGCTCCCCTATAGCAATAGTGCCACTATGATTAAAAATGGATCGAATGCGTACATCGATTATAAATTTAGGATTTTGGTTAATATAAATTAGTTAAATCAAAACAGAATATTTTCTTTCCAAATTGAGTTGGTGCGATCCTAGCTTCTAGAATATTTTGACCATCACATTACTGGCAGAGGAAACACATAGCTGGCAGGATCGAGTCTGTGATCATCCATAATCGATACCTCTATCCCTTGGTTTTTCTACAATATATTACCAATTCTATGTTTGGGAGAGATCTAAATCAAGAGACTTCTGATGTTGTTTGTTTCTTGGATCTCCATATGATTGGGTGCACCAAAAGACCACAAGATGGCTTATCTGGGAGATGACCCAACATTGAGGATCACAGCATCCTCATATTCATAAGCTAAATAACACACCATTCTCTGCTCGTGCACATTTGGATTTGGAGGCTCAGCGGGCAAAAAGTGTGGTAGACCTGAGTTAATGTTCTTAGACGGATTTTATAATAATTCTACGTGGTGCCCTTTTACTCTCATGTTATTACCTTCAATTGTCAACATTTCTGATTGCTTTGTCAAACGAAGAGTGTGATAAGAAGCACTGACTTCATTGCGATAGTGGCGAGTGAGAGATTTATGAAGGTAAGAAAGAACACCCTCCATTGGTTTCCCTGTACTACCACTTATATATAAAAAGAACGCTGGATATTCTGCATCAATCCTTTCAAATTCACATTTTGTCATGTATTTTGGAATTGTATCCTGCCACCAGATGTCTCTTCCTTTATTCCATGGTGTGTTTTCTTATTTAATGCAAACTCATTTGCATATGTCAAATAGACACCTACATAAACTCTATTTTTAGATGATTCCACCAGTGCAGCGTCTACTATTTCTTTCAGATAAATAACCTTATCACCCTGGCGAACAACATTACAAGTTAGCAGTACTTTAGGTTTTCAGTCTATAATTTGTTGAGCAAGGGAATTTGTTGAAAATCCAACAAATACAACCAAATGAATAACACCAATACGAGCACAAGCAAGAATTTTTATTATTAGTTCTGCTAACATAGGAAAATAAGCTGCTACTGCATCTCCTTTCTTGACGTTAATATCCTTCAAATATTTTGAAAGCTGGCAAACCTTCATGAGATTTTTGTTATACGTTAAGCATCCAACACAACCAAGATCATTCCCTTCCCAATAAATGGCCATCTAATTACCTTTTACAGCCTCAACATGTTTTTCTATAGCATTATAGCATATGTTGGTAATTCCACCCTTGAACCACTCAATGTTTATTCGTCCCTTGCACACATCAAAATTCTCAGAGTAAAATTTTACACCCCATTTTGCTTTCCAATAAAAATGAGATGCAATATCAGCCCAAAAACCAGCTGGATCATGGATAGATCTTTTGTACATATCAAGATACATAAAAAATGACATTGCATGGGTGTTGTTCAGCAATCTCTATGCACAATCTCATCTTGAGATTTAGCAAAAGGTGCAAAATGTATTTCTTCAATCTCTAACATTGAATTCGAGCTGTTGCTTCTGTGCATGAGATGAATTTGTACTTAGATGTGTTTCAGGAAGCATTCCTGTACTGCTGGTACGAAAAATTCTTAGTACTTGACTTGTTCATCTGCCACCAAGAAGGCATATTATTAATGACATTTACACACAAAACACTTAACAAGAAGAATTCGTAATTTAATAACTATTGCCTCTAAATTCCTTTAACTATAAGCTTAATAATATAATAATGATTAAAAACACTAGTCATGAGCATATAATCATTTGATAAAAATCATAAAAATATGGAAAAAAAGGCAGCTCAACATCCCCCCCACGCTGATCTTCTTGCACGTCCTCGTGCAAGCCAAACCTTTAAATTGTAAAACTATGAAAGAAGGCAGGGGAACTGTTTGAAGATCAAAATATGATTCTTGATAAGAGTGTCATAAAAAATTCAACAAGGAAATATAAAGATGCCTTTCATTGAAAACATTCAGTAGCCTGCAACATAACTACTAAAATGCCAGCTGAAACCATGTTCCAATTGTAATGAAATTACCAATATTAGGTACAAATAGTAGACATTATAGAGAAAAGAGTATTGCACATACCTGTTGTCTTGTCTCAAATGAACTCCCTATTTTGTTTCTACCCAAAGTCTTATTATCAAAATCAAGATTTTGCTAAAAAGGTGCAATTTCAAGAAGAATGGTACCATATAAATCTTGTACTTGGACTATGTAGCATGTATTTAGAGGCGATCACAATCAATACACATGGTTTTCAATCAACACCTTTTGAGTAGTCATCGCTGAGTAATTCATCACTCTAGAAACCATGATGCTAGAAAAGGGAAATAAAAATAGAGCAATATGACACTTCCTGGACCAATTTGCAACCTCCTCATTAAACAATCTAAATTTTGTTGTCATCTATATGAAAAATAAATTTCTTCTTAATTAGTATAAAGAATTTTACATTCACTATGGGTACCACATCATTAAATATTCCAAATTTTTGAAAAATAGAAATCAAAGCATCATTTCCAAATCATCTTAAAACCATTGTCCAAGAAATAAAATGATGAGTTTCAGGGAAAGAGAAGGATAACCAAGAAAATCATAGTATGAAATTAACTTTAATACCACAGACATGGCCCTGATGCCCGTAGGTGTCCATAACCTCGGCAGGGATGTCTTTTAACCCGACGAAATGCTCGTGTCCCACTTGCTAGATATAGATTTAGAGTTAGCTTATTTGACCTTTGGATGAAGGTCATTGTCCTAACTTGGTAACCAGTTGATGGTAGTGCCACTCACAAGAAGTAACATGGATGAATAGTTTGGCTCACGATGAGACCTCCTATCTTCTAGCTTTTTGGCTGAAATCCATTACTCTGGCTTGGTGACTAGAAATAGTAATGTCATGCATGTTAGGTCCCATGATCATGGTAGGTTGGATCATTACAAGACCTCCTATCCTCCCCTAAATATTTTGTAATATCTGATTATGATTAACCTTAAAGGTTACTTAATAAGTGGGGAGACAGATCTACTCCTTAAGAGTACAGGATGGCATGATTTTTTTTTTAATGAATAATCATTACTGGCTAGTTCCTCTACCCTATAGACTTACTGAAAATATCCGAGATAATGACTGAAATATTCCTTGAGTTAATAATTCTAGTGTTCTCATGAATAGCTCATTATGATATTTACAAGAGTGGTCCATTATAAGGGGTTCTCCAATAGTACCTCTAAGGGAAACTGAAAATATATATCTCAGATGACAACTTATTAGAATGATTAATCATGGTTACTTTTGCAAAATCATGAAGTATTAGAGTTAATCATACTCAACAAGATTTGTCAAAAATGTGTGTGTTAACAACTAAGGTGGATGAAAAGAAGTTTCAGTGGCCATACTTTAAAAATCAAAACCCTAATAGCATTATTGAAACATATTTTATTCATAGCATTAATTTATTCTTCTACCCTTTTTTACCCTAAAAAGCAGAAGACTCATTTTTAAGTATATGAGTACTTCCAATGCAGCCATGTGTAGATTAGGTACAAATATATATTCATACTCAGATTTAACATATAAACTTGGAAGTGTGCATGAGCATGAAAAACCAACAAATGTAAATGATATGACAACAAGATTTTTAGAAGAGGAGAATGCTACCCTGCTTGAGTCATTGTCCAAAACCAAATTTTGATGTAATCATGGTGGTCTTGGTCCATTTCTTGATTTGGTCCATGCTGCACATCCTCTTCTTCAATGTCATGTTGATTTTCCTACTTAGGGTGAGTAGTCTCTTGATTACATTCTGGATCTGTTGATAGAAATGTCAATAAATCCTCGATCTCAGATTCCAGTGGATGTTCTCCATTGATTATATTTCATGATTCATTCGTCTCCTTAGATGATTGGTAAGGGAAATCAAAAGAGACTTCCAAATATTCTTGTGGTGGTGGAGAAATGGAAAATTTCTTGACTATTGTCAAGAATTTATCTTCCTGAGAGGTAGATATCAAGATCCTAACAGTTGTTAGGGCTTGAGAGAGGTCCTTCATACTTGTTATCATCTTCACGTCCATTTGGTTGATTGATAGTCCCTGTCACCACACACATATTAGTAACGGGGGTTCTTACATCACCCCAAAAACGATTGAAGATAAATGAATTTAAAAGCTATTGGCTGAAATAAAGCTCACCACACTTGCATAAAAAAAATTGCATAAAGGAAAATGTCGGATTAGAGTACTATTTAATCTATTGAAAGAAAAAAAAATTGGAAATTAAATGTCTCATGGAATGTTTCGAACTATTCTAATGCCTACTTCTACTTCTACGCATAAAGAAAATGAAATAAAAGTTCAAATATAAGAAAAAGTGATCAGAATTTGGAGCAACCCCGCCATAGTGGATGTATGTCTCTTCACTCACGTCTTACCATACTGTCTTTGCCCTCAGATTGCCCTGTGATATCCTTGAAACTTTGTAATAAAAATCTTACCTAAACCAAAATACAACTCCCTGGCAACGACGCCAAAATTTTGAGAGTTTTAATTGGTGAATTAAAGATCTTAATATTTAATTGTCAATCCAGGAGTCATAAACACGAGTTGTACCATGTCTTTGGTTCAGCTTAATAGTTAGAGTATACAAGTTTCCTTAATAATGGTCGTTAAGTACATAATGATACAAACACTCTAATTAAGTAAATTAGCACTCATCTCATTCTTAGAAAACTAAAATAAATATATTTAATTCAATCCTTATTCTAATTCTTTGCAATCGAAATAAAATCTTATTGAAACCAAAGTCTTAATGAAATTCCCTCCAACTGCAAATTTTAAGCAAAAATTACAGCTATTAAAGTGATTAAGCATCTACTTACTTGTAGGGAAATATGATAAGAAAGATAAACTGTAATTCTAAGATCAAATCCTGATCTATTGTCTTTAAAATGGAAATCTAGTTTGTCCTAAAATTATCCATCTTCAAACAACTTAAAGCAATGTGAAAGATCAAATCATACTGGGAATATAGATCACACATTTCAACGCTCGAAATTGATCTTTATTGTACAATTCTAGAAATGGGAATCAAATTTATTCTATTATGCGAGAATAGATCTAAACTATCCTATGATAATTTCATAACTCAAATTGATGTCTTGAATTAAATCACATTGCTTGAATTAAATAATATTGCTTGAAATTGAATTGAATTAAATAATCGTAATGCTGGAGATAAATTACACAATTAGAATGAAGAACATGACATTTATTAAACACAAACTCATTTACAATTACAATAGTAACCTTTCAAACCATATATTTCTATTCAAATCCACACCATATATTAAACTCATAAATTATTATATTCCTATATCGTGGATGCTCCAATTATGCATACGAATAAACACAACTTAAGTGGAGGAACAAAGTATGGCTCTGTGTGAACTCAAGTTATAAAATAAATCGGAGATATTCAACATAGGAGAGCAATCCTGAAATCATGTAATCTAGCTAACTGAATTATTTAATGAAGCTTATCTCTATAGGCGGTGGGCCCTCCCATACCTAAATTAAGATGACTTATTGCAATGAAAGAAATATTTAAAACATCAAAGACATAATTCGTAATTAACCATGGCAACAATGCTTCTTCTCACAACTTGGAGGAGATCATGTATATTTTTAAAACAATGTTTGGAAATTGAAATCAAATGACATAAGTCATGGAAAACAATGATTATAATTTTTACCAGCTAGATCTCTCTCTCCTCCATATCATCAATGTACATCAATCACTCCCCTATAGTAGTAGTGTTGCTCTGATTAAAAATGGATCGAATGTGTACATCCATTATAAATTTAGGATTTTGGTTAATATAAACTAGTTAAAATTGGAACAGAAGATTTTCTTTCCAAATTGAGTTGGTGTGATCCCGGCTTCTGGAAGATTCTGACCATTGCATTGATGGTAGAGGAAACACATAGATGGCAGGCTCAAGTCCATCATAATCCATAATCGATACCTTTTTCCCTTCATTTTGTCGCAATCTATTATCAATGCTATGTTTTGGAGCGATCGAAATCGAGAGACTTCTGATGTTGTTTGTTTCTTGGATCTCCGTGTGATTAGGTGCTTCAAAACACCACAGGATGGCTCATCTGGGAGACAAACCAACATTGAGGATCACAACATCCTCATATTCATCAGCTAAAGAACACGACATTCCCCACTCGTGGACATCTGGATTAGGAGGCTCGGCAGGAAAAAAGTGTGGTAGACCTGAGTTAATGTTCTCAGACGAATTTGATAATAATTCTATGCGGAAACCTTATACTCTCTTTTTATTACCTTCAATCGTCAACATTTCTGATTGCTTTGTCGAACGGAGAGTGTGATAAGAAGCACTGGCTTCATTGCCATAGTGACGAGTGAGAGATTTATGAAGGTAAAGAAGAACGCCCTCCATTGGTTTCCCTGTAATACCACTTATATATAAAAGGAATGGTGAATCTTCTGCATCAAGCCATTCAACTTCACATTTTGTCATGTATTTTGGAATTGTATCCTACCACCATATATCTCTTCCTTTCTTCCATGGTGTGTTTTCTTTATTTAATGCAAGCTCATTTGCATATGTCAAATATACACCTACAAAAACTCCATTTTTAGATGATTCCACTAGTGAAACGTCTACTATTTCTTTCAAATAAATAACCTTAGCACCCCGACAGACATCATTACAATTTAGAAGTACTTTAGGTTTGCAGTCTATAATTCGTTGAGCAAGTTACTCTACTGAAAATCCAGCAAATACAATGGAATGAATAGCACCAATACGAGCACAAGCAAGCATTGCTATCGGCAGTTCTACTAACATAGAAAATAAATTGCTACCTCATATCCTTTCTTGACGCCAATATCCTTCAGATATTTTGAAAGCTATCAAACCTTCATGAGCAGTTTGTTATACGTTAATCATCCATCACAACCAGGATCATTCCCTTCCCAATAAATGACAATCTTACTACCTTTTCCAGCCTCAACATGTTTGTCTATAACATTATAGCATTTGTTGGTAATTCCACCCTTGAACCACTCAATGTTTATTCGTCCCTTGTGCACATCAAAATTCTCAGAGTTAACTTTTACACCCCATTTCGATTTTCAATAAAATTGAGATACAATATCGGCCCAAAAACCAACTGGATCCTGGATAGATATTTTTTACATATCAAGATACATAAAAAATGACATTGCATGGGTGTTGTTCAACAATATTTGCGCATGCAAAAGGTGTATAATGTAGTTCTTAAATATCTGACATTGAATTCAAGTTGTTGCTTTTGTGCATGAGATGAATCCGTACTTAAATGTGTTTCAGGAAGCATTCCTGTACTGTTGGTACCAAAATTGCTTAGTACATGACTTGTTCATCTACCACCAAGAAGGCATATTATTAATGACATTTACACACAAAATACTTAACAAGAAGGATTCATAATTTAATAAATATTGCCTCTGAATGCCTCTAACTGTCATCTTAATAAGATAATAATGATTAAAAATAATAGTCACAAGCATATAATCATTTGATAAAAATCATAAAAATATGGACAAAAAGGCAGCTCAAAAGATGCAAAGTATTTTACTAATTTGGACTTAAGGAGTGGGTATCATCAAATTAGAATTGTTGAAGGTGACATATGGAGGACAACATTCAAAACAAAACAATGTTTGTTTGAATGGCTTGTTATTCCTTTTGGTCTTTACAATGCTCTGGCTACCTTTATGTGTGTAATGAATGATGTATCGAGGCCATTTCGTGATGAGTCTGTGATAGTATACTTAGATGAAATCTTGATTTTTAGTAAATATCGTGAAGAACATGCCATGCATGTTAAAATGTACTTGATGTCTTGAAGAAAGAACAGTTGTTTTTAAAGATGTCAAAGTGTGAGTTTGGAAAAAATTATTTAGTGTATTTGGGTCATATTGTTGGAGGAGATGAATTGAAAATATATCCCTCCAAGTTTGATGTCATTTTGAATTGGCCAAATCCCAAAACAATTACGGAGGTAAGAAGCTTTTTGGGATCAGCCCAATATTGGAGGAAGCTTACTAATAACTTCTCTTCTATCGCAGCTTCGTTGTATGCATTGACAAGTGTGAAGTGGGTCTTCCAGTGGGGAGGTAAACAGAAAAAGGCATTTGATGCATTGAAGGAAAAGATCAGTTCAGTCCCAGTACTTGGATTTCCAGACTTGAGACAGTCATTTGAGATTCATACTGATGCTAGTGATTATGCCATGGGTGTCGTCCTCATGCAACATGGTAAACCCATCTATTTTCATTCAAAAACTTTTAATGGTGCAGTGATTAATTATCCTACATATGAAAAGGAGTTGCATGCATTGTGAAAAGTGTGAAAAAGTGGAAAAATTACTTGATGGGTAAGGAAACAATCATTCACATTGGTCATCAACCATTGCAATACTTTCAATCACAAACAAAGTTGCAACAATCAAGGCACTTTCGATGGATGGGTTTTCTTCAACAATTCCACTTGGTGATAAGGTATAAGAAAGGTATCTATAATAAAGTTGTTGACATGATTTCTAGGCCTATTGTTAGTGTTGCTACTATTCTTAAGCATAATTCTGTTTTTCATGAGAGTTATGTTGAACAAAGTGCTTTAGATAGTGATTTTTAAGATGTATATGCAACTTTAAGTCAAGGGAACCAAGTAGAGGAATTGGATTATCACATGCATGATAACTTGTTGTACCATTTTGGTAAGCTTTGTATTCCACGGGGAGAAAGAATCAACATTATAAGAGAGGCACATACTTCTCTTATTTCTAGTCATTTCGGTGTAAGTAAGGCATTGACACATCTACAAAGGTATTTTTACTGGCCTCGTATGCTTCAAAGTGTGTCACGTTTTATTAGAGGTTGTTCATTATGAGCCGTCAGTAAGCCTAGAAATAGAAAGTTAAGATTGTACACACCACTCCCAGTACCTTCTCGTCCATGGGAGATTGTTTCTATGGACTTTGTTGGAGGTCTTCCTAAGTTCCTATGTCAAAAAGGAATCATGATTATCTTTTTGTAGTTGTGGACAGGTTCAATAAAATGTGTATTTTGATGCCATGTAGAGGAATTGGATTATCACATGCATGATAACTTGTTGTACCATCTTGGTAAGATTTTTATTCCACAAGGAGAAAGAGTCAACATCATAAGAGAGGCACATACTTCTCTTATTGCTAGTCCTTTTAGTGTAAGTAAGACGGTGGCACATCTACAAAGATATTGTTATTGGCCTCGTATGCTTGAAAGTGTGTCACATTTTATTAGAGGTTGTTCATTATGTGTTGTCAGTAAGCCTAGAAATAGAATGTTAGGATTGTACACTCCACTTCCAGTACCTTCTTGTCCATGGGAGAGTGTTTCTATCAATTTTTTTGGAGGTATTCCTATGTAAAAGAGGAATCATGCTTATCTTTTTGTAGTTGTGGATAGGTTCAAAAAAATGTGTATTTTGATGCCATGTAAAAATAAAATTAAAGCTGAAAAAACTGCTCAGTTATTCTTTCAGAATCTATGGGTGCATTTTGGATTTCCTACATCCATTGTTAGTGATCAAGATTCTCGCTTTGTTGGGAACTTTTGATCAAGCTTGTGGGGATTCATGGACACCAAATTGAAAGAGAGTACAATATTTCATCCACAAACATATGGTAAAAAAGAGGTGGTGAACATGATGGTGATACATGTTCTTCATGGTTATCGCAACAAGCATCCTAAGTTGTGGGATGAAAACTTGCACTATATTTAGCACTCTTACAACTGGGCCAAGCACTCTTCAACTCAAACATCGCCATTTGAGGAATGTTTGGGATACTTTCCTAAATATCCTTTGGATTTTATTTTTGGAAAATATGTTGTTATTGATGGTCATAGTGACATAGAAAAATCTAAAAGGTTCATTGAACAAATCCAATTGTTGCATCAAGCAGTTCAAGAACAGCTAGAAAAGAGCCAAGTCAAGTGCAAAACAAGGCACGATAAGCATCGTGTAGATCACAAATTCTAGTTCAGTGGTGAATTTTGACTTCACATTAGCAAATAAAGGCTTCAAGGAGAAGGTAAAAAATTGAAACCAATTTGATATGGTCCATTCAGAATTTTAGAAAATATTGGTGATAATGCCTCAAGTTGGATTTGCCTTCATATATGCAAATTTATGTTGTTGTTAATATTGAGAACTTAAGGTTGTATGAGCCGCCTTTGATTGAAGATCAAGGAGAAAATGTTCAAATTCATTCCATTGAGGATTTTTCTCCTGAATACTTGATGAGCTATAGCAAGACACCATTCTTGACAAAAGAACAAGGTCCTCAAAACGAGGGAATATGGAGTACCTTCGTGTGGGGCTCAAAGGAATAAATCCAAGAAATTCCAAATGGATCGAGATTGGAAAGGTGAGGGAAATGTACCCTCATCTACTGAACAAATGAAAGTGATATTTTGGGGTCCAAAAGCTTCCAGTGGGGAGGAGTGATCAGGTGCTCAAAATTAAGCTAAAAATTGAAAGTTGTCAGAATGGTGTGGAACCTGAACGAATGAGTAGATCTCGTCGTTCTAAACCCGATGCAACTCGTTTCGCGAAAAAAAATGACACTGTACGTTCCCAAAAACACGTTCTATCCATTTTCTTAAACATTAAAATTTTCAAAAATGGTAGTTGACAAGGAAAAAATTTGGGCTAGTGG
The DNA here is from genome assembly GCA_034641835.2 of Pinus albicaulis. Taxonomy (NCBI): domain Eukaryota; kingdom Viridiplantae; phylum Streptophyta; class Pinopsida; order Pinales; family Pinaceae; genus Pinus; species Pinus albicaulis. Next base: position 11,484 of record JAXQQM020072821.1, on the reverse strand, counting down.
CAGACTGCCACATGGCCTATTCTAGTTGGTTGAAAGGTAATTTCTTCTAGTCCTATCAGCCTCGCCACTTGTCCTCTTTTGATTGGTTGTTGGTTGGTAGATTTTTATTGGTTGGGAAGGTGTCCAACCACATGTTTCCATGTGGCCCAACTGGAGGCTGCCACGTGGTAGCATGGGGGCCACCAAAATTTGGGTCAAATTATAACTGTACATCCGCAAGATTCAATACCACAACCTCCGTCATAATAACACCTACACTAACTGCTAGGCCAGGGGTATTCCTTGTTATAACATGCAACGAAAATCTTATTTAAACTATAGTGAGACGAAGTTCGAGGGTAAGGGACTAGACCTTAGCCCCAAACCCCCATATGTGTTCACCATATAACCTCTGTCAGAGACTGGGGGAGCAGAGTCCTAAACACCGCCCAAATCGTTGCTCAAACTGGCCTGTGTGACTGCTACACTACTAACCTCCAACGATTAGAGTTATCCGCCCGAACTTATATTAAAATATATATATATATATATATATATATATATAACTCGAAGTAAGATTATGGTTAATAATGCATTTAAGGTCGCATTATGAAAATTAATGTCTAAACAACTTATCTCGAATTTCTAGGAAATTTGTGTCGCTAGCAAATTAGGCAAAATTATAAGATCAACTGGATTTTGGGGAAATTGTGGTGCGATTAACAACAAAACTAGGGAGGCTCATAACTTCTTCAATTTTTGACCAATTTCGGAGCAGAAAGAGGCTAGACATGATTTTTTGGGTCTCCTAAAGTTGATGGAACATGTTTCAAAGCCATTTGAGCACTGTAAATGTATGTATTCACCATTTTGAGCATAATGAAATAGGACCAAGCCACTGGAAGTTGGACCAAGGAGACGTAGCCCACGAGGGGTGAACTCCTTCATCACTTGTTGTGTTGTGATTATGTTTATGGTGTATTTTTCTGTTGTTTCTACATATTTCAGAGTTGATTTTCATGCTTTATGTTTTTAAAAATTAACATAAAAGCTCTCAAAAACTCAATTTTAACACTTGCAATTTACAAACCCTCAAGCACAATTTCATTAAGATCTCATACAGATCAATATTAGCTGAAAACATATTTCTCCAAAGCCACTTTCAAGCATGTTTATTGAGAAAAAAACTACATTGATGAGTCACCTAAAATGCTTACAGAATCACAAAAGGTATTTCTATCCTAACAAGGCATCAAGGGAGGGGTATTTCTCCTCCCATTGTTGTGTAACCAGCTCCAAAGAGAGAAGAAAAGAGATATTCACGCCTTAGAAATGAGCCACTTCGAGGGGGCAACCTCCAATACATTACATGAATGAACAATTCTTGGATGATACAATTTGCAAAACCTCCTTTCTATATATAGGAGTCCATGGGGCCATAATGTAATCCTAGTGGGCCACAATGTAATCCTAGCCGACCTAACAATAATAATTTAAGGGCACAATAATAACAATATGGGGGTTACAAGGGTACAATAATAATAATAAGTGGGGCTACACTAACATAATAAGGGACTACACTATTAATATAGGGACTTAACATGCCCCTCTCCTTCAAACAAGTGTTGTCCTCAACGCTTGATTAGTTATTGATGCTTCTGTAGAAAATTCTCATCCTCCCATGTGGAATCTTCTACAGGAAAGTTCTTCCACTTGCTGAGATACTTTGAAATTGATCGTACTTGTCGAGTTATTTTTTCTATGACTGCTTCAGAACTTCTTTCGATGTGATGTTGATATTCTTGTTGTTTCATTAGATTCTGCACCAAAGTTAGGTTATCCTTTGAGAGTTGGAGAACTTGTTGTTGATGCTCGATGTGATCTTCCATTAATTTATCATCCATATTTGCTATTATTTGATCCTTCAAACCATCCAACTTAGCCTCCATTTCCGCTTTTAAACCATCTATTTCATCTTCAATTGCTCTTCGTAGGATTGAAACTTGTTGCACTTGGTACCGTAATTTTGATATCTCATACTGCAACTCTTCCTCTTCATGCGTCATAGTATAGCTTTCTAAAGGATTAATGGGTGTTGAATTCTTTTTAGGGGCCATTTTAGAATCCAATATTGATATCTATTCTACAAGATGCCCTTGGAATCAATTCAACTTGATTCTTCAAACAAGACTTATGCAATTCGGAAAAAATACACACCTTTTACTAGCTTTTAGGAGCTCGATATTGAAATTGAATTATCTCTGTAGTTGAAAATCTTCGATATCTGAAATTCATCCCTGTAGTAGATCTCTGAAGCTTCTTTCAAATTCCATAGGTCTGACCTGATTTGGATTCTCCAAGACAAAGTTGTGTCCAATCTCCCACAATGACCTAATTCTGGACTGGTTTAGTAGAGCGAACTTGTACGACTTGCCACGTGTCACTGTTTTGTCTTTTGTCTCTGAAATTGATAGCCCAGAAACTTCAGTCTGTGTACTTGCGACCACTTTTTACGGCACTTCAATCCAATGCCCAGAGAGAGAGTTATTGAAGTTTTCCCACGATCACCTCTTTGAGATGCAATTCAGGAGCCTGAAAAAGCACTACCTTCCACAGATCATCTCTCCAAAAATATTGCGAACCAAGCTCTGAAATTTTTTGACGAATTTCCTCAGGCGTTCAGCTTCGCACCATATGAATTTCAGACTCTGAACCTTCGTACAAAATTTTTTATAGCGCAAATGCAACGATGACCTGTTTATGAGCCTGAAAAAATACCTAACTTCCACAGATGATATTTCCTCAAATATTGCGAACCAAGATCTGAAATTTTTAGAAAAACTTCCTCAATATTTCAGCTTCGCACCCTAAACATTTCAGCTTCTGAAGCTTCGTAGAAAAAAATTTATAGCGAAAATTCCACGATGACCTGTTTGGAGCAGCGAAACCCTAGAATCCCAAAGCTCCGATACCAAATGTTGTGTAACCAAATCAAAAAGAGAAGAAAAGAGATATAAACGCCTTATAAATGAGCCACTTCGAGGGGGAAACCTCCAATACATTACATAAATGAGAAATTCTTGGATGATACAATTCACAAAACCTCCTTTCTATATATAGGAGTCCATGGGGCCATAATGTAATCCTAGTGGGCCACAATGTAATCCTAGCCGACCTAACAATAATAATGTATGGGCACAATAATAACAATATGGGGGTTAAGAGCAGGGTGCAAATAACAATAAGTGGGGCTACACTAGCATAATAAGGGGCTACACTATTAATATAGGATTCTAACACCATAGAATATATAAATCTCAAAATACATATTTTTATAGCATCAATCAAGATATATGGAGATACTTGTATAATTTTTTTTTTCCTATAGATTAAAAAGGATGATTTATTTTCCACCTAACCATGGGCTCAATCATGCCTAACTCTTTCTACAGAAAAATCTCATTTGCATAACCAGTTATTATCTTTAAGGATTAATTGATTTCTATTCAATTATTCAACTCTTCTTGGTCAATTATTATAACCCATCAATCCACTAACTTCTTCTTTCATTTGATGGCCTATAGGTACAACCACATAAGTAATTATCAGATATGTCTTCATCGAGTAAGGGAATTTTATGTAGAGTGAAGGAAAGTTAGAGATCTAGTATTTATAACAGATATATATCATCAAATAGAGGTGAGAACATTAGAAGAAGTATCCATAGATGCATGTTGAAGGGGGGTCATGTTATTATGGTGATGAGAGCATAGGCGACATTGAGGTTCCGTTGAGGTACAATAATATAGTGAAACAATGGGTACCCAATTTCCTTCCTCAAGTAAACACAATTTTTTTCCTCAATGAGAAGATATATTGAATTTCTCCATCATCATTACATAGTTTGGGGCTATTTTTCATGGTATACATAAAAATTTGTTACGAAATATTAATTGAATTGATGCAGTATGTTGGACCTTATTACAATTATAGAGATTGGATCCAATTGATCTGATATACACAAGGTATGCAGAGATATGGATTGGCTACAAATTATATAAAGCTAAGAGGAAATAATATAAATAAAGGAGTGTTTATATATATAGATGGAAGGCCAAAAGAATTATGGAATATTTCAGGTTTATAAGCAATACACAACCGAGGACAAAAAATAAGAAACCCAATTGCATATTTGAGGGACATGAAGGAAATTGTGTATTCAGGTGCACAATAAAATCAATAACTGCACGAGAAGAGTTGTTGATCAATTAAAACTTGAATTGAATAGATAAAAACATTGATATTATTGGGGCGGTATGTAACTTCTCATTAATGATTATTATATTTTATGTTTATAGGTGGTCCAACACGCCCTCATTATTATGTCCCTTGTTGTATTTGTAACTTGTTATAATGCATTCATATAAAAAAATATGCTTATGAAATTGTTATAATATATTCATGTAAACAATTTCTTATGAATAGTAATATGAAATTGCGTTGTTGGCAACACCATTGTCCCAGGGTGACAAGGAGAAGGAACAAGCATTAGATTAGTCCAAAAATAATCTTGAGGAAGAGATTATGTATGAAGAAATATATTCTGCCACAAACCTAGTGCAAAAAATAAAGAATCTTCTGAGAAGATCAAACAATGAGCTTGCTTCTTTAATTGATATTCGACTAAAGACAATTTCCAAAGGAAATAATTAAAACCTTGATGCAAAATATTCGTCATTGTGGTGTAAGTATGAAGATATTTAATTATCCAATTTATTATTTATGATTTTAATTTTTATACTCTTACAATTCCTTTATAAAAATGTCTTTATTTTTTTACAAGAGTTTTTGGATGATTTTGATCCTCAACATAGGCCTACAGAGGTCGATATTGGTGCCAGTTCCTTTCCTACACTAGTGCAACATCATACTGATACCCCTTTTCAATCTCTACCTGTGAGTGACACTCTAATCACTCAGACTAGTACACCCCCAAGGGTCGATGTTAGTACAACACCCCTTGAGTAGCACATGCCAGAATGTGCATGGGATGTTGGCAGTGACATTGCACACTTTGAATCATCCTTTCCTATATCTACCCATGTCACTAGCAACACTTGGTGTGGTTGGTAGGCTCTAGAGTGATTTTTAGTCTTTGAGGGATGTCAATTCATTTCAGTTTTGCAGGCCCCACTTCCATAATTGGAACCCGGAGGTCAGTTTATATCATAGTGACACTTAGCTCATGTTTACACTAGAGAGCTTGTAAAAGTGGGTAAATCTAGGAGGGGTAGTTACATGGTGGTATCAGAGCGAGGTTGCAGCACTGGAACTCGGGCTAGATGTGATTTTTACACATGCATGTCAGTTGTTTATGATTTTATCATGTATGCGTGTTAGCTAATTACTATTATGAATATCATGACCTTATTTATGTATGAGTTGATATGATTTTGGAGTTATATCATGCTAATATGGATTAATTATGTAGACGAGATAGCCTCCCTTGAAATACAATAAGGTATGGTTTTGATTATGTATATGTTTAATTTATCTAACATGACATGTTCATAGGAGATAGAAGATCAGAAATCAAGAGAAGAATGGTGGAATAAAGTTTATATGACTCCCCTTATAGTCCTGACGTGAATTCCATGGAATGAGAAAGGTCAGTTGGGCAACAAGGAGGAGAGTAATCTCTTGTTTAGAAGATATGTTGAGAAGTTTGAAGGTAGAGAACAAAATTTTCAAGGTAGATAATAATAGGTTGATTGAGGCATAAGAAAGACTTTCCAAAGCTCAAGAAAAGAAAGAAGAAGTTATTGAATCCATTCTTCATATCCCTTCAAAATTGCTGAAGTAGGGATAGCTAAGGATCAGTCAGGGACAGGAAGAAAATATAAATGGGGCATATGGAAGCAGGTCTCATAGAAGAAATAGGTTGGACAGAGATGACATAGTCATAGGCGGCAGATCCTTGGATACACCTGAAAGGCGGGCTAGAACTAATGGATTTTACTCCAACTCTAATTATAAGAGATATGATCATCGTTACCAAGAACATCCTTATAGGAGGAGTGATAAGTAGTATTTTCCAGAATAATTCAAGAAATACAAGCCTCCTAATTTTGACGGGGAAGTGAAGAAATTAGAAAATGCATAGGCATGGCTACTTTGGATGAAGTTCTTTAAATTGCATGATTATTCAGAGAATATGAAAGCCAAGATAGTGATATTCGGTATAAAGGGAAAAGCAGATATTTGGTGGGAAGTTATGAAGTGTGTCAGAGGCATCAAGGTAGACGAGATGAGTTGGAATGAGTTTAAAATAGTTTTTAGGAAGAAGTAATTGTCTACGAGTTATTATGTTGGAAAGGACAAGGAATTACATGAGCTCAATTTGGGTTCCATGACAGATTAATAGTACACGACTAAGTTTCTGGAGTTTTTGAGGTATGCTCCCTACCTCATGGATGAGAAGAAAAAATTCCAAAGGTTCATCATTGTATTTCCTTTATCATTTAAATATCAGATTGAATATGGTGAGCCTCGGTCATTGGAGGACACCATTAGGAAGCTGAATCATTTTTATGAGTAGTCTAAATGCAAGTCTGCTCCTAAGCAAGATTGGAAAGGTAATGAGAAAACTAAATGAAAGTGGTATAAGAAGCGAGGAAGACTTCGGGATATAGGTGACAAGGAGAATGTGGCATCTTATAAGAAGTTCAATGTAGTTGAAAAAGGACACGGATTTCAACCTAAGGAGTAGAATAAGGGTAATGGAAGGAAGCCTTTGAGGTGTTTACCTTGTGGTGGAGATCATCCCAGGAGTGAGTCCCCATCACAACAAGGTGGAAAGCCTCAGATTATGGTGCTTAGGAGGCACAAACAATTGGAGATGTTCATCAGAGTATTCCTCAGATTTATGCAATAGTGGATAGCAGGCAGGTTGATCATCAGGCATCCATTATCAAGATGGAAGAAGTGCATGCAGAATCTTGTTTGGTGTAGTTGGCTACAAGGACCAAGAGAATATTTCATCATGTTAATTTTTCAATATTTCTCTATGTTGTATCAATTAATTAAGCCCAAATCATATTTTCATTAACAGTATATTCAGATCTATGCAATATAAATAACCATAAATTGTAGTTGAAGATAGAACAATGCACATAAATATAGAGAAGACAATATCAAAGCCATGAGACACATAAATTTTTCTAAGACCAAGGAAAAACCCCATTGTGGGGGAAACCTTTTCAAATATTCTTCTTCTATAGATTGTCTTCAAAATATTTTAGCAGAGAATACAATGAGCCCAATACAATAATATAGCATATAATAATCTGAATTGATCTATATATCAACAAAACATAAAATCAATGGATCACTAATAACAAGTGATCTTAGTAGCCCCGATCTATATTTGAGTCTAGAAAAATGTCAATAATTGATCTGACGTTGATGTGATTGCGTGATGGATGACTAATGATAATGCATGAGAAACTAATAGATATATGATCTACCCAATAAATCACAGAGTCACGGCCTTAACACACACTTCCCGTGGCGATAACAACTCTGAGCCACTACCACAAAGTTCTATGCTCGCGGATGAGGGCCCGAATACCCTAGAAACTTGGTCATGCCCTTAAGCCTACCTACAGGTGACTTATGCCCTTAAGCCTACCTACAGGCGACTTTACTAGTTGAGCTATGACCACAACAAGCTTAACCTATGTCCCAAGCCCAATAGAGCCACTACCTCAAGTTCTCCTACCCGCTGCCTAGATATAAAATACCCAGATCTGAAATGTGCCTTTGTTTGTGATCGTGAACCTCTTGCAACGTACCTGTGCGAGCTAGAAAACAAAAATATGACCAATAACCAAAACAACATGAATAATATGTCATGAGTAAATGTGTCAAAATTAGCTTGGTGTTTCTTGTATTTATAACTTGATGAGGGACTGCTTGGGGCTTTGAAAAAATCAACATGCAATTTACCCAAATCATAAAATAATAAAATAAATCATAAATTAACTTCCGCTTAACCGATTTGGATAATATATAGACTGATTTTGATATTATCAAAAAGAGGAATATAGTTAACTTATAATTTTAATCATCTGAGCTATCCATTGTGGAATTTTACTCTAGTTTCCAAAAATTAACACTCCCTCTCAACTAGGAATAATTCCACTATGTAATATCTGCTTGTAGATCTTTGCATCAAGATGTCATCATGGCTCAACTCCATCTGTTGAAACTTTCTAAAATCTAAGAAGAAGAATAATCTGGGAGCGATAGCTTCCACCCACATCTAGTAATAGGATAACCCATCTCATAGGGGAGAACATCTCCAACCCTGGAATCTCATCGGGGATCTCACCCTCAACCCGGAAGCATAAAAGGGGAGCAAGTCTTGACCCAATTATGTCGCCTATTGATCTTCACGTCAATGACTCTCATCACTCAAGTGGTAGAACACCTGCATTAAAATCCAGCTTAGATGAGATACCCAACTTACCAAGTGGTAAGGATCACATGCCTCCAAGCCTCCTCAACCCATTGGACAAACGGGGAGGGAAAATCTAACAATGGTAGAGATACTCAACTTGTCAAAATGGAAAAGGATCACACACATCCCATGAGTGAAAATTAGGGGAGAAATTTCTTTGACTCTATTTTCCAGAGTTCCCTCAATCATAGGAGCCCTTCACCTCAATTACTCACCTCAAGAGCTCAAGCAGGGTAGGAAGAGCTTGCTCAGTGTTCTTGATCAGCGTTTCCCCTTATCTGAAGGGGCTACATCCATTAGTCCAAGTTTTTCTCTTAAAAATAAGAACTTCCCTTTTGGTAATGCAATGGTAATAATATCTGCAATTTTACCATATGTTGCAATGTGTTGGAATTTAATAGCTCCTCTCTGCACCATGTCACATATGAAGTGATATCAAAGCTCGATATGCTTGGACTTGTCATGAAACACATGATTCTCTTCCAAATGAATCCCACTCTTATTATCACAATAAATCACTGTAGTATCAAACACTTGACCAAGGAGCTCGCCAAAGATCTTTCTTAACCACAAAATTTTAGAGCTTGTTGTGCTAGCAACAATGTACTCTGCTTCCACGATCCTTAATGCTACTTAGTTTTGTTTCCTGATCTTACAAGATATCATGGTAGAACCAAGGTTGAAACAACATCAATATGTACTCTTTCTATCAAGGACATTACCTTCCCAGTCAACATCAGTAAATCCATGAAGTTGGATATCTCCAGCAGAGTATCTATAGCCAAATGTGATCGATCCCTATAAGTATCTCAATACATGATTGGTTGATATCAAATGCACATGAAGGGGGTCAATCATGAACTGAATCAATGTGTTTAGTGCATAACATATATCCGGGCAAGTTTTCACAAGTAACATTAGAGCCCCAATAAAATTTTCACTAGGATGGATTCACTAGAACAGGTCCAGTTGTTTTACCACACAACTTCTTGAAGTTCATTTCCATCGGAGTGACCATGGATTTGCACTCGGTCATACCAAACCTTTCGATCAGCTTTACCACATGCGTTTTTTGTAAGAGAAATTTATCACCAGGACTTTTCCATACCTCAAGGCCCAAAAAGTAATGCATACGACCGAGGTCTTTCATTTCGAATTCATAGGCTAGCTTCCTCTTACATTCGATAATCAATGGTTCACTTCCTGTTAAGAATAAATCGTCAAAATATAAAAATAGAATTAAAATCATACCATGAACAACCTTAAAATAGAGGTTGGGATTAGCATTTCTTCTAGTGAAACCCAGTTTCATTAAATAGTTGTCAATGCGAGCATAGCAAGCTTGGGGATCTTGCTTCAACTCGTATAGTGATTTCTTCAACCTGCACACATGAGTTATGCGATATTACCCTTCAAATCCATGTGGATGTTACACAAAGACTTATTCCTATAAAAAACCATGGAGGAAGGCAGTATTTACATCCATCTGGTGAAGTTTCCATCCTTGACTAGCAGATAGTTGTATATTGAGCCACAGGAGAAAATATATCATCGTAATATTCTCCCTCTTTCTGAGAGAAACCATGAGCTATGAACCTAGCTTTATACTTTTTGATGTTGCCATTGATTCCATGCTTCATTTTGAATAACCATTTCGAAGTCACAATAGACTTCCCATGCGGTCTCGGTACAACATCTCACACATCGTTTTTCACGATTGATTCATATTATTTGGCCGTGGAATCCTTCCAAGTCTGTTCTTTGACTGCTTCTTCAAATGAGGATGGTTCATCTTGTATAATGGTACTCATAGATGCAACATAACCCTGATAAATGCAAGGTTCCTTCCTTTCTCTGAATGATCAATGAATAGGAATACACCTTCCACTGTCTTGCAGAGTGTCATGAAGCCAAAGCAGTATTTTCCTTGAAGGAGGATCACTGGGAGGTGGATCTAATGAATCCATAGGTTCCATGGGTGTATCATCATTTCCTGACTCTAGCATAGAAGGGATATCTAGAATACCCTTATCAACATCATCTTCCTTAGGAGGTGGATGAAGATATCTTTCTTTACAAAGAATTGCATCTTCATTGAAGGTTATTTCTCTACTAATTTCAACCTTCCTTTGACCAAGAATGTATATTCTCTAAGCCTTGTAATTTTCACAGTAACCCACAAATATGCCTTTTCTACCTGTAGCTTCTAGTTTATTCCTTTTATATTCCAGTACATAAAAGAATACATGGCATCCAAATATGCGAATATGACTGATGTTTGTCTTGTTACCTGTGAATATTTATTTTGGAGTCTTATTCTCCAACACTTGATGAGGCTCTCAGTTCTGAACATATATAAAAACATTTTTTGCTTCAGCCCATAGGAACTTAGGTACCTTAAGATCATGAAGCATAGCATGAGAAAATTCTAATATCGACCGATTCTTTCTTTCAGCAAGACCATTCTCTTCAGGTGTATAAGGTACACTAGTTTCCTTCTTAATCCCTTCCTTCTTGCAAAATGCTATGAATCATTTTAACATGTATTCTCCTCCATTGTTGAATCTTAACACTTTGATCCTTTTCTCAGATTTATTCTCGAGAAATGCTTTGAACTCCTGAAATTTTTCGAAGGCTTCATCCTTGTTCTTGATGCAATATAACCATGTCTTTCTGGAATAATCATCAATTAAGGTAATGTAATAGAGATGGGCACTAATGGAGTGCACATGTTGTGTAGATTAATCTGTCTTGCGGACAAGACCGATCTCTCTAGTACTAAAGGTAACTAGCAACAAACAGCCAATTATACTAATCTCTCTCTAAGCATACAAGATTCATAAAAATGTTATATAGGTGTAAGGCCTACCTTATGTCCAGCGCTTGCTTGATCTCATTGAAGTCCTTCCCGTGCACTTGAAAGAACGTTCCTCGTTAATCTGCAGTCACAAACAAGCAAAAAGATTACATAGCACCTGTATAGA
>JAXQQM020064946.1:0-64501 GCA_034641835.2 Pinus albicaulis | reverse complement strand
GATAGCTCTGTTGAGAATTGAAGATTTTTTTTTAAATCTGAATGTGCGATGAGGAATGAAAGTAGATCAGATTTCAAAATTTGATATGCAAAGGTACACAGAGTTGCAGTGAACAGAGGTATGCAAAACTGTTACACTACAGCAACAGAAAATACAAGCATACAGTGAGTCGAGAACTGAAAGGGTTGAATGAGATATATCTGTTGCAAATGTAAATGTAAATTTTTTAATTAATTTTACATTGCTAGTGATTCAAAGGCAAGTCGCCATGGGCAAAGAAATACCCCACTGTAATATTGAAATGTATACATAATGTTATATTTTTCCGAATGTGCTAGGCAAGAAAACGAGAAGGTGGAAGGCAAAGAGTCATACCTATTCACTTCAAATTCCCTGTGGAATACAAACAGTCATAAGGTAATCTCTATAAATGATGTCACATAGATATGCATAAAGAGCCTAGAGAATGGAGAAATGAGGCAGAGAGGGTAAGAAGAAGGAGGAGCAAATAGAGAAGCTGTGAAGGTTTAGAGATTATATAAGGCGGATATGAAGACTAGTGCAAAGCAGTGAAGAAGGAACATAACAGAGCTGATATCCAGGTAAATCAACATGTTTTTTTTATGAAAGAGTGAGGAAGTGGGTGCTTCCATATCAAGTTGTAGCTTGATAGATGTCAGTTGTAGCTAGCTGAGGTAGGAGCCTCCTGTAGGTTGTAGCCTGCAGAAATTAGATGGGAGCTGGAGCTTCCTTGCAAGTTGTAGCTTGCAGAACTGAGGTTGTAGCCTCTTGTAGGTTGGAGCCTACAGAAAATCAGTGGTGAGAGGGAGTTGGAGCTTGCCTTTGCATCACAACAATAATAAGATGTGGTTTTCTCCCTTATGGGTTTCCACTTATATCTATTTTCTATATGCATGATGATTATGTGTTGATACTCTGTATTTATTCTGCTTAATACCTGCTGCTCACTTATTAAGATTGTTGTTCCATTGTATATTAAGTTGATCACAAAATGATGATGTGAATGAGTATAAAAGAAAGTTTAATAAGAACATGACTGCATTAAACTGATTCACCCCCCCTCTCAGTTTAACCAAGGGTTCAACAATTGGTATCAGAGCCAGGTTCTTTCTGTATCAGTTTAACAACTGGAAGGAGATCCTAGGTCCCCAGGATGGCTAGTCTAGAAGGATGCTCAAAAAATAAAGCCCCTTTTTTCATCAATACAAATTATGCCTTCTGGAAAATACGAATGAGGACGTACATAATGTCTCTAGGAATAGAAGTTTGGGCTGCTGTGGAATTGGGATATGCCCCAAAGGAGTCTGACTCAGAGAAAGATGCCAAACTAGATTTTGTAGCTAATGCAAAAGCCATGAATGCTCTCTTAAGTGGACTATGTGAGGTAGAATTTATCAAAGTAATGCACAACAAGACTGCCAAAGAAATATGGGATACATTAGAAAGCATCCATGAGGGAGAAAAAAAGGTGAAGATAGCCAAACTACAAGTCTATAGAGCTCAGTTTGAAAATATAAAAATGAATGATGATGAAGACATTTCCAGCTTCTTCTTAAGGGTTGCAGAAATTGTGAATAACATGAAAGCTCTAGGAGAAACCATAAAATAATGTGTAATTGTTCAAAATATTCTAAGGTATTTACCATCCAGCTTTGACCCCAATGTTTCTGCCATAGAAGAAACAGTTGATTGGGAAAATCTGACCATGAACTAATTACTTGGAAACCTAACAGCCTATGAGATGAGACTGCCACAGAGGAAGTCAAATGTGAGGGAGGCAGCCTTTAAGACAAAAAAGAACAAAGAAGAAAAGGAAGATATATGCTCTTGCTCCGATGAAGAAGAGGAAAAATTTGTCAGAAAATTGGATAGAGGCTCAGGCAAATATAAAGGTAAACTTCCATTTAAATGATTTAACTATGGAAGAGTTGGGCACTATGCTTCTAAGTGTCCTCATAAGAAAACAAAGAATCACACTCAAGAAACAGAGCAAACCAAAACATATAACTGGCAGAAAAGGAAGAGATTCAATAGAAAATCACTTTATGCTCAGCAAGACAACAGTGCATTTGAAAGCTCAGATGAATCCTCCAATGAAGAGGGAACCTCTGAATTTGTATTGATGGCCAAGGAAGAGCTTGGAGGATTTTCTAGAAGATGAGGAAGAAGGTGAAGTTGATCTTGAGGGGGAGCTAAGAAGTGCCCTGGAGGAAATAGACAAACTTAAACTAAAGTGCAGAAAACAGAAAGACATTCTCCTCAAATATTTAAGAGAAGAAAAAAATTCAGAAGACCTCATTTAGTTGAAAGTAGAGCTTGAAGAAGCCAAGAAGGTAGAAGACACTCTACTAAAGGAAATTGAGGATAAAATTCAGAAGCAAGAGAAATTGGAAGAAGAAGTATTATGCTTAAGAAGGAAATTAGAAAACTCCCAAAGGAAATTGTCAATGAACTCTTCTCAAATGACAAGCTCTGAACAGTTGAATAAAATTCTAAATGCTCAAAGATCTCCCTTGATAAAGACTGGGATAGGCTACAAAGGAGAAACAAGTAAGTCCAAGGAAGAATATTACAAAAATATCATTTTTGTAAAAGCTGTTAAGGACAATGAAACAGCCCAAAAGGTTCCTACAGAAGTAGAAGCCTGCAATGAAGTAAACAAAAACAAGAAGGAACCTCAAATGACAAAGAACGAAATAAATAATAAGTCAATTGAAAAAGGCTCATATAATCCTGAATATATAAAATTTGGAAGCTATCAAAGGAGATTCTTCCCCCCTATGAAAATGGTCACTTGTTATGCCTGCCAAAAATTGGGACATATTGCTGCATACTATCATAAAAGGAGAATCGATTCCAACTAGCAAAGGATGCAAAAAGTGAAAAGACTACCTCAAGAAAACAAATGGAGAAGACAACCCTTCATCAGGTACACTAATTATTTTTATGGGTATTGTTTTTACTGTAAGGAGTTCGGCCATAAAGCCAAGGAGTGCACAACGCATGGAAAAATACTAATGTATGGAAACTCAAGGAGATGGATGAACAATGGAGAATTCACCAGTGTACATAATTCATTCAGAAACATAATCAAATGCTTTGACTTCCATCAAATTGAGCCCAAGTGTCACAAATGTCCTCTCAAAGAATGTGGTCCATCCTCTCAGGAAAGGTACCAAAAAAAAGGATGCATGCAGTGGAAAAAGAATTTGAATAAGTGTGACCTGGCTCTAATAGCTCAAGATCAGAAAAACCAATGGTATTTGGACAATGGATGCTCAAAGCACATGACTGGAGATTGAAGCAAGTTTGTAACCTTTGATGAAAAGAAATCTGGGAATGTAACATTTGGCAATGATAAAGCAGGGAAAATCAAAGGAAAAGGCTCAGTCAGTTTGGATACTGGAAGAGGAAAGGCCCAAGATGTACTATTTGTGGATGGGCTGAAAGAAAATCTGCTAAGTGTCAGTCAAATGTGTGATAAAGGCTGTGAAGTCATTTTTAGAGCCCAATATTGTGAAGTAAGATCAAGCACCACCGAAAAGTCCTTGATCAAAGGTGTTCGAACAGAAAGTAATGTCTATATAGTGAAAGAAGAGGACGAAGCATGTCAGCTAAGAAAACTTGATGAATCATTGTTATGGCATAGAATATTGGAACACCTAAACTTTGACCACATCATAAGTTTGAGCAAGAAGAATGCAGTCAGAGATATGCCAGTCATAAAGAAACCTTCAAATACCATATGTAAATCCCGCCAACTAGGAAAGAAGACCCACACATCTTTCAAGACCAAAGAGAAACTATCTACAAGTAGACCTCTTCAGCTTGTTCACATGGACCTGTGTGGACCTTCAAGAAATAAAGCACCAAGTGGAGAATCTTATTTCATGCTGACAATAGATGACTTTACCATATTGACGTGGGTAGCATTTCTCAAATATAAATCTGAAGCACTTGAGAAATTCAAAATATTCAAGGCATTGGCAGAAAATCAAACAGGATGCAAGCTAAAGTGCATCAGATCAGACAGAGGAGGTGAATTCACAGACTATGATTTTTTAGACCTATGCAATGAACATGGTATAAAACAACAATTTACAATTGCTGGTACACCTCAACAGAATGGAGTGGCAGAGAGAAAAAACGAGGTCGATAAAACGGTTACCCGGAAAATGACCCTCCAAAATAACATTCCCAAGCCTTGCAGGCGAACGTTACACACAGGCGGCTGCATTCTTAACAAAGCTCATCTAAGACCAAATTGTGACAAGACTCCTTATGAATTATGGCATGGTAAAATAGCATCAATCAAGAACTTTAGAGTCTTTGGAAGCAAGTGTTACATAAAAAATAATGATGAAAAACTAGGGAAGTTTCATGCTAGAGCCGATGAAGGGATATTTTTAGGATATGCATCCAAGAGTAAGGGTTACAGGTGCTACAACAAAATAAAACACAAAATTATGGAAAGTATTGATGTAATATTTGATGAAGATCTACCAAACGGAACATGTAGCACAAGATGCAGCAATCCTCCAGATGATCTTGAAGATGAGAACCAAGATAATGATGAATTGAGAAAAAAAATAGAATATACTGATTTAAACTCAAAAGGTCCTCAAAATTGCCTTTCAATGGGAATCATCCGGAAGATCAAATCTTCCAGGACAAAGTGTATAAGGTCTGAAACAAAGAAGATAACTTGCTAAATAGACGAGGAAAAGTATACCTTACACCATACTATCTCAAATAAAACCAAAGAAATTACAAGACTGACAAAAGACAAAAAGCTGGGTAAATACTGAATGAAAGGCTGAAACAAATTGAGAAAAGAAGAACAATACTGGAATTAATTCCAAGACCCATGGGAAAAATGTCATTAGCACAATGGATATTCAAGAATAAGATGAATGAACAAGGGTAGGTAATCAGAAATAAAGCCAGACTTGTATGCAAGGGATATTCACAAATTGAAGGTCTTGATTATGATGAAACGTTTGCCCCTGTAGCCAGAATGGAAGCAATCAGAATGTTTTTGGCCTTTGCATGTTATCATGATTTCAAGGTATATCAAATGGATGTGAAGTCTGCCTTCCTGAATGGAGATCTAGAGGAAGAAGTCTACATGGAACAACTTGAAGGATTCTCATTAACAGATAAACATGACTATGTGTGCAGATTAAAGAAAGCCTTATATGGTCTGAAACAAGCTCCTCGTGCATGGTATTCAAGGTTGGAAAAATACTTGCAAAAACAAGGGTTCAAGAAAGGAGGAGTAGACAACAATTTGTACATAAAGGCTAATGAAAATGAACTCTTAATTGTAGTAGTGTATGTAGATGACATCATGTTTGGTAGCAACAAAGATGAGTTAGCAAAAGGATTTGCTGAAGAAATGAAATCAGAATTTGAGATGTCAATGATTGGAGAGCTCACCTTCTATTTAGGACTTCAAATTCAACAAAAGAACATAAGAATATTCATTTCGCAAGAAAAATACTTAAGAGAAATGTTGAAAAGGTTTCAAATGGAAAATTTCAAATCTGTTTCACTCCCATGATCACTGGATTCAAACTATATGCTAATGATGGATCAACAAATGTAGATCAAAAACTTTACAGATCCATGATAGGAAGTCTGCTATACCTAATAGATTCTAGACCAGACATTATGTTGGCAGTAGGACTCGTGGCAAGATATCAAGCATCACCAAAACAAAATCATTTACTAGCAATCAAGAGAATATTTAGATATCTACAAGGTACTTCAAATTATGGCCTATGGTATCCAAAAGGAAAAAACTTCACATTGACAACATACATAGATGCAGATTGGGCCAGCTATGTGGATGATAGGAAAAGCACAAGTGGAGGTGCATTCTATTTGGGAAAAATTCTGGTGGCATGGATAAGCAAGAAGAAAAATTCTATCTCTCTATCTACAGCAGAAGAAGAATACATAGCAGCAACAACATGTTGCACACAAGTAATGTGGATGAAACAAACTCTCCAAGACATGAAGGTAAGCATTGATGAAACTATTTCTATCAAATGTGACAATACAAGTGCAATAAGTATATCAAAAAATCTTGTACTTCATTCAAAAGCAAAGCACATCCTAATAAAGTACCACTTCCACAGAGAACAAGTAGCACATAAATTAGTGAAGTTGGAATACGTACCAATAAAGGAACAAATAGCAGACATATTCAAAAAACCTCTTGCTAAATAACCATTCGAATATCTAAGAGAAAAACTAGGGGTAGTGTCTGAAGATGTTACTCTCTGATATGAAAAAAAAAAAAAAGGAAAGGAGGGTTGCATACAAGAAATAGGATCAGAACAGAAGTCTAGTGATAGTTTGGATCAGAAAAGAAAGCATCATTCCAGGGGGAGACCAGTCAACAAATATTGTCACAAAAGAGCCAGAGCAAGTGAGCAGTGCATGGAACAAGTCCTCAAGATCAGAGTATTATGGACAAGATTTGGAAACCACACTAGGAAATGTGCAACCCTTTGCCAATGATGTCAAAGGGGGAGGAAAATCAAGCAAAAGAAGAGTATTAAAGTATTGCCATCAATGCCAAAGGGGGATACTGTTGGAAATATTGTCATTGATGGCAAAGGAGAAGAAAGGAGAAACACCTGAACTATCACTAAGGCAAAAGAACAAAGAAGAACCAACAATAAGACAAAGGAGACAGACAAGGAGCAGAGGAAGCAAAGGCAATGAATTGAAGCAGAAGAGCGGTTCAGAGGCAGAGTAGTGAGGAGAAGGGCCATCGAGTTGAAGATCAGGCCTGAAGATTAAGGATTCCGATGTAATTACTGTGTTTACAAATATAAAGATTCTAGTTATGAGTTTGTATTCAATTATGAATTCTATAGTGTGTGGAGTTACTGTATAAGATCACAGTATTTAATGATGGTTGCAAAATTCTGTGAATCCATCATAGGGTGATCGATTTCACAATTTTCCTCTGTTGTTGATTTAATTTCTATGTGAATGACCTTGAATTTCAATAAGAAATTGTGCGAGTTTGTGTGTTGAATTGAAACTCCGTGTGCTTTAGTGATAGATGAATGAATCTATCGTAAAAAAAGGCAGAACCTTTATAAGGATTCCATGTATGAATTCAAGAGAAATTCTCTATATAGACAGACTGAGGTTTTGAGTTTGCATTCAGGGTTTTACTGTGTTGGAAATGATGGGTCTGAACCACAGATAATGGGTAAGTGTGGTTAATTACTATGAAGAAATGTTGGATGAGTGGATCGGAATGGTAGTAGTGTTGTAGTGGAAGCTTCAATACAAGAATCGTTGAGTTTATGACAAGACTAAAGACAAGAAAAGAAAAACGTTATCCAGAATGTGTTGGAAGGGAACCGAACCATGTGAAAGTGTTGAAAGTAACAACATTAAAATTGTGAGGATAGATGCAAAATTTCCGTAGCGAAGAAGGAGGAAATACAAAAGGCATAGAGAAAGCACGAATCGGAGGGTTTGTTTAAATTGCGAGAATTCCGTATTAAGTCCAGGATGCAGAATTAGAACTGGAACAGTGAGCCAACAGAAGATGGAAATCGAAAACCATAAATTTTTTTCGCATAATTTCTAAATGGTAAGTGGAATTTGAAAAAAATGCGATAGCATTCGGCGTTCGACACGTAGCTTGAAGTGGTATTTAAATACCACGAATTTCGCAAAATATTTGTGTGCTAAAGTTTTGTGGTTAAAAAATGTGATTTCCATTGGATTATATTTGATGAAGATCTAAGGGCGTTCGCAGTTGAAGATGCAAGGTCGTTAACGTAAGCACTCTTTCCACTAGTGAATGTTGATGAGGTATGTTGCTGTGGGACCCAAACGAATTTATATATTTGTTGGTGTCTTAATATGAAGTCAAAGGGTTACTGTAATTGTTATGGCATTTGGGACCATCACCATGGAAGACATAATATGTGTTGAAATATTATGTTTGATGTGAACCATGAGTATATATTGGATAATTAATTTTTTGTAGACCATTGTGTAATGGGGTTAAGGATAAAGTCCAAATGGTGGTAGGAGGTCCCATAATTTGAGGGTGAAAGTTTGAATATTTGGGTTCAATTGAAATATTCGTACATTGATTCGAATATCACAAGATGGGGTCATATTATATGGTTTTACCATTGATCGAAAGTGAAGCTTCCATAAGTAGATGAGAATTCTGAGTTGGTTGGGTTGATAACCATCAATGAAAGAAAGTGCTTCCTCATCAACTGTGTGAAATTGCCCAGATTTAAAATTATTGGGGAAAAAATTTGAAATGCATTTTTATAGGCACAAGAGAGTGTAGATTGTGGGTTTCGCGAGGTGGCCTGCCATCAAGTGGTATCAAAGCAGGATAGCTCTGTTGAGAATTGAAGATTATTTTTAAATATGAATGTGCAATGAGGAATGAAAGTAGATCAGATTTCAAAATATGATATGCAAAGGTACACATAGTTGCAGTGAAAAGAGGTATGCAGAACTGTACACTACAACATCAGAAAAGACAAACATACAGTGAGCCGAGAACTGAAAGGGTTGAATGAGATATATCTGTTGCAAATGTAAATGTAAATGTTTTAATTAATTTTACATTGCTTGTGATGCAAAGGCAAGTCTCCGTGGGCAAAAAAATACCCCACTGTAATATTGAAATGTATACATATTGTTATATTTTTCCGAATGTGCTAGGCAAGAAAACAAGAAGGTGGAAGGCAAAGAGTCATACCTATTCAATTTGAATTCCCTATGGAATACAAACAATCATAAGGTAATCTACGGCCCAGACCTTTAGTTAAATTGAGAAGGGGGTGAATCAGTTTAACACATTCCTGATCTTTTAGAACTTTTCATTAAACTTAATTACACCTTCATTTCACATCCTATTTAATGTGTGAGTAATCTTAAAATGTAAGCAGCAAGTGTTAGTATAATATAGCAGTAGACTTAATATGAGAGCAGCAAATATTTAGCAGATGATACATATCAGCTCAATACATAAATATCATGCACAGAGACACCAGATATAAGTGGAAACCCATAAAGGGAGAAAACCACATCTTATTATTGTTGTGATGCAAAGGCAAGCTCCAACTCCCTCTCACCATTGTTTTTCTGCAGGCACCAACCTACAAGAGGCTCCAACCTCAATTCTGCAAGCTACAACTTTCAAGGAAGCACCAACTCCCTTCAATTTTCTGCAGGCACCAACCTACAGGAGGCTTCAACCTTAGTCAGCTACAAATGACAGCTATCAAGCTGCAACTCAATAGGGAAGCTCCAACTTCCTCAATTTATCAAACTGAATGTTTGTTGATTTACTCCAGATATCAGCTCTGTTCTGTATCTGCTCTTCTTCTGTTAATCTTCTCTTCTTTATTCTTCTATATTCTGCATTCTCTGTATTTTCTCTCTCTTCTTCTCTTGAGCTTATCAAATTGATTATCTATAGAAATTCTCACATGACTGTTTGTATTTCACAAGGAATTTGGAGTGAACAGTCATGACTCTTTGGCTTCTGTCTTCTTATTCCTTTTTCCAACTCATTTTTCGAATTACTACAATATGTACAAATTTCCATGCTACAGTGGGATTTTGTCTTTTCCTTAGGATACTTGCCTTCGCATCACAAACAATAAAAATAATTACAAAATTTACATTCACATTTTTAATTACACATTTCAATTTCACTCAGCTCCTTTTCGGGATTTTGGCTTTACTGGATTTGTCTTTTTCTGCTGCTGTTAAGAACCTATTCTACATACACTTTTTTCACTGTCATCTGCATATTCCCTGTTTTCTGTGCTTATTCACCTATCCAACTCATTCCTGTACCTATTCTTGTTCACCGAAATTTCATCTCTACATGCTCTCCTCTTCTTTTTCCTTTTCCATAATTGCATTCAAGTTTCATGCCCAATCATTTCCCAAGTCCGAGCAATCTCACAATCTCTTCTTTGTTCTACACTGGCAGTTCCAATGCTTAAATATGAAGTGTTAATAAATCAACCATATTCCCAGTACTTTTCAATATTTCAGTTAACTGTGTGTAAATGCATCCCAAGCTTCATTCCCAATCATATTCCAACCCAACAATCTCACTCTGCACTTATTCTACGCTGGCAAACTCAAACAAATAATTCTGGTCATTTTTAATGTCTCAATTCAAAGAATTGAGATATTAATTTAACATTCCACCATGGCTATAAAATCATACATATGAATTCATTCATATTTAGATCATTACAATTTTCGAACTTAATTTTGGCTCTCGGCTTATATATATAACTTTCAAACTCTATATTATGCCGCCAATATGATTAACCTTGGTTAAACTCTTTTTAATATAACTCACCGGGCCTTATACTAAGATTAGAATACGTTGAATAACATTAATAAACCAAATTCATTATATATGACTCAGCCCCGGGCCCACAAGACAACCAAAGGACCAATCGAGTGCACACCGTACCTTTGTTAACCTGTATCAAGCCGGTTGGTATTATATTTACCCATAAACATATAGCATTCGATCAAAAGCGCAAACAATAATGTGTGATGGAGCTCCGTGCTACGAGTTGCTCTCGCCACACCTTGGTTAAACTCCAGGCAAGTCATGTGCCCGATCTGCCGTCGGAAAGTGGCCCTCTTCGGATCAAAGGCCTAAATTATCAGTGCCGGCTCATGATCCTGATACAGTTAATGCAATGTGCAGTTAGCGGTGGTTTTACTGTTCATCCAGGGACACACGTCGATCAATCAATGGAATCGCTGCCAATTCGGGAATACCGCCTTCCGTATAATAGTGGTGCGATGAATACCACCGTTCACTTTAAACCGCCGTTACTGTTCATTCAGCTCTTGGTTCCACTTCTCCCTATGCTCCAGGTTCTGGTCCTCCACAATTTCAATTATATATATTCTTTGTTACGACTATGGTTCCGCTTCATTCACACTGCGCATTTGACTATGGTTCTGCCTCCATTCATACTGTGCATTTGACAATGGTTCTGCCATATATATAACTCACAGTTCTTCGGTGTATGCATATATATAAACCATATATATATATATATATATAACGCACCTACCATATATACAACCTCCATGTCAATCGAATACAAGTGCTCTGTTAAAAATTGGGGATAATTTCAAACATAATTCAAACAGTGAATGCCAACTGATTCAAAGCATATCCAATCTCATTGCATTCCACTGCACATTTGAATATAAAGTCCGGAATGTAAATTATGTTATGTGTAACGCCCGACTGTATAAAAGATTCTCGTAATTTATATATATATGTACATATTTTTGGAATAACAACTGTTTCTCTGCAATAACAGCTATGGCTCTGCCTCTGTTGCTTCTTTCACTCTGCCTCTACCTCTACTGCTGTGATAAGAGCTCTGTCTCTGTATTTTCTTCCTTTGCCTTTGCCTTTCTCCTTTATATTCATTTCCTCTTTGTTGCCTCCATTGTCTGTCTTTGTCTCCTTGTAACTGTTCCTGTTTCTACATCTGCTACCTCCTTTGCCATCAATGGCAACATTTCCAACAGTCTCCCCTTTGGCATTGATGGCAATATATTTTCTCTGTTTGCCTGCTCTTTCTCCTGTTGCTTGCTCTTCCTGTTTGCCTGCTTTTCCTCCTGATTCTTGCTCTTCCTGTTTGCCTGCTCTTTCTCCTGTTGCTTGCTCTTCCTCCCCCTTTGACATCAATGGAAAAGAGTTTCTTTTTGCATTTCCTCTCTCTGAGTTATGTTTAGGCCCTCTTCTGCTAACTTTGTACCATGCTGCTCCATAGTGATGTATAAAACTTGTTGAGAGAACACTTTGAGGATTATCAAATTTGAATATACACTTTAAATTGATACAGTTCTTTCACTTGAATAGAGCTAAAAGTGAGAATAATGATACTTCATAGAATATATTGTATCGGCTTTATCTAGTCAGAGATGTATGATTGGATTCAGCAACTAAAATGTTGAGAGGCTTCAAATGATAATCACTACTCGTCTTTTATGTTTCAGATTCTCAATATAATGTTTCAGATTATCAATATAATGTTTCAGAACACAATACTGTTGCTTTTGCTCTGTAATTGACCTTTTGATGCTTGAATAATGCAGATAACTCTAGGATGATAACTTGGTGTTCTTTTGCCTTAATCCTTTGATCCTGAGGACCTGATTCATGCTTTCCTTGCTGGTTGTTCTCCCCCTGGAATGATATTTTCGTTTTTGTTCTCCCCCTGAAATTGTGCTTCCTCTTTATATTAGAGAGTAGCATCTACAGATACTACCCCTAGTTTATCTCTCAAGTATTGAAATGGTTCTCTAGCAAGAGGTTTGGTAAATATATCAGATGTATGTTCTTTCGTTGGTACATATTCCAGCTTTACTATCTTCTGAGCCACTTGTTCTCGGCGGAAATGATACTTGATTGGAATGTGTTTAGTTTTTGAGTGAAGTACAGGATTTTTAGATATACGTATAGCACTCGTATTATCACATTTGATTGAGATAGGTTCATCAATGCTTACCTTCATGTCTTGAAGAGTTTGCTTCATCCACATGACTTGTGTACAACATGCTGTTGCTGCTATATATTCTACTTCAGCTGTAGACAGAGAGATGGATGTTTGTTCCTTGCTTAACCATGCCACTAGACTTTCTCCTAGATAGAAAGCACCTCCACTTGTACTTTTCCTGTCATCAACACAGCTGGCCCAATCTGCATCTGTGTATGCTGTTAAAGTGAAGCTTTTGCTTTTAGGATATCAAAGTCCATACTGTGTTGTTCCTTGTAGGTATCTGAGTATTCTTTTTACTGCCAGAAGATGGTTTTGTTTAGGTGCTGCTTGATATCTTGCTACTAGTCCTACTGCTAGCATGATGTCTGGTCTAGATGTTGTCAAACACAGCAGGCTTCCTATCATGGATCTGTAGAGTTTTTGATCTACATCTGCAGTCCCATCATCAGCACACAGCTTGCATCCTGTGATCATGGGTGTTGTCACAGGTTTGCAGTCCTCCATTTTGAATTTTTTCAGCATTTCTTTTAAGTATTTTTCCTGAGAGATGAAGGTGCCTGTGTTCTTTTGTTTAATTTGTAGTCCCAAGTAGAAACTGAGCTCTCCAATCATAGACATTTCAAACTCTGTTTTCATCTCATCAGCAAACCCTTTTGCTAGTTCATCTTTGTTTCTTCCAAACATAATGTCATCAATATACACTACAACAATCAGGAGTTCATTTTCATGGGCTTTTATGTATAGATTGTTGTCTACTCCACCTCTCTTAAAACCTTGTTTTTGCAAATATTTATCCAGTCTTGAGTACCAAGCACGAGGAGCTTGTTTCATTCCATATAGGGCCTTCTTCAGTCTGCATACATAGTCTCCTTTGTCTGTCAATGAGAAGCCTTCTGGTTGTTCCATGTACACTTCTTCTTCTAGATCTCCATTAAGAAAAGCAGACTTTACATCCATTTGATATACCTTCAAGTCTTGGTAGCATGCAAATGCCAGGAACATTCTGATAGCTTCCATTCTGGCTACAGGGGCAAATGTTTCTTCATAATCAAGTCCTTCAATTTGTGAGTATCCTTTGCAGACAAGTCTGGCTTTATTCCTGATTACTTGACCTTCTTCATTCATTTTATTTTTGAATACCCATTTTGAGCCTATGACATTTTTCTCAGTGGGTCTAGGAACTAGTTCCCAGGTATTGTTCTTTTCAATTTGGTCCAATTCTTCATTCATTGCATTTACCCAAGATTTGTCCTTGCTGGCTTCTTCAAATTTCTTTGGCTCTATTTGTGATAGCATGGCTATGTATACCTCTTCAGTTTGTTTTGTTAGCTGCCTTCTTGTTTGGACCCCTACTCTCTTGTCTCCAATGATCTGATCTTCAGGATGGTTCTTCTGAGTATATCTTGAGGGAGCTTTAGAACTCAGCTCTGTATCTTCTGTTGTCTTGCTTGTTTCCTCATCATCTTGGTTTTCTTCTTCATGGTTGTCTAATGGACTGCAGCAGTCTGTATCTCTTGTATTGTTTGGAAGTTCTTCATCAAATCTCACGTCAATGCTTTCTACTATTTTTCGAAGAGTCTTGTTGTAGCACCTGTACCCTTTACTTTTGGATGCATATCCTAGAAATATCCCTTCATTTGCTCTTGCATCAAATTTCCCAAGATTTTCATCATTATTCTTTATGTAACACTTGCTTCCAAAGATTATAAAATGTTTGATTGAAGCTGGCTTCCCATGCCATAGCTCATAAGGTGTCTTGTCACTGTTAGGTCTTAAATGAGCTTTGTTTAGAATATGTACTACTGTGTGTACAACTTCTGCCCAGAAGGTTTGAGAAATATTATTCTCTTGCATCATGGCTCTGGCAATTTGTTGAACAGATCTGTTTTGTCTTTCTGCTACTCCATTCTGCTGAGGTGTCCCTGTAATAGTAAATTGTTGTTTTATGCCATGTTCATTGCACAAGTCTGCAAAGTCATAATCAGTGAATTCACCTCCTCTGTCTGATCTGATGCATTTCAGCTTGCATCCTGTCTAATTTTCTGCTAATGCTTTAAATATTTTTAATTTGTCCAGAGCTTCCGATTTATTCTTGAGAAAAGCAACCCATGTCATTCTGGAGAAATCATCTATTATCAACATGAAGTAGGATTCTCCACTTGGTGTTTTAGTTCTTGTAGGTCCACACAGATCCATGTGCACAAGCTGGAGTGGTCTTCTAGTTGATAGCTCATCTTTAGATTTAAAGGATGTGCAAGTTTGTTTCCCAAATTGACAAGATTTGCATATGGTATTTGAAGGCCTCTTTATTTCAGGCATATCTCTGACAGCTTTCTTCTTACTCAGTCTGATGATATGGTCGAAGATGAGATGTCCTAATCTCCTATGCCATAACCATGACTCCTCAAGTTTTCTCAGATGGTAGGCTTCATCCTCCTCTTTTACTATGTACACATTACTCTCTGTTCGGACACCTTTGAGCAGAGTCTTTCCTGTTGTGCTTGATCTGACTTCACAGTCTTGTGCTCTAAAGAGAACTTCATAGCCTTTGTCACACATCTGACTGACACTCAGTAAATTTTCTTTCATCCCATCTACAAATAGTACATCTTGGGCCTTTCCTCTTCCATTATCTATGCTGACTGAGCCTTTTCCCTTGATCTTACCTGATTTATCATTGCCAAAAGTAACATTGCCAGATTTCTTTTCATCAAGAGTTATAAACTTGTTTTTGTCTCCAGTCATATGTTTTGAGCAGCCACTGTCCAGGTACCACTGGCTTTTCAGGTCTTGAGCAGTTAGGGCCAGGTCACATTTATTCTCCTTCTTTATCCACTGGAAGCACCCTTTTGTTTGGTATATTTTGTGGGATGATGGACTACATTTTCTTAGAGGACATTTGGAAGGTATATGTCCAACTTGATTGCATACACAACATTTGATCATAATTTTTGCAGAGTTATGAGTATGAACAAAATTTCTTTCAATCATAAACCTCGTTGAGGTGTTAAACATCAATCTTTGTCCATACTTTCTACACTCAATGATTTTATGACCAAATTCCTTACAATAAAAGCAGTAACCATAGAAGCTATTTGCATACCTGATGTAAGGTTGTCTCTTCCATTTGTTTGCTTGAGGCAGTCTCTTCAATGTTTGCATCTTTTGCTGGTTTGAATTACTCCTTCTTGCATGACAATATGCAGCAATGTGTCCCAACTTGTGGCAGACATAACAGGTGGCATTCTTCATTGGAGGGAAGAATCTTCTTTGATGATTTCCAAATTTTACATATTCAGGGGTCTTAGTATTTATTACATTCTTTGCTACTAGTGGTTTCTTCTGATCTCTGTCTTCCTTATTGCATATTTCTTCGTTTGTAGGAATTTTTTGCGCTACTCCATCATTCTTCTTTGCTTTTACAAAAATAATCTCTCTGTCAACCTTTTCTTTTCCTTTACTTGATTCTCCTTCGTAGCCTATTCCAGTCTTTATCATAGGGGATCTTTGAGCAACCAAAATTTCATTCAACTTAATAGAGCTTGTTGTTTGGGAAGAGTTTATAACCACTTTCCTTTGAGCATTTTCTAATTTATTTCTGAGACATACTACTTCTTCTTCTAACTTTTCTTGTTCTTGAGTTTTTTCTTTGATTTGCTTAAGTAACATGTCCTCTATCTTCTTGGCTTCTTCAAGCTCTACTTTTAGCTGCTTAAGGACTTCTGAATTCTGTTCTTCTCGTACATATTTGAGGAGAATGTCCTTTTGTTTTCTGCATTTCAGTTTGAGTCTATCAATCTCTTCTAGAGCGCTTCTTAGCTCCCCCTCAAGGTCTACTTCACCTTCTTCTTCTTCATCTTCTAACAGGAGACCTTCAAGTTCTTCAATGGCCATCAATAAGAATTCAGAGGTTCCTTCTTCACTTGAGGATTCATTTGAATCTTCAGATGTACTGTTGTCTTGTTGAGCATAGAAGGATTTTCTGCTGAACTTCTTTCCTTTCTGCCAGTTCTTTGATTTATTTTTCTCTGACTCTTGAGCCCGATTCCTTACTTTCTTGTGAGGACACTTAGCAGCATAGTGTCCCACTCTTCCACAGTTAAAGCATTTGAAGGGGAGTTTACCTTTGTATTTACCTGAGCCTCTATCCAATTTCTTGACAAAATTTGCCTCTTCTTCATCCGAGCAAGAGCATATGTCTCCCTCTTCTTCTTTCTTCTTTTCTGTTTTAAAGGCTGCTTCCCTCGTACTTGGCTTCTTCTATGGGAGCCTCATTTCATAGGCTGTTAGATTTCCAAGTAGTTGGTTCATGGTCAAGGTCTCCCAATCAGCTGTTTCTTCTATTGCAGACACCTTTGGATTAAACCTGGATGGAAGAGACCTTAGAATCTTTTGCACAATTATACTTTCTGGCATTTTTTCTCCAAGAGCATTCATATTGTTAATAATTTCTGCAGCTTTTAGGAAGAAACTAACAATGTCTTCATCATCATTCATTTTTAAGTTTTCAAACTGGGCTCTATATACTTGAAGTTTGGCAGTCTTTACTTTCTTGTCTCCCTCATGTATGTTCTCAAGAGTATCCCATATTTCTTTGGCAGTGTATTTATGCATTACTTTAATAAACTCTGCTTCACACAATCCATTCAGGATGGCATTCATGGCTTTTGCGTTAGCCACAAAATCTTGTTTTGTTTCTTTCTCTGTGTTAGTTGCCTTCGGGGCATATCCTACTTCCACAGCAGCCCAGACTTCTATTCCTAGAGACATTATGTATGTCCTCATTCTGATTTTCCAGAAAGCATAATTTTCACCAGTGAAGAAAGGGGCTTTGTTAGTTAAGCATCCTTCTTTACTAGCCATCTTGGGAACCTAGGATCTCCTTTCAACTGTTAGACTGGTACTAAGGAACCTGATCTGATACCAATTGTTGAACCTTTAGTTAAACTGAGAGGGGGGGGGTGAATCAGTTTAACACATTCCTGATCTTTTAGAACTTTTCATTAAACTTAATTACACCTTCATTTCATATCCAATTTAATGAGTGAGTAATCTTAGAATGTAAGCAGCAAGTGTTAGTATAATATAGCAGTAGACTTAATATGAGAGCAACATATATTAAGCAGATGATACATATCAGATCAATACATAAATATCATGCATAGAGACACCAGATATAAGTGGAAACCCATAAAGGGAGAAAACCACATCTTATTATTGTTGTGATGCAAAGGCAAGCTCCAACTCCCTCTCACCACTGTTTTCTGCAGGCACCAACCTACAGGAGGCTCCAACCTCAATTATGCAAGCTACAACTTGCAAGGAAGCACCAACTCCCTTCAATTTTCTGCAGGCACCAACCTACAGGAGGCTCCAACCTCAGTCAGCTACAACTGACAGCTATCAAGTTGCAACTTGATAGGGAAGCTCCAACTTCCTCAATTTATCAAACTGAATGTTTGTTGATTTACTCTAGATATTAGCTCTGTTCTGTATCTTCTCTTCTTCTCTTAATCTTCTCTGCTTTATTCTTCTATATTTTGCATTCTTTGTATTTGCTCTCTCTCTCTCTCTATTACTCAACTTCAGCTTATCAAAATTGATATTATATATATAGAAATTCTCACATGACTGTTTGTATTTCATAAGGAATCCAAAGTGAACAGTCATGACTCTTTGGCTTCTGTCTTCTTATTCCTTTTTCCAACTCCTTTTTAGAATTACTACAATATGTAAAAATTTCCATGCTACAGTGGGATTTTGTCTTTTCCTTAGGATACTTGCCTTTGCATCACAAACAATAAAAATAATTACAACATTTACATTCACATTTTTAATTACACATTTCAATTTCACTCAGCTCCTTTTCTGGATTTTGGCTGTACTGGATTTGTCTTTTTCTGATGCTGTTAAGAACCTGTTTTGCATACACTTTGTTCACTGTCATCTGCATATTCCCTGTTTTCTGTGCTTATTCACCTGTCCAACTCATTCCTGTACCTATTCATGTTCACCGAACTTTCATCTCTGCATGCTCTCCTCTTCTTTTTCCTTTTCCATAATTGCATTCAAGTTTCATGCCCAATCATTTCCCAAGTCCGAGCAATCTCACAATCTCTGCTTTGTTCTACACTGGCAGTTCCAATGCTTAAATCTGAAGTGTTAATAAATCAACCATATTCCTAGTACTTTTCAATATTTCACTTAACTGTGTGTAAATGCATCCCAAGCTTCATTTCCAATCATATTCCAACCCGACAATCTCACTCTGCACTTATTCTACGCTGGCAAACTCAAAAAAATAAGTCTGTTCATTTTTAATGTCTCAATTCAGAGAATTGAGATATTAATTCAACATTTCACCATGGCTATAAAATCATACATATGAATTCATTCATATTTCGATCATTATAATTTTCGAACTTAATTTTGGCTCCCGGCTTATATATATAACTTTCGAACTTTATATTATGCCGCCAATACGATTAACCTTGGTTAAAATATTTTTAATATAACTCACCGGGCCTTATACTAAGATTACAATACGTCGAATAACATTAATAAACCAGATTCATTACGTATGTTTCCGCCCCGGGCCCATAATCCAATCAAAAGACCAATCAAACGCGCGCACTGTACCTGGCTTAACCTCTGGGCTCTTTCATTAAACTTCATGTTGTTCCTGCGAGCAATCACCGTTAGATGTCGAGCCACCAGATCGACGGTCTATAACTATATCGCTCGGCATCTTCGGTCGATGTATAACGTGCGATGGCGCACTTTAACCGGCGGTTTTCAATTTCGTTCAGGGACACGCGTCACAAATCCTATGGAATCGCTGCGAATTCGGGAATACCGCTTGCCCGACGGATGGTGGTGCGATGAAACCCACTTCCATCTTTTACTGTTCCTCCAAGCCGCCGTTACTGTTCATTTGTCACGGTTCCGCTTCTCCCTACTCTCCAGGTTCCGGTCCTCCACGATTTCAATTATATATATATATATTGTTACGACTATGGTTTCGCTCCATTATATCGTTTCTTTTGATCATAAAGTGTTCCACTTCAATGTTTCGTTATATGATTCCGCTTACCCTTGACTGTTCGACATTACAATTTATGCACAGCACAACCACCAGAATACATTATATTGCCATATATTCTTTTAAGAACCCACAGGGTTGGGTTCACGGTAACCATCCTCGGGATTTCATCATTTCAACACTGCGTGCAGGATCATCATTTACAACGTATTTTATATACATGCATTCAATAGAAGTACTCTTCGTCATTTCGACCAGTGATCTTTTACCCTCAACACAGGTTTTTAACACACATTCTCCATCGTTAAATAGACACCTCTATATATATATATACACACAGAATTCAATTCAATCAATGCACAGATAACCCTAAAATAATTTATTTCTTCACACAGTGAGTTTATTTACAGGGTTTTCGGTTTTGACCAGATCTTCAGTCCAATGGCCCTCTTACTGCACTCTACTCTGCCTTTGCTGCCTCTTTTCTCCTTTATAATCATTTCCTCTTTGCTGCCTCCATTGTCTGTCTTTGTCTCCTTGTAACTGTTCCTATTTCTGCATCTGCTACCTCCTTTGCCATCAATGACAACATTTCCAACAGTTTGCCCTGTATCTTTGTAATATAATCAGTTTTATTCAAAATTGCAGTGGTCTCTCTCATTAAGAAAACTATGCACTTGTTGTTATTAAGGCTTTTGATGGCTAAAATTTCTTTCTTTCTTAGGTTTCTTCATGGTGATTTGACCTTTCTTAAAATGAGTGTAGGGTCCTGTCTAATTATTTATTTCTCATCATCATTCAAATCTATGATACCATATTCAAT
Source organism: Pinus albicaulis (assembly GCA_034641835.2). NCBI lineage: Eukaryota > Viridiplantae > Streptophyta > Pinopsida > Pinales > Pinaceae > Pinus > Pinus albicaulis. Next base: position 44,046 of record JAXQQM020064946.1, on the reverse strand, counting down.
GCAACAAATGGTATCATCAACTGGGACAATTTTTTGGGAAACAACAAATTTGAGTCCTTTATTAAGAACACTTTCTTCTTCATTGCTTAATCGATGATCCTAAAGGTTCACGACCTTCTTGGTCATAATGGAAGTGGTGGTTTCACACTTCATATTCTTTTAGTAAGCATTACATTCCATGTGATCATTGTTTTCATTAATAAAGTTCCTTCTTCATGTCCTATCCAAATGTTACCTTCAAAGTTGTTCTCTCTATTTAAAATTATGTGGTCCTTTCCTTCCCACTTCATGTTGCTTGCAGCTTAGGGATCTTCATCATTAAGAACTCTATCCTCACTTTCCACTATGAGAAAATCTCACTAATCAATGTGAGATGTATCAAGAGGCAAGTGTTTTAATGTCAATTAATATTTATCAATTTTTAATACTATTTAAATTATATAATTATACTAGTTGTTAAACCAAAATTTTAAAAATTCTATTCCAAAATAAATTAGTTAAATTAAAATTTTGAAAGATCTATTCCAAAATAAACATATATAATAATATATATAATGATCGAAATATACTTAACATTAACTGAAAAATGTTTATTATAAATATTGCGCTCACAATTAAAAAATTAACAAAAATATATATATAATCTATATAATAATAATATTTGTGACTCTTCAACCAATAAAAATGTTATAATGTCATATTAAGTAAATAAATATAAATTATCATATAAAAACATGTGATAAACAAAAATAAATAGAAATCATCAATATCTTTTATTATTATTATTATTAATGCTATTTGACTGGTAAGTCTAGTAAATATACATACCTCAACTTTGGCTGCTTGTCTAAATTGCAGTTACAACGAGTGGCCCACAAGCCAATAAAATAAAACAAAATATTCCTTGCCCTTCTCGAGTCTGTCATGTTTTCAAACTTTTTATCCATAGTGTCCATACCTGCTACGTTTTCAACCAAATGGCTGGAGATCAATGTCTATAATAGAGAATCGATTTAGAAGACCAGAATAGAATAGGCGCCGCTCACTGACACCCTGCTCAAACACCTTTTCAATCCGCTATTCAAGAGATGGCAACCATTATCCACCCTGCTGCGTCTATTCAATAGATGGTCAGCATTATCCATCCACCCCGCTGCATCTATTCAACAGATGGTGCCATCTATTGAATAACTTATTGAAAATTCAATGCTCGATATCAACTCTGACTGACTTCTATATAGAATGAATAAACAAAAAGTAAGCGCAGCAGGCTGGATAATGGTGGCCATTTCATGAATAATGCATTAAAAATTCACTGCTCGATGTGGAATTTTAAGACCCTAAATATGATTAATAAGCTAAATTGGTCTAATACACTGGTTAAGGGTTTAATGTGAACCCGGCTGCGCAGCAATCTTCCCCACTCTGTGTTTCTGAAACCCTAAATTATTTCCCACGATCTGTCTGCGCTTCTGAAACCCTAACTTGTCTCCTCTGCAAATTGCATCCATAACATCGGCCATCACTACCATTCTCTTTTATTTTTATTTTCCATTCAGCAATGGCTGCATCCTCCTCCACCGCTCCTCATTCCAACGACAATAAGTGGTATGACATATTCATAAATCATCGCGGAGTTGATGTGAAGAAAACCTTCGCTAAGTCTCTCTACGATCGCCTTCGCTCAATTGGATTGAGGGCCTTTCTGGATGAGGACGAGTTGCAACAGGGATTCAGTTTCCCTTCTCAAATAAAACATGCTATTAGTACAGCCTCACTCCATGTGGCAATCTTCTCTCCACGGTATGCCGAATCAAGATGGTGTCTAGATGAGCTATTAATGATGTTGGAGTCAAAAAATCCCATCATTCCAGTGTTTTACGGTGTTACGCCGGCTGAGGTTCGGTGGACACGGCGGGGCCAGAAAGGAAATTATGCTCAAACCCTACAAAACCATGAAGATAAGGGACGATATGACTCCAGCACCATTGAGAATTGGAGAAATGCACTTTCCGTTGTTGCCGATATCAGCGGTTTCGAGCTGGAGACGTCCAATATTGGGTCAGAACTCAACTCTTCCTCTCAACATGGTAGTGTTTTATGGTTGATTAATAGACATAGGCTATTGTTTCACACTAGTATTTTTTTTTCTAATGAACATCTAGCGAGGGCGAGGATAAATTGGAGCTGAAGCTGCTAGATAAGGTGGTTAAACGTTTGTCCGAAATGATGAGAAGGCCAGCCTTGCACGTGGCCGAATATCCAACAGGTTTGGATTACAACCTGAAACTTTTTGAAGATACAGTGCTGTTGCAGCAACAGCAAAGGCGGACACCTCATATCATTGGTATTGTGGGGTTAGGTGGCGTAGGAAAAACAACATTGGCAAAAGAATTCTTCAATAGGAAGAAATCAAATTATCATAGATCCTGCTTTTTATTCAACGTTAGAGATAATGCAGCGAAAGGCTCCTTAATTTCGCTGCAAAGACAACTTCTGAGGACCTTGATTGGATTGGATAAGCAGGTAGACAGTGTTGATGAAGGTAAAGGGAGGCTTATAGAGCCTCTCAAATTTTCCAACGCCTTGGTAGTCCTAGATGATGTAGACGATGAGGATCAGATGAATGCACTTTTGCCGGTTCAAACCCATGATCTCTGTTCAGGGAGCTTAATATTGATTACATCTAGAGATAAGAATGTTCTCAGAAGCTCAAGAATTGAAAAATCATCTATTTATAAGCTAATTCCACTTAACACACAACATTCCCGGGAACTTTTTTGCTCCCATGCCTTCGGTCAGTCTTATCCGCACCAAGATTTGAATATTTAGTGGATAAGTTCTTAAAATCGTGTAATGGATTGCCCTTGTCTTTGAAAGTATTTGGGGCACTTCTTTATGGAAGAGATATATTAGAGTGGGAAAACGAACTGGCCAGTCTTCAACAAGTACTTCCTCATAAGATAACAGAAAGGCTTAAAATCAGTTATTACGCCCTCGATAAAGAGGAACAACAGATTTTTTTTGACATCGCATGTTTTTTAGTAGGACAAAATATGGACACCGCCATAGGAATATGGAACAGATCAGGTTGGAATGGACAGAGGGGATTTCAAAATATACTAAACAAATGTCTAGTGGAAGTGGACAGTTGGAATGTTATACATATGCATGACCACGTCAGAGACATGGGAAGAGATGTCGCTGAGGTTTCCTTGCCGCGTCGTCTTTGGCGTTGGACAAATAATGTCATTGACAATTTGCTGCAGCCATCATCTGTGAGTGTTTAGTCATTCAAATCTTCATAGATTATTAATATATTTCCGATATCAATTCTTGATAAACTAGTGTCAAGTTTAACGATCTCTTTGCAAAAATGGACAGGAAATAACCGTGCGGGGAATTCGGATGGTTCATGCAGACTGTAATAGTCATGATGAAGATGTATTTGGCCTTATTGATACTGAAAAAACTATTTTGGAATGCATTTTGAAGAGGTTAAGAATTCTTGATACGGAAAATGAGCTCTTGGAGAGGGTTGTGAGGAGGGTGGAGTTGCCGAATCTCATATGGCTCCGCTGGAAGAAGTGTCCCCACTCTTCCCTGCCTTCATGGGTTCCTTTGAAGAATTTAAGGGTTCTACAACTGTCCGAGAGCTTATTAAACACATTGTGGCACAGGGAAGGCGAACCACAGGTAAATATGAATTTGTTGTGTTTAATCTTCGTATTTTTGGTTGCTGTGAATATTACACAACAGTGTCTCTTATGTTTGGTTATGCAGATGATGAGAATCATGATCCACATATAAGTATCTTTCTTACGGTGGAAAAGTGTGAACATTCTGCTCTTGCAGGTACCTCTACAGTTGCCACTATGTTTGGAGGAGTTGTACGCAGATGGATGTGTGCGGCTGAAGAGCATCAGGGGGTTGGAGCAGTCGACAAAGCTTCGACAACTAGTTGTTAGTGGTTGCTTCAATTTAGAAGAGCTGCCAAGTATGGCAACGTTCCTATCTTTGGAGGTGTTGGCGGCAGACAGATGTATGAAACTGAAGAACATAAGGGGGTTAGCGCAGGCCACAAAGCTGAGAATCTTAAGTTTTTCTTGCTGCTTTGAGTTAGAAGAGTTGGAAAATATGGAAACATTGATATCTTTGGAGGAGTTGTGGCTAGATGGATGTATTAAATTGAAAAGCATCGAAGGATTGGGGCAGGCTACAAGGCTCAGAATTTTACGTATTTCTGGGTGCTCTGAGTTAGAAGAGTTGCCAAGTATGAAAACATTGGTATCTTTAGAGGAGTTGTGGGCAGACGGATGTGTGAAGCTGAAGGGCATACGGGGGTTGGCACATGCCAGAAAGTTAAGATTTGTAAATATTATAGGGTGTTCTGGGTTAGAAGAACTGCCAAGTATGGAAGCATTAGTATCTTTGGAGGCCAAATATCTACGAGTATCTGAGAGCGTATTAAACACATTGTGGCACAGGGAAAGCGAATCACAGGTGCTAGGTCTTGTATGTTTGGTTATGCATATAAGAATCATGATCACATATAAATATTCTTCTTATGGTGGAAACATGTGACCGTTTTGCTTTTGCAGGTACCTCTGCAGTTGCCAGTTTGTTGGGATCAGTTGTGGGTGGAGGGATGTGTGCCGCTGAAGAGCATCAGGGGATTGGAGCAGTCAACAAAGCTTCGAGAGCTACCTAATGGGTGCTCCTTTTTGGAAGAAGCGCCCAGTATGGAACCGTTAGTATCTTTGGAGGTGACGTATGAAGCTGAAGAACATGAGGGGCTTGCGGCTAGCGACAAAGCTTAGAATCTGATGCGGAATATCCTTAACTTGCCACGTGTTTTGGGATTTCCTCTATTTATGCACATGTGCATGGTAAGTGTTGGTCTACGTCCATATATTTGTAAGTGTTGAGTAATGTCTGATATATTGCATGCTTGTAAAAGTGTTGGGCAAAGTATATAAATGTTGCAGGATTTTGTATTAATAAAGGGTTATGTGTTTTGATTAATCCCCGCCATAATTAATGTAATTTTAAAAATTAAATGTTTATTTTTTAATATTATTTAAATATATATATATATAGTAACTGCCACAGCATATCGTGGGTCAGCAGCAGCAACAAACCATGTGTGCATTCCTTCAAATCATGCCCAGTTCAAAAGTGAGAATAACTAATTACAGAAAACCAATTGTGCACATTCAAGAAAATGACAATAATTTGACATTCATCCTGTGTCAAACTGCAAAGCATTTCAAATGCACCGTTAGTATAAATCATTAAAAATTCTGTAAAATCTAATAGATAAAATTCCAACCAAGGGCTTAGGCATCTTTATCAATGTAAAAGCATCCAACTGAAAGAAACCAAAACAAACACACTGCATGAAGAGGAAATTCTCACCCCCTAGTGATTCCCCAGTGATCCCTATGTAAGAAGGGTTAATGTCCTCTCTTGCAAAAAGGTAGTCCATCTACTGCCATATACTATAAATGATGAACAATCTAAACATGAAAGGCAATGCATACAAAGATTTGTAATTCAAAAAACTCAAGTACATAGAGATAATTATGGAGATCACTAAAAAAATATGACTTTCTCCTCCGAATACTACAGAAAAATGAAATTGAAGTAACTGACATCAGAATGGAAAAAAGAAAAGGTGCTAGTGAACAACAGAAAACAGAATACTGGCCAAGTGACATAGTCCATGGATTAAACTTCCCTACAATGAACATTGAATAAGAAGAATACGATGAAAAATGAAAACCTTGATACAAGAGAAAGATGCATGTCATTCCACAGACTAGTAGAAAAAGGGCGTATTTACAAAGCATTGAAGAAGATATAATAATGCATTTAATAGGATTTACCTCAAGGTAGCAATAAAGACAATTTATCAGAGGAGGAGTGATGATGTATATGGGAGAATGAGGCAAGGATGTAGTCATGATAAGGGAAGGAGTAAGGAGAAAATTCATTTTGAGTGGTTGAGAAATTGAGATAATCTAATTCAAGGAGATGGCAGGTGAGAAGATGCCATCGAGGAAAATAGCAAGAGAAGAAATAGTTCATCTCCCTTGATTCTTGAAGAAATAGGAAAACAAGGTTTCATGAGAGTGTCAAGTGGAATTAGTGATCAAGATGAGTGGTTCTATAGACACACGTAAGACCGGCACAAAGGTAATCCAAGTGAAAGGAGATTTGGAAATTCAAGACCCCAAGGCATATACATCTTGTCAGAACATTTACATTAATGCATTTCCCGTGAAGCAAAAGGTTCACCAATTTCTTGCAGGTTTGGGTGTCTTCCTGAAAGAGAAGGAAAAGCATAAAGAAAGAAAAACTGGAGGTGCTTACAGACAAAAAGGCTCAAGGATCTTGATTTGGTAGTGATTATTTTTCTGAGAGGCAAATTTCAAAAACCAGCACTTCATCAAGTAGGTCATTAACATAGTGGAAGGTAGGTTGAACACGCCTTTGAAAGAGATCATTAAAATCCTATTTACATCGAGGAAAAGGGCATTGATGACTCTACAACTAGTGCTAGTGCTTGACTTTGGTTATTAAGACTCTGAGTTTCTGGTTTAGAAAGTCTACTTTGAAGATATTTTTTTGCTGTTTCCTTATGACTGTCATGACAAATGAAGTAGCCCAAATTGTTTGGCCATTTTGTTGTTGTAAATACACAGTAAATAGAGTAGGAAATGAATAAATACTCTACTTTTCAGTTTAGTCATAAATGACGGCACCGATATGCCAAGAGTTGTAGTCTATGTCGGGAAAAATCTCATCTCAAATTCTTATCTTAGAGCTCCCCACTGTTTTTGTAATTATGTGCTTCATCCAATTTGGGCCCAAATAACATAAGCACTTATAAATAGACCCAAATTTTACTCAACATCAATGAAAAGATATGAACGAGTATAATTGTAATTCTGCAATAAAAACTACCACTCCACTCCACAAGAAAGCAGAGTCAAATTAGATGGTTAAACTATTAGAACTTTTATATAAAGATCATAGTTTGCAAGACCAAGTGCTGAACCAAAGTAGTAGTCAAAAGCTTGAAAATCTTTGAAATTCTGAGTGCAAGGAAAGTTTATTGCATACTTCTAAAGTAGTTCCAGTTAATGAAAAAAGAAGAAGAGTTATAAGATTGCAGCCATCTATGACTTTGTAGCAGGAATAAGAAGCATCCCACTGGAGGTCAGATACTAAAGCACTCACCATTCCATTGACAGCAAGCAGAGAAGGAGAACGTTCATTCCAACTAACTGTTGCTTTTAGAGGAAATACTATCACAGTGCTAAAGAGGTAAATCACTTGGTGTACGTATAAGTTTCCAACACGAGGTTCAAGAAGATTCCATTTGTAATATGCATTAACTGAAGTAAAGAAGCATTGAGAGCCTTCTATTGATGTTGGTTTTCCCTATTGGGTTTCCAGGATAAATCTGCGTTCACTGATGTATGTGAATGTTGTTTTCTCTACACTGTATTGTTGATTAATACACAATAGCATTAAGAGGCAAACAAACAACCATAGCTAATTTGCATGGAAGCACCATAATGAAAAAAGAAGGAACAATAGAAAATAAATTAGTCTACATGTTAATGAATCATATAGGCCATAGACTGAGCAATTATGGATCACCAGACCAACACAAGAACAACATTAAAAAATTATCCCTCTTAAACATGCAAATCAAAAATCAGATCCTTGAGTGAAAGGCAAGATGCAGATTGCAGCAGGACAAGAGAGAGAAATACGCCCCACAAAAGCGAGTTGATGCACGGCCAATATATTGTAACCAAGTGGAACATGTACAATTCACATGCATCAACCTAGAAAATATTTGACATCACAAGGTAGGGAAACACTGATAGAGCATTTGCAAACCTGCCAGGAAACACTGCCTAGGAAAATTGTCAGCAAGATCACTTAGTCAAAGTCACATGGTTCGGGTTTGAGTTCGGATTCTACAATGATTAGGTTCAGTTCAAATTCGAATTTTTTATCAGGTTTGGATGAGGTTCGTCTATATACATTTTCTATATATATACATATATTAACTTTAAAATGAAATATAAGATATAATAGTAATAAATTGACATAAATAAATATAAAAAGTGCTATCATGGACAAGAAAATTGCGAGGATAGATTACAAACTTGAGTTGTGACATGAGGTCATGAGTTTTGATCTATAAACTTGGTCATTGGCTCTGAGGTTCGCCAAAATTAGAAGCTCAAGGTCGAAGTTCAACGAACCTTGTGACATAGGATAGAGACATAATCATTAGAAGAAATTTGTATGCAAAACATATTAGATTTAGCAATTTATGTCCTAGTTACATATAAAAGTTGGGAGAAAACGTGAATTGATTAAAAGTATATTTTTTCAAACTTTGTGGAGAAGTTCCATTATTTCTTCCAAAATTTATAAATTTTTTTGAACTTCTTTATTTAGGGAGTGTTATTTGGAAAAGTATTTCAACTCACTAGTGTACAACAAGAAGCAATAGTCAACAGCAAGAACAAAGGTCAAACAATTCGCGCTATCAACAAAACAAACATAATCCAAATCAAACTCAGTTTACACACTAAGAATATTAAAACTAACTGTGCAGACAGTTTACCTAGATGGCTTCCAGCTACATGCATTTATGTTAGACTGGGGATCATTGCATGATATCTTGGCATAACCTTTGAAGCAGGCCTCTGTTAAAAATGTATCAAGGAGATGTTTCCTAGGATTTTCTTTTTTTGCCCTAGGGAAACACTTAAATCACCTTTTGTCTAAGTGATATTATGAGTTTATTAATATCTATTATCAAGGGGGATAATGTACTTTTTATGTAGAGATGTACTAGATACTTTATTATTAAAGTCACATGTGATTTAAAAGTTACTTTATGTGAAACAGTACCAAGTACACTATATTTTATTAAAGTGACTTTATAAGGGAAAAGTATCCATGGTACTAAAACATTAAAAGTATGAGAAAGTCTTTTTAAAAAGAATGTTTTCCACATGTATGAGGGATCAAGTGGGGGATTGATCCTAGCCATTGATCTAATGGCTTGATCTTAGGGATAGGGTTCCTATCTTATGGAGAAGACAAAAGGGAGGCAAAAAAGGAGAATGAGGCTCATTATTCTCATGAGTACGTTAAGAAGAGGAGAGCAGCTTGAGAAAGAAAGGAGAAGCTTTGGAGATCTACAGCAGAGCAAGAAGCAATCACCTACAGTTCGATTTCCTCCTAGGGCCGAGTTACAGACTTTAGAGGAGCTCAAATATCAGGGCAGAGAGCATATTTGTTGGTTGCTACAGGTCTGGGCTAATTTTAGGGTGGTTTCCAGTGTTAAGGAGGTCGTGTATCTACCCACAAATAGTCACAGTCCTCTTCCGAAAATTTCAGGACTGTCAGCATAAATTTCGGGGAGCAGTTTGGGGGTGTGAAGGGTCTCTTCCTTCAGTGACACAGACCTAGACTCCAAGCAGAAGTGTGCAGTTGATAAAAGGAGCTTGAATGTCTGTGCTGTCACTGAGAAAGAGACTTGATTCCCTGTGTGAAAATATCAGTCTTAGTTTCAGTGTAAAAGAAGGATCTCTAATAAGCATTTTCAAAGGGAAGAGATAAGTTCTCTCTTCTTGTTAATTTTGTAATAAATAATTTCCCTCACAAGCAAATAAAATATCCTCCTTAGAAGACTGGTTTTCCCCAACAGGCCGTGGGGTTTTTTCCAGGTTTAATTTGACCAAAAATCACCGTGTCTAATTGTGTGTGTGCATGTAATTTGTCTTTTGTATTAGCTGTGCTAATTAAATGGTAGAATAGTCCTAATGTTTTATGTAAATGCAATTATTAGTCTTGTATTTCATGATGGGTTTGGGCATTAAACCATGCAAAACATAAACTGGGTTGCGCTACAAGTTAGACTCAAATTTCTGCAGCCTTTCGCCTGTTGCCATGTGATATTTGTGTTTTCATGGGTTGCAAAGTAAACTTCAGTCTAGTAGTATGGCCATTTTTTTGTTGGGAAGTTGACAGTGGCAGAAAAAAAAAATTTAGTCCCCTCACATCTACTATGTACCCTGTTGGTTGCCAAGTCATGCTCAGTTTAAGCACTTGGAACAGATCTTGACATCCTACTCATGGTCTAACAATGGGAGGGAGAGAGGCCTTCTACTAGTCCCAGGGGATGAGTGCATCATGCCCAAGAATGAGGGGGCTTAGATTGATTGATGTTGCTACCTAGGAAAGTATTCAGGCTGCCAAGTGAGTTGTGTGGTGCTTGTAAGGGACTACTCCTTGGCATGTTTTATTTGGTCATAGGTTAGTGACATCTCAGTGTGTTGGCAAGGTGCAGAGTGTTTATTATTTGTAAGGCACTTCCACCCACCTGTTCTAGGTCTCTAGTTTATCTTTAGGAGTATTTGGAGAGCTTGGAAAATGGTGGTAAGTTTAGTTAAGTGGAATATGAAGGGTAATACAACACATTGGAATTCAGCGAGAGCCCCGATTTGGATTCAGAGGATGCAGGGTACCTATATTACTAACAATGTTCTTCTATGCAAGTTGTTTGGATAAGAAGAGCATCTTCTTTGGCAAGACCTATGATATTGAATGTTGCATTCCTAAAGAGTCTGGTATACTCTAGCTCACACTTATGGTTTGCTACCCTCAAATAGACTTCTTAGCACAAAGCTTGTTGGGCTCATCCCTCAGGGAGGGCAATCTTTAAATTGAATATTGTGATGCCAAGACCAATTTGGGGGGGATTGGGTGTGGAGCTTTGGTTGCCCTCTACAACAAGATGATTCCATGAGGATGTATTCCATTTACATTAGCAACATGCATTACCACCCATTCTTAATGCACATTGCTTATCCATTGATTCATAGGACAGGTGGATCCATAGGCTCGTAGTATTTGGTCTATTCAACTTTCCTATAAACCACAGGTTCTTGCATGGCTTGCTATTTATGAGGGGATCCCATCTAAGGCCAGATTTGCAAACAAAAGACTTTTTGCCAATGTTACGAGACAATGAAGCATTTCGTGCTCTTAAATTACGTATTAACTAGTCATAAGAACCGTATTGTGTTAGATGATTAATTTCTGCTAGGTTTTGGTGGCTGCTGCAACATAGCATGAATTGATTTTCCAAAATCAAGTCTTGAATGCTCCTTATGTCCAACAATGTGTAGCAAATGAAATATCTGCGAGAAAATCCAGTGAGAATAAATGAAAACTTAAACATTATATTCTGTTACTAATATGTAATACATGCATTAAATAAGCTATCCAAATCTAAATCAGACAGATATTTGTGGTGCAGATATGGATCCACCACCTTCTGTGCATATATAGACCCATATAGATTCAAGTTATAGGTGCACCACCTTCGGCTCATACTCCTTTGCTTGCATCTACGCAGCAGGAGACGAGCACCCATAGGGTGAATAGAAAATTAAATGCATATTTAACTAGAATATGAAGAAACATGTAATTTTCCTTTTTTTTTAATATGGTCAATTGGATGGAATTTACCCACGGTATTTACTGTGGTATTTGCCCATGGAATTGGCCCCTGGTATACGCCTTTGTTTCTTGGGAAAAATAATAAAATAAAGGCATCTAGAAAGTCCATTGAGCTTATAAAAAGGGAGAGTAGCTATGCCTTTGGGTCAGCTTGAGTTATTTATCCTATTATGTTTTGTTGAGAACATGGCGAGGCTAGTTCTAGTCTGATCTCAGGACGAAAACCCCGTGAAGGTCTTTGTTTGATGGATTCATCCAAGGTCCGCATTTGTGCTTATCTGTGGTTTCTTATTTGATGAGTAGCCATATATGCCGCATGGCAAGGGTTTCTGTTGGCATGCATCTTGTTTTCTACTATTAATATAAATAAAGGGTTGCATCATTTCAAATCTCGTGTGTTTCGTATTTATGATTGTAAGCATTTTCTTTTGAACACCTAAAAATGTGTTAGATCTATTGATTTATTTTTGTTCGGGATATTACAGTGGTATGAAAGTTGTGCATCCTGCCAGCTTGAGGGTTTCATGCAGGGAACTTTAGTGGGATTTACTCTCACTCTAGCCAGCATCTCCATCTTCGGTGATATTCGATATCACCCTAGTTTATTTATTTTTCAGTTCATTAAAATAAGAGCTTTTTGTTGATTTTAGAAAATGTTTTAAGTCTCAAATTTGTTGAGAGGCTTAGACACTAGTATTCCAAAGAACCCAGAAACCATTTGTGGAAATTCCACTCGGTTGATGTTTTATTAAAATAATTGATTATTTTAATGGGGACCCCAAGTCTAAACTTAGGGAAGCCCCAAGAGTTAGCTCAATTGGTTGAGTCCTCGCTCTTAAGTACTTTTCCAGTTGGGAGGTCACAGGATCAAATCTCCTTGACGCCTTTGGGGTTAGGCCTCGCATGTAAGGCCGACGGTTAGATCCCCTCGGGAGGGTCTGCTGAGATTTTTCGTGAGTACATATGTGTGCAGGCACATTGGATTCATGAACCACAACGTAAAAAAAAAAAAAAAAAGTCTAAACTTAGGGAAATTAAATAATTAAAGGGTATTAATAAAACAGAGTGTGGATCTTCTAGAGAACATGGATTAAGTCAAATTATAATATAAGCCATTGATTAGAGATCTAATCTGAGCCGTTGATTTCTCAACAAGAAGACTATAAAGGAAGGCTTGAGGGTCATTTGGAAGACACACTAGTGCAGATACTCAGTTGCCCGAGTAAATCGATTTTCTCAAGTGGTCGAAGTTCGGCAAGAGAAAATTGACTCAAAGGAGGAGTTGCAGGTGAAGGAAAGACAGAGAGGGTTCAATAGTGATCCGGGGTGCAGGAGTAGGTGACGCAGTGCTAGGAAGAGACAGCGCAGAGGCTGGGGGGAGCAGCACAGAGGGGTGACGCAGTTATGCACAGTCTCCATGCAGAGCCAGCGCAGTGGTGACGCAGGAGGCTCCTTTCGAGGTCGTTTCTCATCAGAATATTTTGTGAGGAAGTTTCCCAGTGTTTTCATAGAGAATTTCTCTTCGTAAATTGCACAAAAAGATTCTGTTGAATAATAGAAACCCTCATTTGTGGCACCGGTTTTCCTGCATTGGATTTTTCTGGGGACAATTGTCCAAAATATTTGTGTCATTCGTGTGTTGGTATTTTCCTTATTGTTTTGCTCAGTAATTATATGGTGAAGTATGCATTGGAATTTATTTCGATATTTACTAAAGAGATTTCTGCAATTAACTTATTTCTGAATAATAAGTAGAAGAAATAACATCAGATAATACAGTAGAATTTCATGTTGAAATTTTCAAATGGTATCAAGGCAAGGTTAGGCAAGGAAGCAGTGTTGATTTTTTGGGTAGCATCGGATGTGCTCTAGCTCCGAAACTTTGTGGATGGGCTAGAACACATGAGATCTCCAAGACCTAGAAATCGTTTGGAGAAATTCCACCCGAAACCTAAGTTATTCAAAATATTAATTATTTTAATGGAGACCCTAAGTCTAACTTAGGGAAATTAAATAATTAAAGTGAATTAATTTAGACATGTGGGTGAGAATGTTCTAAGTGACGAGGATCAAGTCTTTTCTAATCTTAGTCGTCGATTAGAGATTAGATCACGACCATTGATTGTTCAATGAGAAAAATAATAAAGGAAGGCTTGGGGTTAGTTGGAGAACACACACAGAGAGCGGTAGCACTTGAGCTAAGTCGAAATTTTGGGGCGCGGTTTGCTAAGAATTTTCGAGTGAAGATTGCAGTGCAGCGAGGGGCAAATCGGCAAAGGGATTTCAAATTCGAGGCCGAGAATACACTAGTAGAGAGGAAGATCCATACCGAAGGAGCAGTGCAGGCCCTAGAGAGGTGACTTAGGCCCAGCCAGAGCAACACAGAGGTTGACGCAGGCCTGGAGCGCTGACGCAGAGCTGGGAAGAGGCAGCGTTGGGATTTCAGTGGGCCAGAAAGGGCTCATATTCAAACAGATCAGACAGAGTGACATAGCCACACTGAAGGGTGACGCATTGACTGCGTAGACACCTGTGGGGTTCTTCATTCTCAGCTGAATCAACCATATTTTCTGTCTCCGGAGATAGAGGTACTTATGCCGAGATTTTCTCTATTGGGAAAACCATGTCTGGTGCCCTAGTTTGTATTTAGAATTCTACATAATAATAAAACCCTCAAGGGTTGTTGTATCGATTTTCCTGCATTAGGTTTTTCTGGGGACATCTGTCCGAAAATTCTTGTGTGTCTTTTGACGAATGTGTTTCTCTTCAGTACTTGATGATGATGGTTAACGTCCACTGAGACCAAACTTTGGTCTATCGGACCTATAATTTTCTTAGTTCTTAATTGTTTGGCTTCTCGTCTTTCTTGGCAAGATTGGTGTTGTAGCTTTCTTTTTCTTCTCTACGGTCTTCCAACTTCCTTTATCTTGCACCTCCTTCATCTTTTCTGATTCTTGGGAAATTGGTGTCTTATCTTCAGGATCTGGGAGATCTGCTTTGCTGCTAAATGAAGATTTCTTTTGCGCGGTATTCAAATCCTCATAATTGTTGATGCTTGAGGGGCTGTCGAGTTCATTTTTTTGTTGTTGGCCGGGGCTTTCCCCCTGCTTGTCTTGAGGGTTGTTTCTTTCTTGCTTGATTTCTTGCGATTCAGAGTTTTCTTGGGAGTATTCTTCTTTGATGACAGTGTAATGTTCCTTTTGTGCTCCTTCCCACCATGTAGATCTATGGTGATTCTTTCCGGCAGAATTTTTCTAGGAGACTTTTGGGCAATTTTTGGCTAGATGGCCTGTCTCAAAGCAGGATCGACCTCTGAAGAGGACACTTTCATAGTCGAGTTTCCGGTTCCATACATAGTCTTTGCTTGTTAGGATTATTTCAGCTGGGAATCCAGCACTGAAGACCATTTCTACACAGATGCGTGCATAGGTGGTTCTGACATATTCCTCTGTTTCTGGGCACCTGCAGTAGAATTTCCCAATTGCATTTCCAATGGCTTTTAGCGAGGAGAGATTCCAGAGATGCAAAGGTAGGTTTGGCAATCTGACCCAAACTAGTGCTGAGGTTATGACTGTTGTTGAGGGATCGAATGACTGTTGTTGAGGTTATGTGTAGGCTGCAGTGTGTTTACTTCAATGTTTTCTGAATATTTTTGAAGATAACTTGTTAATGTAAAAACACAAGTAGGAGAAGTAAACCAAATTTCTACAGTAAGGTTTCTGTAACTTAGATTCATAAATTTTCACAAGAGGGTCTACGCCAAAGGGGTTTCATGGTGCTGCCTTGGAAGAAAACCGTACACCCAAGGGCCTATGCATCTTTCTGCAAAAATTGTCCGAGAAAGGAAAAGCACAAAGATGAAAGATCGAGTTTTATCTGAGTTGGCCTCTATGCTGGAAAAGGAATGTGCGTGCTTGTCAAGCACTGCATCATCAGATGATTGGTACATTGATCGCGGGTCTTCAGCCCATATGACAGGAGAAAGAGATCATTTCTCTAACTATCAAGGAGAACAAATGGATTTTCAAATTACTATGGGAAACAAGTCAAAGTGTACCCCTGTAGGAAAAGGGACCATAGCATTTCAGACAGAAGCGGGAGAGAGTCTCCAGGCCACTAATGTGCTGTGTGTGCCAGGTATGGGAATGAATTTACTTTCAGTATCTCAATTGCAGGATAAGGGATATGACGTATACTTTATAGGAAGGAAAGTCTATGTCAAGCATCCAAGTTGGAAGAAGAAGGCTCAGATTGGAATTCGAACCAACAGATTATACAAGTTGCAGCTCGAATCTCCAATGGCACTAATAGGCATCAATCTAAGCAACGAATCAGATCTAAATGAACTATGGCACAGACGAATGGGGCATCTACACCATGGAGCTTTGAGAATGCTCAGAGAAACAGTTACGGGAGTCCCAGTTCTTAGTACCAAACATGATGACGTGTGTAGAGGGTGCGTTCTAGGAAAATACGCAGAGGCAACATATTCTAGGAGCAACAATAGGGCGAAAAGTGTATTGGGATTAATACACTCAGATATTTGCGAACCAATGTCCACTAGAGCTCTTGGTGGAAGTGAATATTTTGTCACTTTCATAGATGACCATTCCAGGAAGACTTGGATTTACTTCTTCAAGACCAAGGATGAGGTCTTTGATTGGTTCAGAGAATTCAAAGCTCTGGTAGAAAACCTGACTGGGAAGAAAATAAAAGTGTTGCGCTCAGATAACAGAGGTGAATATACTAATAAGGAATTCACAGACTTCTGCACAAGGGAAGGCATCAAAAGAGAGTGGACAACTCCTTACAATCCAGAGCAGAATGGAGTTGCAGAACGGAAGAATAGGACTATTGTTGGGGCAATAAAGGCTATGTTGTATGACTAGGATCTGCCTAGATTTTTGTGGGCAGAAGCATGTAGCACAACTGTATATATCCAGAATAGGACCCCTTGCAGAGCATTAGGCAAGACAACGCTTGAGAGTGTCTTCATAGGGATGAAGCCGGAGGTAAGTCGCCTCAAAATATTTGGGAGTGTGGCATATTGTCATGTTCAAGATGAGAAACGGAGCAAACTAGATCAGACTATTGAGAAAGGGTATTTAGTAGGATATAGCGAGACATCCAAGGCATACATAATCTATATTCCAGGGAACATGAGAGTGGTAGTGAGGAGGGATGTGAAATTCATAAAGGATCGAGCCTTCAGAAAATCCCGTGAAATGCCTACCGAAGAACAGTCTGAGGATATGCCTCTTGTCCAGCGGCAGCTAGGAGAGGATCCAGCAGATGGACAGCCATCAGGATCTAGCATTGTGACTAGTACTAGTATTTCTTCAAGAGAAGAAAATCCAGATAGCTCGTAGCAGATGGGACAACAAGAAGAGGAGATGATTGAGCCTCCTACCACCAGTGGCAGGGTCAACATAGAGGTACGACAGACGCTAAGGGACGCAAAGGAGTTTGTTGGTTCTCCTAGAATCGAAAAACGACAATGTAGAAAGTTAGACAGGTACCAAGCATTGGTAGCTCAGGTTGAGGAACCCACCAACTTTCAGGAGGTCGTACAACATCAAGTCTGGGTGGATGCCATGGTGGAGGAATATAACTTTATTATGATTAATGATGTCTGGGAAGTTGCACCTAGACCTCAGGACAGATCAGATCCGTGATATCTCTTATAGCGCAGATGGGATGGGAAATTCACCAGATGGACGACAAGACTGCATTCTTGAATGGGGTGATAGAAGAAGAGGTATACATTGAAGAACAAGAGGGCTTTGAGAAACATGAGAGGAAAACTCATGTATGCAGGCTGAAGAAAGCCTTGTATGGGCTTAAGCAAGCACCTAGAGCTTGGTATGGTCAGATTGATGTTTACTTGCAGAAGATTGGATTTGTCAAGAGTGACGCAGATCCCAATCTCTACTATCTGACAGTAGAGAATGAGCCTCTAATTCTGGTATTATATGTAGATGACTTATTTCTGACAGGTTCATCTAGGCCCATCAAGGACTGCAAGGAGAACTTGGCAGCAGAATTTGACATGAAGGATTTGGGGCTTATGCATAATTTTATGGGGTTGGAAGTTTGGCAGCAGAAGGGTGAAATCTTCCTTGGACAAGGGAGATATGCTATAGAAATTCTAAGGAGATTCAAGATGCAAGATTGTAGACCCATGGCTACTCCAATGATTACCAACTGGAAAAAGATTGATGCGTTTGAAGACAAAGAAGTAGACCCCACCTTGTATAGACAGCTCATAGGATCTCTTATGTATCTGGTCAACACTAGGTCAGACATCTTGCTATGCGGTCAACACCCTCAGTCAATTCATGGTGGAACCAAAGAGGGAAGCTGCAGCCAAGCACGTTCTCAGATATATACGGGGAACAGTCGAGCATGGATTAAAGTACACCTGAGGCAATAACATCAAACTGAGTGGATTCACTAACACAGATTGGACAGGAAGTTCAGTAGATCGGAAAAGTACCACAGGGTACCATTTCAGTATTGGATCAGGAATGACCTCCTGGTGCAGCAGGAAACAAAAGTCTGTAGCGCTGAGCTCAGCTGAAGCCAGATATATGGCAGCAAGCACGACATCGTGTGAAGCCATATGGCTTAGAAAGTTGCTTGTGAATCTATTCAAGAGAAAGATGGAAGCGACCAATATTCTGTGTGATAATCAGAGTTGCATCAAGCTCTCTCGAAATCCTATTTTTCATGATTGATCGAAGCACATTGACATTAGGTGTCACTTTATCAGAGACTGTGTCCAGCGGGGAGCAGTACAATTACAATACACTCCTACAGGAGAACAGTTGGCAGACATTCTCACCAAGGCCCTAGGGAGAACAAAGTTTGTTTATTTCTGTGGGAGAAGATGGGGATGATTGAGAACTGTTTCAAAGAGAAGCAGAGTAATGCAACATTTTGAGAGGAGTTGTAGTACAAATGTCGCAGCTGGCAATGTCATGGGCAATAGCACAAAGGTAGTAGCGTTATTTTGGGACAAAAGATCGCAAAGGCATCATAATGCTTAGTGGTCGAAAGCAAAGATGTAGCAGCATATTGTTAGAGCACTTTCCTCGCTAAGAGGGAGTGTTGATTTTTGGGAGCATCGGAAGTGCTCTATTTCTCAAATTTTGTGAAGAGGCTTAGACACATGTATTCCAACGAACCCAGAAATCGTTTGTGGAAATTCCACTCAGAACATGCTTTATTAAAATAATTAATTATTTTAATGGTGACCCTAAGTATAAACTTAGGGAAATTAAATAATTAAAGGGCATTAATAAAACGTGAAAAGTGACTCCATGACATGGATCAAGTCAAATTATTCAAATATTGATTAGAGATCTAATATGGGTCGTTGATTTCTCAACGAGAAGACTATAAAGGAAGGCTTGAGGGTAATTTGAAGACACACTGGGCTATATACCATTTGTTCGAGTAAATTGATTTTCTCAAGTGGTTGAAGTTCGGCAAGAGAAAATTGACTCGAGAGGGAGAGTTGCAGTGAAGGAAAGACAGAGAAGGTTCAACAGTTAACCGGGAAAGGTGGAACAAGTGACGCAAAGGTTGTGAAGAGACAACAAGCAGTTGGCCGGGGGGAGCAAATAACAGTAGGGGTGACGCAGCTTTATGTGCAATTCCACGTAGAGTCGCAAAGGGTGACATAGTAGCTGTAGGCTCAAGAGGGTCCTTCCGGGGTAATTTCTCATCTAATTATTTTGTGAGGAATTTCTCCAGTGTTTTCATAGGGAATTTCTCTTCATTTGTGTTGATTGTAAATTGTACAAGAATATTTTTCTAAATAATAGAAACCCTCATCTGTTGCACCGGTTTTCCCACATTTGGTTTTTCCAGGGACAGTTGTCCAAAATATTTGTGTCATTCGTGTGCTAGTATTTTCCTTATTGTTTTGCTCAGTAATTATATGGTGAAGTCTGCATTTGAATTTATTTCGATATTTACTGAAGAGATTTATGCAAATAACTTATTTCTGAATAATACGTAGAAGAAAGCAACACGTATAATGCAAGAGAATTTCATGTTAAAATTTTCTGCCAATCGCATTATTCAAAGGTTATTGCAGACGAAAAGGGTCGTATAGTTTGAGATTTTAGAAGATTAATTGAATCATTATTTTACAGAATGAAGAAAGCATTAGATCTGTTTTCATATGCTGTGGATTTAGGACAAGTTGTGCTAATCTCAGGATTGGACTTCCAATGATCAGGAGCAGTGAAAGTCATTGCATGCCTAAGTTGAAGTTGTGGTCATGGGGCATCCAGTGTAGATAGATAAAGAGACATTCAATAGTGCTCTAGAATTGCTAGAAGAGGACTTTCGAGAAAAGATCATGCATTTCAAGATAGATCTATATGGTTAGCAGAGGTAGTCCTGGATAGTCCAGAGATACTTGGTTTGCTGCAGAACAGGAATGAGAAGTCACAGGGCACGTGGCGAGGAAATGACCAAACCGTTTAGTGTTGAGGAACGACTCAAGTCCCTCACAAGGCAACACGAGGAGTACAGTTAGGAGTTCCAGATCAACCCTCTACACGAATACATAGATAAGGTTTACAACACTACGAAACCGCCCTTATAAATTGGGGAGAGCAGGGCAGAGTTCTACAAATGGATCATGTTGGGTGATCGGGTGGAGCAACATGAGTTGAGCATCAGGAAAAATCAACATGGTAGACTTACTCCATGTGTAGGAATTCATGCATTATATCCTTCCCACGAGATGGAATGGTGAGAGATTATGAGTTGGAACTCTATTGATGGGATACTCTTAGCCAAGGGCATATTGCAGCTTGGGCCCTTAAGCATGGGAAATGATGGAGGGCTCAGATGGTATCATAACCCACATGTCCGAGGACTTAGGTGGCATTGGGATCCAGGAGAATCCATTGGAGGCAGGATTGGTTGTAGGATTGTTTAGGATCCAGTTGAATCTATTGAGGGAAGGATTGACCAAAGGATTGTTTGGGATCCAAGTATCGAAGGATCCATTCAGGATCATTTAGCATGGAGGTATGGAATAACAAACTGGGTTGTATGGAATCCTGGTATCAATGCTTCTATTGCGGATAATTGTAAACTTCTTGAGGGAAATTAATATTTGGTCGGGAGGATTTGTAATATTCCCTTTCTTGATTTGGTCAAAATGGGTTGAATTTGTCCATGGTATTTATCGTGGTATTTTCCTATGGTATCAGCCCATGGTATTTGCCTTCGGTTTCGAGGGAAAATAATAAAATAAGGTCTCTAGAGAGTCCATCAAGCCTATAAAGGGGGAGAGTAGCTACGCCTTGGATAAGCTTGATATATCTATCCTATTATGTTTTGATATAATCCTGGAGAGGCGCTCTAATCTAATCCCGTGGACGAAACCACCGTGAGGTCTCTTTTTTTTTTTTTTGTTTGGTGGATTCATCTAGGGTTCACAAGCATGCTTCAGTATTTTAGCTTAGTCATTTCATGAGAAACCATTCATTCCATTGGCAGGGGCTTCATTCGCATGCATCTTGTTTTCTACTATTAATATAAAAAGGGCCGTATCACATTAGATCTTTATAGTGCCTGCTTATGATTGTAATCATTTTCTTTTGAACACCTAAAAATGTGTTAGATCTATGGATTTATTTTTGTTCCTAGATGTTACAAGATGGGTGATGTGTAACAATGGCCCCAAATTAACGTCAAATAGCACTTTAAACCCACGAGCAAATTCTTCAGACAATGTGGTCACGTAGCGCCGCATCTTGATCCAGGCCGCGTTAGTGCTAGGGCTTGCGCCCATGGAGGGGCTGGGTGCTCCCCAGGGGCCTCCTCCTCCCCCGCCCCCGCCCTCTTCTGCTGAGGCTTTCAACAGCTTATTGGCAGGGCTTCCTAAGAAGAAAAATGTTGAAGCTGCGAAATTTGTTAAGAAAATTGATGATATACCTGAGATCTCTCTCCCAGCAGAGACTCCGATCCAGGTTGCTTTATCACTGGCCGAACGAGCTCTCATAGGCCAGTTCACAGGGCTATGGCCATCTCCCAAAACCACTGAGAGCTGGGTCAACAGAAACTGGGCGCCTCTGATCAAAGAAAACGTTACTTCTTATTTTTTGGGGACAGGTTACTTTCTCTTCGAGTTCACTTCAAAAGATGACAAAGATCTGATCTTCCAGAACGGCCCCTACTTCATGGGCCCTCAGGGTTTGTATCTAAATAAGTGGACTCCGGACTTCGATCCGGCTGTGGATGTGCCCAAAGCAGTCCCGGTGTGGGTTAGACTCCCAAATCTGCCTGTTCACTGCTGGAATTGGGACTCTCTGATGCATATTGGAAATGCCCTTGGGAAGTTCATCGATCGAGCAAATAACAAGGACCAGTATGACTGCGCTAGGATCTGCATGGAAGTAGATCTGGAGGTTGGGCTACCAGAGGCCATCAAAATCAAAGTTGGAAGCTGGTCGCATGTGCAGAAACTGGACTACGAGCAGCTGCCCTTCAAATGCCGGAAATGCCATGTCTATGGCCATTTCGCCAAAGCCTGTCCATCCAACAACGAGGCTGTGCAAGGGAAGGAGGACGGATGGAATCAAGTCAAGCGCTCTAAAACCTCCCATAAGGCTCAAAAGACGGGAGGCCCTATTGGCAAAGGTCCCCTACATGCCTCTTCTCAGCAGATCCCGTCTAAGTCCGCTCCTGAAAACAAGTTCGAACTCCTAAGCTCGCACCAAGAGGACTCCCAGGAGGTGGAGGTTCAAAAAACAGCATCCCTAGACAAAGGGAACTCTATGTCTTCCAAAGACGCAAGTGTAGCAGAAAGCTCAAAAGGAATACCTGGTGAAGTCGAGGAAGAGGACCAGGAATCGGAAGATTCGGAGGAGGAAGGAGAAATAGGCGACTCTCAGGCCTCTGTTAGGAGATCCACAAGAGGGCGCAAAACAGATCGGGAGAAAAGAGAGCAGGAAACGTACAAGGACAAGTTACAGGGCAGCCAACCAACTCTGGAGAAGCTACTAGCAAAAAAGCCGAAGATGGTGAGAAACTAGCCCCAAGGCTCCAAGGGAGCCCAGCAGAACAAAGGTAAATAATGAAAATAGTCTCCTGGAATTGTAGGGGTATGGGGAGCAAGATCAAGGAAGAGGCAACAAGAAAATTAATAAGAATAGAAGCCCCGGACATATTCCTTATCCGGGAGACTAAGATGGAGGAAGCAGACTTCCTCCAAACAAGTAAAAGAATCTGGAGTAAAAGCAAAGCAAAAGCTGTCTCAGCCTGAGGAGCCTCTGGAGGGTTAGGCACTCTTTGGAATGATAGCAAGTTCTCGTTAATTTCTGAAATTTCAAACACTCACTGGCTGCTCCTAAAAATGCAGCATCTTGTCACTAAAGAATACTTTTGTCTCTTTAATGTATATGTACCGGCCAATGCTGGAGAAAAAAAGGCCTGTTGGGACTCTATAAGAAGCCAGGCAGAATTAGGGAACCTTGACAACATCATTATTGCGGGTGACCTCAATCTCACATTGCATTCCTCTGAAAAGAGAGGAGGCTGCATTGTGCGAGATCCGGCGAGGGAATGGGCAGAGGATCTTCTGCAAGATTGGGATTTGCTGGACATCAAGCCCTCTTCAGGTAAGTTCACTTGGTCAAATAAAAGAGTAGGCCCCGGACACATAGCAGCAAGACTGGATAGATTTTTTGTTCAAAGCTCCTTTCTATTACTTGGTTTAGATGCTAGTATGCAAATCCTTCCTTGCAGCATATCTGATCACAACCCTATCAAGCTAGATCTCCGGGCTCACCCCGACCTCGGCCCCATTCCCTTCAGATTTAGCCCCCTCTGGGTCAAGGAATCCAATTTCATGCAGATTGTCAAAGAAAGTTGGTCTCAGCCAGTCAATGGATCACCCTTCTTCGTGTGGGAAGAAAAACTCAGAAGAACGAAAGCTGCCTTAAAATGCTAGGCCAAAACTCTTTCTAACCCAGCAGTTGAAAGGAAAAATCTCCAAAGTCAACTGGAAGCACACCACTTGCTTTCGGAAGAGGCATATGTAACTAGAGAAATCCTCGATAAGGAGATTCAACTCCAACAACACTTCCACAAAGCCTGCCTGGCAGAAGAAGAGTTTTGGAGGATTAAGTCTCGTTGTCTATGGCTTAAAGCGGGAGACATAAATTCCTCTTTCTTTCACAAGCAAACTCAAGCCAGAAAATGCTTCAACACCATATCTGAGATTAAGGATGACAATTCCAATCATAAAGATTTTGCAAGCATTAAACGAGTAGCTTTTCTTCACTTCCAGAAGTTGTACAGTGAGGATGCGAATCTGATTCAAAATTCTGATCTTCTGGACTGGGTCCCCCCTTCAATCTCTGTTGAGATGAACCATCTTCTAGAAGCGAAAGTCACCAAGGCTGAGGTCAAGAATGCTCTCTTTGCCATGGATCCTGACAAAGCACCAGGACCGGATGGATTCACCGCCAGATTTCTGCAATCCTGTTGGCACATTGTGGAAAAAGATCTCTACAAAATGGTTCAAAAATCCCAAGACTGTCAGAAAATAGGAGGTAGTACAAACTCTGCGTTCCTTGCTCTCATCCCCAAGGAAAAAGGCGCCAATTCCTTCAACAGATTTCGCCCCATCTCTCTCTGTAATACTGGTTATAAGTTGATCACCAAAGTAATAGCAAATAGGCTGAAATACCTTCTCCCCACAATCATTCCAGAAAATCAAGGGGGCTTTATTCATGGTAGACAACTAGTGGACAATTTCATCTTGGTTGAAGAGGCAATTCTCTCAAGCCAGCAGCGCAAGGAAAGAGGTATGGTTGTCAAACTGGACTTAGCTAATGCCTTTGACCGAGTCAGGCATTGTTTCCTTTTGAATGTTCTGAAAATTTTTGGCTTTGGGGAGAAATTTATAAACTGGATTCAGGCCTGTATCTCAGAGCCATGGATTGCTCCCCTTGTTAATGGTAGAGCAGCGGAATTCTTCAAAGCCTCAAGAGGATTAAGACAGGGCTGCCCTCTTTCTCCACTTCTGTTTGTCCTCCAGGCCTCCGTTATCAGTTTCTACCTAAACAAGAAAATGCAAGAGCAGGAGATCACAGGGCTTTGCATTGCCAGAGGAGTTAAAAGCATCAATCACGCCCTCTTTGCAGATGATACTTTGCTGATGGGGGCTGCAACATTACATTCAGCCAACAGCTTTAAAGAAGCTATAGATGAATATTGTATGGAGTCGGGAAGTAGCCTCAACAAGGGGAAATGCCATATTTACAGTTGGAACACTCCTCCTAGCTTGCTCAGTTCCATTGCAAGGTGTTTTGGCTTCGCAGCCTCTCCAGCTTGGACTTCTTTCAAATACCTTGGGCTTCCTATCTTCCTCAAGAGGGCATATAGTAAGGATTGGCTCCCCCAAGTGGAAAAATTCAAAAATAAGCTCCAGGCTTGGGGGCTCACCTGGCTCAATATTGCGGGCAAGACTGTTCTCATTAAAGCTGTCCTATGTAGTCTTCCTCTATTTCAGTTCTCTGTTCTCTTGGCCCCAATTGGCATCCTTCAGAAAATGGATCAGCATATTCGAAACTTCTTTTGGAAGGGGGGCAATCATAATGAGAGGAAATTCCCACTGGTTAACTGGGAGACTGTCTCCAAACCTCTGAGGGAGGGGGGGCTAAACTTCAAGAATCTCTCTCTCCAGAACATAGCCATGGGAGCCAAGCTGCTCTGGAGAATCATTGCGCCCAAGCCTTGCTGGGCCCAACTAGCACTCTGGAAGAAATATTTTAAAGGCACGAGACTCAGATGCCTTGATGGTCCTCTCCCCCAAGGCGCCTCTCCCTTTGCTAGACTCTGCTCCAAAGCTGCCCCCCTGATCAACTCCAACGCCTATTGGATTCCTGGAAACGGTAAGAAGATAAATATCTGGACAGATCGTATTCTGGGTCGTGATCCAATTGGTGACTGTTCCTCTTTGAACGCGCTTCGTTGCTGGTTGACTTCTGCCGGGAAAACCACGCTGTGGGATATCTCTACGTGGGATGGGACGCATTGGGCAGGCTGGAACTTCTTAGATGTGCCTCCGGAGCTCCTTCAGGAAAGCAATTGTCTTCGTTCCATGCTGAACGGTATTGCCCCCATACATCTGCGCAGAAGAGATTCGCGTGGCTGGGGTTTACTGGCTGCAGGTTACACTGTAGCCCAAGGCTACGCAAATCTCACCTTAAGGCCTCACGTCCCCCCCAACCCTGCCCCTTGGACTGCGATCTGGCGTCTTCACTCTCTGCCTAAAATCGACATGTTCTGTTGGCTTCTTTGCCACAAGAAAATCCTTACAGATGACAAACTGCAGAAACGAGGCTTCCATGGTCCGTCCAGGTGCTCTTTGTGCAGAGAAAATGTGGAATGTGCCACACACTTGATCTTGAATTGTAAATTCGCTGTGCAGGTTTGGAGCGAGCTGATGGATTACTGGAACCCCAATTTTGTTCTTCCCTCCTCTATTTCTAATCTTTTTGCAAATTGGCAGAACAGTTACCCCGGGCCTCCACCCAAAAACAAAGTGATAAAAATGGCTTGGTCTGCCCTCCCCAAAATCTGCTGTTGGCAGATCTGGCTTGAGCGAAACAGCAGAATCTTCAGAGATACTAAGCATGATGTCAAGGTGGTGGCGGCCAAGATAAAATTCCAGTTAAAGGAGAGCTTGGAAAATCAAAAAGATGCCTCAAATCTTAATCAATTAGATTCAGTCTGGGGTGCCTCCCTAAACCTGCAATTTCTTCAAGCCACCAGCCACATTTCCCCCATTAAAGATTGGCAAATAAGGGGGAAGAACAATGTTGAGTTTCAAGACTGGATCTCCAAACAACAGGTGCACTCTTTCTTCTTTGATGGGGCTTCAAAGGGTAACCCAGGAAGGGTTGGGGCAGGAGGTATTGTAAAAAACGCTGAAGGTATTTTGATCCACAACTTTGCATGGGGTCTGGGGATCAACTCCAGCATTCAAGCAGAGGCATTGGCCCTCCTTCAAGGCCTTAAATTGCTCTTGAATCTTGAAATCAAGGAAGTTAATGTTTTTGGGGATTCCCAAGTGATAATCAACATTATGGTGACAAATTCCTCCCCTCGGGATCTTAGATTGGCAAGGCTGATATCCAGAATCAGAAGCTTGGGGAAATTGTTTAAAAAGCTGACCTACTACCATGTGTTGAGAGAAAACAACAAAGAAGCAGACCTTGAAGCAAACAAAGTTGTCCTCATCTCTGCTGGAGCAATAATTCGAGACGGGGACGAAACTTGGGATCCAATTCCTTAAATCTGCTAGCTTAAATGTTTTACTGCTTGTTATTGAATCAGTTTGTTTGCATTTTTAAACTAGGGGAAATCACAAAAATCGAGTGCATAATTGTAGTCAAAAAGAGCTGGAAGCTATCCACAAGTCTCATAGCACTTCTGGCTATTGATACTTCCTGGGCCCTTCTCCCTCTCCTTGTAATCCGAAATCTGGCATTTAGACCCAGCAGTTAATATATCTCATAACCGTTTCTGTGAAGAAAAAAAAAACATGGCCCCAATGAGAATAGGTATATAAATCAGTCAGATCCATTCTTTCTTAGGGCATGCCTTGTGAAACAACCATACTATAATTGGAGCTATTGCTCCTAAGAAAAACCAGTTGATTGCTTCATATTCACGAAGATCTCGGAAAATCCTTCTGGATCAAATTAATCCCCATATTACAAAAGCGTTGTACAAGACGTAATCTGCCGGACAAGTCCATGGGTTGTTTGAGGGCAATACAACAGTGTCACAGATATTTGGAATAGAGTATATCAGCCACCATACTGTACCTAAGTACACAATTCCTGACATCATTGTGTCCACAATCTACAACAAATATTATATGGATAAATCAGTTCCAGCACGCAAATTGAACTAAAAGTTACAGAGAAGAAATGATGAATTAGAGAATATCTTCCTTGGGAAGATGCTAATCTTGTAGTAAACAGATACTTTTAGTTAATTTTGTAATAGATATAAATTTCAAATAGGAGTAGAGTTATGGTATGTACTCTACTATCTCTCATCTCTTAGTGAAACAATGCCATTAGGTTTTTTTCCATTCTAAATTAACCCAATTTTTCAAAAATTCTATTTTAGATTTGATGAAACTCTAGCTCCCTATCTGACAAGGTATGCTTGCTGCAAGATTAAATATTTCCATGTTAAATACCTATGCATAGAACATTGCTCTAGGATGGATTTTCCTATAATAAACCAGCTTAAAATCCCCCAAGAATGACAGTATTGGATCATTCTTATATATCAATACAACTTGAAGCAAACGTTTGCAATTTGGTATGCCTGGATAAACATAATCTATCATGTACTCCGCGATGATGTTCAGACCCAGCATCTACCATTCTCAACTCAATCCAAGATTTATTTTCATACAAGATTAGATGATATAGTATACTCAATGTGGTTTTTCTTTGACAAAACAAAAGGTCAAGTTACATGAATGATGCATAGACTTTACCTTTTTGGTAGTTGCAGTAATAACACTGATGGGTAATGTGAAAAAGGCAATGCCACATGCGAGTATTACTCCCCATCCTGGCAATTGAAGTTGTTAAATGCAATATTTGCATAAAAAAAGTGTTAAAAGCGATAGTGATGACTAGAATTCCAGTGAACCATATTTCTGGCACTTGCATGTACTTTCTCATTAGTCTGTTGTGCACATCTACTTTATGTTCTCTGAAAGCAGACAAGCTGAGATGCAAAATTACCTGCATCAAATTATAACCCATTATTGACATTCTAAATTTTTGCATTCATGAAATTCTGATAAATCAGGGACCAATATATTGTAACCAAAAGCCCACACATAATTGAGCTTGATTCTGAAGAATGTCTTCCTGGATAAATTTATGGTTGTATTAACATCTTGCAAGTTGCTCCTCACCAGCACACTGTCAGAAGCTTCTATAGCAATGCCTGTTCCTGCACCGATTTCCATTCCCACATCTGTAGCCACCAGAGCTGGTGAGTCATTTATTCCATACCCAACCATTGTAACTACCACATTACCAGCACTCCTTTTTGCATTCATGTTATGTGTGTTAGACAGTAATCGACACTGAATATTAGAGATTCTATGGTTTCATGTAGAAAATCTCATCAAACTCATTACAATAATGCAAATATAATGGAAATCAGCATTGATGATGGTGTTACAGATAGTACTCTACGATGGTGGTGGTGGGGTGAAGTGCAAATATGTTGTTTGAAGTTTACATATTTTGACTTGTTTATTCTCATGAAGGTGTTGTGTGGGTGCGTGCTGGAGTTATACAAAGAGTTGAAGCATGTTTGGACAAATTTAAAATGTGTGTCATGGATTTCATAAATGCATGTATCCGATCTACAATATGACAGGACATAGATTCAAGTATTTCCAGAAATATAACCTTTCTCAATTTCTTAAGCAGTGCAATGGCGAAGGGAAGTCTCTATCAGTTTTCGCTGGAAGAAATGAGAAGTTCATTGAATAAAGTATTTACTATTTATCCATGTTGATTGAATAACTTTATAACATAATTAGTTTTATCATCCTTATGTCCATCGCAGATTTCAGGAATATCCCAGAATATGACGGTGAGGAAAGAGGTCAAACAACTGATCTCTCTCCTGACTGTCATATTCCTAGATATTCCTGAAATCAGCTAGCAACATAGGTTCAGGGATGTATAGTGTATCTTCTGATTAATAATGTGAATAAAGCATTTCTTCCCCCACAATGCTTGTGTGTTGTCTCATCAGGTAATTGCCATATATTTTCCCACAGTTGGAAGCTATCAACTTTTTATATGGCATAATTTTACTTTATAAGCATCGCCAAGTTAAAAAACAGAATGGGAAGAGAACACTAATTTTACCTGCAAATGTTTTATTTTTTCTTCTTTTCCATCCGGTAGCACTTCTGTTATGACTACTTCAATCATCAATGCCAACTTCCTTAGCAATGGCTTTAGCTGTGCCCCAGTTGTCGCCCGTGAACATAATGCTTTTCAATCCTAAGGAGCTCAAAATACTCACAACGTCCTTTGCTTTTCACTTCATTGTATCTGATGTGGCAATTTCTCCCACTACTTCTGTTTCGGTTGCAACTAATTCCCCTGTTCTGGTTTGTTTGTTTGATAAGTTGAAGATATTTATCAACATCTCCTGGAATAGAAATTCCTGATCCTCCCATCATTTGCCTTTTTCCAACCACTACTTGGTTGTTGTGACAACAGCCCTGATGCCTTGGCCCATCACACTTTGAATATAATGTGCCTCGTAGAAGTTGGATTTGTTTGGCTCTTCTTCCTTTCTTAATTTTCTTGCATGCTAAACGATTTCCTTTGCCAGAGGATCTTCACTGTTACTCTGCAATCAATCAGATTAGCCTTTATTTGCTTGAAAACCCTGAAAACGGTAAGAACCAAATTGATACTGTTTTGCAGGAAATAATGCTAAGAAACAAAATTTTATATCATAAGTTAAAAGCATGCCACTTTTGGAACTCAAAAAAGCTCTGAAACAGATAACTATTCATGAAGCTAAGATTGTGTATTTCAGGATAAAGAGAAATGTGAGAAGCAATAAGCCAAAAAGGGTAGGCGTTATCCTCTTAACTAGTGTTGGAGTTCTAAATCCATTTTTCCGGCAGGCATTGAGTTTAATAGCATTGTCTAAAATTCAGAAACACCTATTGGAGTGAGCCTCCAACTTATCTTTTGTGGCAGGAGGTCTAAGTCGTCCTTTGCTTTAATGTTTTGAAATCTTAGCCCACTATGAAGCATCATCACTGATCAACCATTGCTTTGTTAAATAGTGGGAATATTAGATCGGTTTGTTGGGATTTCGTTCTTGTAATTTGAACCCCTGGCACTTCCAGCAAAATTCATTAGAATAAGACACCACTAAGACTGGAAGGGGCTAGTTATTTTCACTAATATGCTTAGCTTCTATTTTCAACAAGTTTTTAGAGCTGTTACAGTCACCTTGTTGATGCCAAAGTTTGTGATCCTTATCATCCTTTCCATCCATTTAATTGAAATGTAAAGTTGTTCCTAAGTTGGATGTGCAATTTAATACTTGATAGGAGAAATTTTTAAATAAATTTCCCATTTGATCCCCCACCTAATATGAGCAGGGTCTTGTAAGAATTAGGGGCACTTTCTGCCTCCATCAAAGAGGCAGCAGATGGAGCTACAGAACTAAATTTCATGTATTTAAAGTTGTTGAAGAGTCAGAACCTACCTCGACTGAAGCAACTATATCATAGAAAGCAGTAGCGGAAATCTTCTTTAACAACTTTCTGCAATGACGACAAGTCTTCCCATAGTCAATGTTCCAGTCTTGTCAAACACGACACATTTTACCTACAGAGGGAGCATCACAAACAAAACAACTGATATGTCAGTTGGGGAAATCAGGATGGAGAACGAAAAATAAATAAGCTTTCAAAAAAGTTTGCATCTTATTCATCTTGCAAATTCTAACAGTTTGAAGGACAAGTTCCACTCCCGATACCTTGTGTGCACTCTCAAGAGCTTGATTGCCTTTGACAAGAACTCCAAGGGAGGCACCTTTTGAAGTACCTACCATAATAACCGTTGGTGTTTCCAAACCTAAAGCACATGGGCAGGCGATCGCAAGCACAGAGATCCCAAATTGCAAAGCAAGTTCAAATTCATTCCTTGTAGGGGGTATCCATGACCTCAAGTATGATCCTACCTTTCCTTCTATGTACCATGCTAGCCAGGTGAAAATTTCCACCAGGAGTCTAGGACAATTTCAAGTAAAAAATTAGAGTTGGTTCTTTTATAAGATCCCCTTCTAGAAAATTTCAAGGTTTCAACTATTTTCTATTGAGTTAGGGAACAAATGAAGGAGAAAGAAATATATATATACCTGAATGAAAACTGAAATTAAAGACACACAAAGGTAAGCACACGAATTTATGTGGTAAAACCTTGACAGGGTGTCAAGGAAACCTCCACGGGGCAAGGGATTGGAAACTCTATTAATCAAAAGTGATTCTCCTCATTACAACAAGCGTCTCGGGACATTCCAATTTAATATGAGCAACTTCGTTTTTCTAACTTCATTTCGTTATACAACCAACTAACTGGTACTAAGTAAATTTGCCCAAAATTACATTAATTACATTTGTTGTCATATTTTGAACAAACTCCACCTTGACAGCAATTTTCTTAATCCCTTGCCCGTGCCCATTCATCATCTTTTCTGCAAGCCAAGAGAAGCGAGACACCATCTAAGCTTCTCTACTGTAACTGGCTTCGTGAACATATCTGCATGATTTTCCTATGTACTGACCTTCTTGAGAACTACTTTGTCGCCTTCGATTACATGTCTCACAAAGTGATACCTTACATCGATGTGCTTGGTCTTGCTGTGATAGGTTGGATTTGTAGCCAAATGAATAGCGCTCTGACTGTCACAGAACACATTCACTTTCTCCTGGGTCCTTCCAATATCATCAAGCATACCTTTTAACTAGATTGCCTCTTTACAGGCATCTGAAGCAGCTATATACTCTGTTTCAGCAGTGGACAAAGCAACTGTCTCTTGAAGCTTTGAGATCCAGCTGATTGCTCCACCTGCAAGAGTAAAAACATAACCTTTAGTAGACCTCCTTTTTGTCCAAATCACCTACATAATCAGCATCCACATATCCACAGACTAAACCTTCATGACCATCAACGCTGATGCAATGGTCACTTGTGCCTCTCAAATACCGAAGCATCCATTTCACTACTTGCCAATGTTCATCCCTTGGATTTGCCATGAACCTGCTGACAACTCCAACTGCATGTGAAATGTCAAGTCTTGTAGATACCATCGCATACATTAAGTTGCCTACCGCATTTGCATATGGTACACGAGACATATACTTCTTTTCTTCATTAGTTCTAAGACTTAAATTCGAAGAAAGCTTAAAATGGGAGGCTAATGGAACATTAACAAGTTTCACATTGTTCATACCGAACTTTTCAAGTACTTTCTCCACATACTTCTGTTGTGATAACCAAAGCTTATCATTCTTCCTGTCTCTGTGTATCTCCATGCCCAAGATATGTTTTGCCGCTCCAAGATCCTTCATATCAAATGTCTTAGAAAGTTGAGCCTTTAACTTGTTGATTTCTTCCATGCTTTTGCTTGCAATAAGCATATCATCAACATACAACACCAAGATAATGAATATGCCATTGAAACTTTTGAAGTATACACAATGATCATACTCACTTCTGATAAAATTCTGGCTCACCATGAAGGAATCAAACTTCTTGTACCATTGCCTGGGCGACTGCCTCAGGC
This sequence comes from Pinus albicaulis, assembly GCA_034641835.2. Classification (NCBI taxonomy): domain Eukaryota; kingdom Viridiplantae; phylum Streptophyta; class Pinopsida; order Pinales; family Pinaceae; genus Pinus; species Pinus albicaulis. The sequence goes on along the minus strand of JAXQQM020064946.1, from coordinate 11,070 downwards.
TATACAATGATTTCCTAAACTTGCAAACTAATCTTCTGCTGCGACCTAGTACAAAACCTTTTGGTTGATCCATATATATCTCTTCATTCAAATCACCATGAAGAAAGGTTGTTTTAACATCTAACTGTTCTAACTCAAGGTCAAGTAACGCAGTTAGTTCTAACACAGTACGAATAGAAACAAGTTTAATGACTGGTGAAAAAATTTCATGAAAATCAATACCTTCAACTTGAGAATACCCTTTTGCAACCAACCTCGCCTTATATCTATCAATATTTCCATCAACTTGAAGACACATTTGCACCCAACAACACTTCTCCCTTCAGGAAGTTCTACAAGATCCCAGGTATTGTTCTTGACTAAGAAATCCATTTATTCTTCCATAGTCTTTTTCCATATCTCACTATCTGCATCATCTACTGCTTCTTGATAACAAGAAGGTTCCCCATCTTCAGTAATCAATGCAAAAGATGAAGCAGAATCTTCATACCTTTTAAGTGTTTTTCTTTCCCTTGTAGACCTTCTTAGAGTGACTGGTTGCTGAATTGGCTATGGAGTTTCTCCAGTTTCCTTTACTGCTTCACCTTTTTCATCGGAGGTCTCTCCTTCCTTTCGACTTTATGGAAAAGGTTTAGTCTCCGATTGAATTTGTTGATTTGGCGATACCTGTTCATGTTCAACTTTTCCAACATCTGATTTTAGAAGAGAAGATTCATCAAATGTTACATCTCTACTAATGACTATCTTCCGTGAAGAAGGATCCCACAACCTATATCCTTTCACTGCATAATCAAACCCAACAAAGACATAACATTTTGCTTTTGGATCTAATTTTGAACGTTGATTTCTAGGAATAAGAGCATAGGCATCACAACCAAAAACTTTCAAATGCAAATAATCACAAGACTGACTCGACCAAACTTCTTTAGGAATTTTACAGTTTATGGCAACCGAAGGTGATCTGTTAACTAAATAACAAGCAGTAGACACTGCTTCGGCCCACAACTCCTTTGGCAAGTTAGCATTGTTGATTATGCTACTGTCTCTTTCCATAAGAGTCCAATTCATACGTTCAGCAACGCCATTTTGTTGAGTATAAACAACAATTTTATGTCTAACAATCCCTTCATCCGTACATAATTGTTCAAATTTTAAAGAAGTAAATTCACCACCATTATCAATTCTTAAACATTTAATTGATTTGCCTGTTTTCTTTTTTACCATAGCTTTAAATTGTTTAAAAACATTAAATACATCAGCTTTCTTTTTCAACATATAGACCTAAACTTTCCAGGAGAAATGATCAATAAATGTTAAGAAATATAATGCACCTCCATACGACACAGTAGGAGATGGTCCCCACAGATCAGAATGAATGTAGTATAAAATTTGTTTACTATTATGATTTCCGGTTTTGAACCTTTGTTTACATTGTTTTCCATACACGCAATGTTTACAAAAATCCAACTTCAAGGATTTCACATCAAGAAGCAACTTGCGGTTCATCAGTACCTGAAGACCTTTCTCGCTCATGTGACCCAATCGCTGATGCCATAGATGAGAACCTTCTTCTGCTTTTTCTGATACGATCGCTGCTTCAGTAACTTGAGTGCTTCCTTTGAGTCTCTACAGATTTCCGACCTTTTCAGCGTTCATAACAACCAAGGCTCCTTTTGAGACTTTTAGCACTCCATTCTGACCTGTAAATTTATACCCATTCGAATCCAAAACTCCCAAGAAAATCAAGTCTTTTCTTTAGTTCAGGTACATGCCTAACATCAGATAATGTTTTAACTGTATCATCATACATTTTAATTTTTACATTTTCCATTTCAACACTCTGACAAGATGCATTATTTCCCATAAACACAGAACTACCATTTATAGCTTCATATGAAATAAACCAACTTCTGTGCGGACTCTTGTGATGAGAAGCACCAGAGCCTAACAACCAATTTTCAACATCTCAAGAGACATTACAAATAGGTGGAGCTTCAGCAGTTAAAACTTCATCAACAATACCTGAATCAACCTGATTTGCTTCCTTATTCTGGTTTTCTGACTCCTTCCGTTTCCAACAATCTTTCTTGAGGTGTCCAATTTTATTGCAATACCAGCACTTGGCTTTACACTTCTTGCCGCTCTTTGATTTTGATCTGGAAGAACCCCTTGCTTTCTCCCCTCTTTCTTTTGACTGACCTTTGGCTACCATGGCTTCTGGTGCAGATGTTTCCATACTGGATTTCCTTCGTACTTCTTCAGATAACAGAGCACCCACAACTGATTCAAATTTCAAAGAATCAGCAGTGTTCAAACTGATTGAAGTTACAAAGTGGTCCCATGACTCGGGCAAAGAACACAACAAGATTATAGCCTTGTCTTCTTCCTGAATTTTAACTTTCATATTTCACAGTTGGCAAATAAAGTGTATTAAAAATATTCAAATGATCTGCAACTTTTGTACCCTCCTTCATCCTCATCTGAAGACTGTACAATTGTCTTTTCAAATAAATTCTATTAGTCAATGATTTGGTCATATACAAAGTTTCCAGTTTTCCCCACAAACCTTCAGCTGTACTCTCTTCAACAATTTTAAAAAGAACTTCATCTGCCAAGCATAACCGTCCTCCCAGTCTGAATTTGTCATGCTTGCAGGTTTTTTCTTCACCCTGTCTAATGCTTTGTGCAACCCTTTTGCACCAGCAAGTCCCTAACTTTTAGTTTCTACAATGCGAAATTGTTCTTTCCGGTGAATTTCTCCACCTCGAACTTTACATTTGTCATTTTGGTCATTTTTTCCTACTATGGTTTACTAGTTTTCCTTCTTTCTTAAATTTCTAGTTAAATTTCCAGCGAGAGGGTTTTAACAAATTTCTGATCTTTCCCCTTCATCCTTTCAGCTAGCTAGAGTTTTTCAATTGATTTCCAATCTTCATAATTCAGGTTTGTTTCCTTAAAAAAAAATTCTGAATATATCTGAAAAACTCGTCTCCCTATTTTTAGGATCTGTGAGAACTACAACACTGGTCTTGGACTCTCTACTGGGTGCATGGAGGACTGCGGGAAACATAGTGGAGGTGTGACGGAAACAACCTCGAAACTGAATGGCAATATTTTGTCTCTTTTTCCTCATATCAAATCCCATTGTTTGGATTTGAAGCTGCAATATGTCTGCCAAGGTTTCATCTGTGATTGATACCGAAAAGTTCGGGTAACAATCAAACCACACCGGTCCATTAGATAATGGAGCAACAATTCCTCCAATTAAAGAATCAGTATACTTATTATGTGTCATATCCCTTACAGTGGCTAACACATATGCATCAACTCCCGGATGCACAAGGGCATGGATACCGACTCTGACACAACCCGGATGTAAAAATTGGGTTCCTAGTTTCTTAGCTTCAGCTTGCAACTCCTTTGGATTCAAGATCGGAATTAACTGTACGCGATCTGAATTCTCTTCTATACTACTGACAGACTCTTTAATGGTGATTCTGATGGCGACTTTTGGGTGCGGATTCAATAAACATTATAGACTTCAGAGGCTGATATTTTGGGAAGAACCCATCTAGCCTGTGGTTCGACCTCTTCATACAAATGATCAGACTCATTAATGACTCGACTACTACTTGACGCAAACATATCTCTGAGAGGATTTTGTTCTGCTCTATCCTTCTCCTCAAGTTCTCTGAATGATACAGACTTGTTCATGGTAGAGTCCATTTCTAAAGAGAGATTTTGATTAAGTACTTATCCCTTTCACGAACTAGGCGCACACAGCGACTTATTGGCTCTGATACCAATTTCTAGCAGAGGCTTCTCAACAAGCTTGCTGCTGCTTTTCCTTAAGCAGACTTGGCCTTGCCTAGTGTCTCCTCCAACTTCTACACATAACTCTATGTGAACCCAGTGATGAACCCAAACGAACCTACTCCCAAATTCACGCAACTGACGGCCTAACACACGGCATTCCTCGCCTTTCACGGCCTTTGGCGTCCCTCAATGGTTTGGCGAACTTCGGCGAACTTCTGGCGAACTTTCAAGAATGTGAGAAATATAGACAGTGTCTTGGCAGCTATAAAAATGCACAGAGTAAAAAGTACTTAAATGCGGAAATGATGAAAACTTCTCTCTTTTATTCTCTTCAGAATGATTTCATAATCAGATTACAGACTTTCTGGACTCAAACTCTGTATCAGAGATCGACTGTATTGGCTTTTACCGGACTGATGCAGCTCAGTGAATGAGCGTGCGGTACCGGAGGCTTCCTGGCCAAAATACAGACTCTGTCTCAGAGATATAAACACATAGACATAAATATACAGACTCAATCTAAAGAACTGGCCACTTTAGGTTCTTGCCTGTCATATGAATAGACACGCAGGCTTCTCAGTTCTCCTAAGGACTATGAGTCAAGACTCCGTGATGCGAGCAGATCGCAAAGATTGCGCAGACGCAGAGCAGGGAGCAAAACTCGGACTCAAAACACACCAATGCAAAAGACTCAAACTCCAAATGCCGATGATCCCAAATGAACCTTACCCCTCCTTATATAGAATGGAGAGGGGGACAAACATTTTTGTAAACCGTCGGATTATTGACACTTGGCAGTAGGATCATCGTTTTCGGGTAACACATAACGTGACATCCGCACGGAGATCTGATCTACCGACAAACTTTTGGTGATAGTGGGTGAGAGTACACTGTGGATACCTTACAAGGCCCACGAGGAATCCCATAAGGCAGTATTTGTCCAATTTATCTGCTCACTGACCTTCTGTACTTTATCTTCCACTCCGACTGCTGCAGTATCCTTAGAAACCAAGGGATATGCAGTAGCTGAATTACTGCCTTCTCCTAAGACAATACTCCTGAAAGGAGGATAGGTCGTGGATGTCTCAATCTTGCTGCCATCTGGTGCATGCCAGGCATGTGAAGAAGAGGCTACTGTATCAGCCATCAAAACTTCATCTTCTTCCATTTTCTTCTTCCAGGAATAGAATGAAATCCATACATTATTCTCTTCCATATATGATTTCCATTCTTCTGCCATTTTCCTTTTCTCCTCTCCTGGAAAGGTTCTTGCAAACTCTTCAGCCTGTGGATGGGTAAACAAATCCCAATTAATCATCTGCTTCATCCATTTAGCAGGGATTTGATGTTTGGAACAACCATCCATTAAAGTATAAAACTTTTGGATTTCTGGGACTGAAGGTTTCTTAACACCTGGGGGCAGATCCTTGAATCTGCATTCTGGGATCAGATTATTTTTCTGTTCTAAATAGCCAAGGCCATATCTAGGACTATCTGCTGGCCTCATATTTAAAAATATGGAAGTCAATCTAGGATCTTCATTTTCTAAAGTTGGTACAAGATGCATCATCAGGACATGATCATCCTCATGAGGAAATGGGATGTGAACCCAGTGATGAACCCAAACGAACCTACTCCCAAATTCACGCAACTGACGGCCTAACACACAGCATTCCTCGCCTTTCACGGCCTTTGGCGTCCCTCAATGGTTTGGCGAACTTCGGCGAACTTCTGGCGAACTTTCAAGAATGTGAGAAATATAGACAGTGTCTTGGCAGCTATAAAAATGCACAGAGTAAAAAGTACTTAAATGCGGAAATGATGAAAACTTCTCTCTTTTACTCTCTTCAGAATGATTTCATAATCAGATTACAAACTTTCTGGACTCAAACTCTGTATCAGAGATCGACTGTATTGGCTTTTACCGGATTGACGCAACTCAGTGAATGAGCGTGCGGTACCGGAGGCTTCCTGGCCAAAATACAGACTCTGTCTCAGAGATATAAACACATAGACATAAATACAGACTCAATCTAAAGAACTGGCCACTTTAGGTTCTTGCCTGTCACATGAACAGACACGCAGGCTTCTCAGTTCTCCTAAGGACTATGAGTCAAGACTCCGTGATGCGAGCAGATCGCAAAAATTGCGCAGACGCAGAGCAGGGAGCAAAACTCGGACTCAAAACACACCAATGCAAAAGACTCAAACTCCAAATGTCGATGATCCCAAATGAACCTTACCCCTCCTTATATAGAATGGAGAGGGGGACAAACATTTTTGTAAACCGTCGGATTATTGACACTTGGCAGTAGGATCATCGTTTTCGGGTAACACATAACGTGACATCCGCACGGAGATCCGATCTACCGACAAACTTTTGGTGATAGTGGGTGAGAGTACACTGTGGATACCTTACAAGGCCCACGAGGAATCAAAATTATTGATGTACAGAGTGGATGCTTTTCGGACAGAGAAAAAGCCCACGAGAAAAGCTCTGTCACAATAGACCCGTGACTAGGTACCATTATTACACTGGGAAAACCTTTTTAGTGGGGCTCCCGAGGACCACTTGTACTGGCAGCTGCAGGAATATCCAAGATTGTAATACCCGGATATCTGAGATGGTAGAACTCATCGTCCCAAGCCTTAGTGTAAATTCGTCGGACGATCATGGGCTTGTTGAGGATGATTTGATGCTTGATCTTTGTCATGACGAGCCATTGATAGTGCATCTGCATGTAGGACTTTAGAATAGGATTTCTCATTTTAAATTCTAGTCCTGCAATTTCACCTACTTTTTGGCATGGATAATGAAAGCATTCTCCAGCCGGTCCTTCAAGACAATCAGTACAGAATCTACGACAATATGTTTCATAAAAATTTGGATCCATACTGAAAGGGCTAACACCATAATGATACCACCAGTCGGATAACCAAGGTACTTCGGGTTCTCTTGAATTTATCCAAGTAGGAGCACACTTCAACTTGGTGTAGTGGGTTTCTTCCCGTCCATATTTATTTAGTAAGTCCCACCACAGTCTTTTATATCCTGCAAAAGCATAAACAGTATCAGGAAAAATAAGATTTGGATTGTTTTCTGGCCATGTTTGGAATTTTCCACTGGTATATTGGCCAGGATTCCTGACTCTGTTTATAGTATACCACTTGTAATAAACTTTTGATCTATCTCCGCCACCAATACATATGACAGAGAGATCCCAAAAGTCTTGTGAGAGTGACCTTTCTGCTTCATGTGAAGCCATCATACTGTGTGAATACATCATGTCATGTATCCACCGACTTCCTTTTGGGTACACCCTCCTTTCAGGTACAAAGTGCTAGATATCATTGTGACTCTAAAGATTTGCGTCCAGCACTTGAGTGTTTCGGAGTTGCCAAGTCGGCCTCCATTTTTCTGCATAAACAGGCCATGATTCATCATCTGAAATATACTTGAGTTGTTCTCTCTGATTGGCCTGGTCCCATTCTGTGATGATGACCATAACATGGGGTAACTCTTCTTCTGGGTCATTCATCTGTTCTTGATGCTGGATATATTCCCTACTGAGAAAATCTGGAAGACAATTTTCAGAGCCTTTAATATGTTCAACTTTAAAATCAAAATATGCAAACAAAGCCTGCCATCTTGCAAAATTTGCATCTTCTGGGCTCTTGATCACCTTAGTGATTAATTTTTCTAATGCTTTTGCATCAGTTCTCAGTAAGAAATGCTTATTAGCCAAATGAATTGAAAACTTACTAATACAATTCCAGGAAGCTTTCACTTCCTTCTCAATATGAGCATAATTTAATTCAGATTTACTCCATACTCCTGAAACAAATTGTACTACATGTTCTTGCTCTTTGGGGCTCTTTTCATCCGGCTTCTGCTTCAGTACACCTCCCCAACCAATGTTGCTTGCATCTGTTTCAACAATTTTAAAAGCATTATCATCTGCAACATAAAGAATAGGGAGATTGCGAACCTTGGCTTTTATCTCCTTGATTGCGTGAGTGTGTGCCTCTGTCCAAGTTTCGGATTCTTTCTGAGTCTCTGGTTGAGCAGAGACCTGTCAATGGCACATGATGGATAAAAATTGCTCACATAATTCAAACATCCTAAAAATCTTTGCAACTGAGTTTTATCTAGAATAACATCAGGAAACTTGTCAGCAAACTCAAGTGCATGATTTTGAAGAGCAATTTGTCCATTTTCAATGGTGTGCCCAAGAAATTTTATCTTGGTTTGGCATAGCTCTATTTTCTTTTTACTCAAAACCAAACCATTTTTCTGGACTAGCTTCATAAAGATCTTCAAATGCCTGAAGTGGTCTTGCAGGTTCTTGGAAAAAATAAGCAGATCATCAATGTAGGCAAGCAACCATTCATCATAGGGTTTAAAGATAGAATCCATTACCTTCTGGAACTTTGAAGGTGCATGTTTTAACTCGAATGGCATTACATTCCATTCATAATGCCCATGTGGAACGTTGAATGCAGTTTTCCATTTATCTTTCTCTGCAACTGCAACTTGCCAAAAGCCAGACTTAAGATCAAACTTGGAGAAAATCTTGGCTCCATGTATCCGACGCATGAGATCTCCTTTGTGTGGGATCGGATATGTGTCATCTGCTAAAACATTATTCAGGGGTTTGTAGTTTACTGCCAGTATAGGAACACCCTGAACTTGTTCACTTCTTTTGTTAACATAGAATCCATAGCAGTTCCAAGCGCTGCTAGATTCTCTTATCAGCTTTCTATCAAGAAGCTGATCAATCTCTTTCTGGCAGAGCTGTCGATATTCTGCTGACATGGGAATGGCTCTGCTTTTGCATGGTTTGCCCTCATAGCCTTCTTTGTAGGGCAATTCAACATAATGCTGTTTTCTGTGCGAAAAGGCATTCGGTTCTTCGGAACAGCATGTTCTTTCAAATTCTGTTTTTAGTTCAGAAATTTGTCTCTGAACTTGTGGGGAACTCTGGATTTGATATGAGGAAAAAGAGACAAAATATTGCCATTCAGTTTCGAGGTTGTTTCTGTCACACCTCCACTATGTTTCCCGCAGTCCTCCATGCACCCAGTAGAGAGTCCAAGACCAGTGTTCAAACGAACCTACTCCCAAATTCACGCAACTGACGGCCTAACACACGACATTCCTCGCCTTTCACGGCCTTTGGCGTCCCTCAATGGTTTGGCGAACTTCGGCGAACTTCTGGCGAACTTTCAAGAATGTGAGAAATATAGACAGTGTCTTGGCAGCTATAAAAATGCACAGAGTAAAAAGTACTTAAATGCGGAAATGATGAAAACTTCTCTCTTTTACTCTCTTCAGAATGATTTCATAATCAGATTACAGACTTTCTGGACTCAAACTCTGTATCAGAGATCGACTGTATTGGCTTTTACCGGACTGATGCAACTCAGTGAATGAGCGTGCGGTACTGGAGGCTTCCTGGCCAAAATACAGACTCTGTCTCAGAGATATAAACACATAGACATAAATATACAGACTCAATCTAAAGAACTGGCCACTTTAGGTTCTTGCCTGTCACATGAACAGACACGCAGGCTTCTCAGTTCTCCTAAGGACTATGAGTCAAGACTCCGTGATGCGAGCAGATCGCAAAGATTGCGCAGACGCAGAGCAGGGAGCAAAACTCGGACTCAAAACACACCAATGCAAAAGACTCAAACTCCAAATGCCGATGATCCCAAATGAACCTTACCCCTCCTTATATAGAATGGAGAGGGGGACAAACATTTTTGTAAACCGTCGAATTATTGACACTTGGCAGTAGGATCATCGTTTTCGGGTAACACATAACGTGACATCCGCACGGAGATCCGATCTACCGACAAACTTTTGGTGATAGTGGGTGAGAGTACACTGTGGATACCTTACAAGGCCCACGAGGAATCAAAATTATTGATGTACAGAGTGGATGCTTTTCGGACAGAGAAAAAGCCCACGAGAAAAGCTCTGTCACAATAGACCCGTGAGTGTCAACAATTCAGTCGGCATAGCAGGTATGAAGGACACCACAGGGACCACTTGTGCGCGAGGCTGAGGAATATCCAAGATTGTATACCCGGATATTTGAGATGGTAGAACTCATCGTCCCAAGCATAGTATAAATTAAGTCGGACCGATCATGGGCTTGTTGAGGATGATTTGATGCTTGATCTTTGTCATGACGAGCCATTGATAGTGCATCTGCATGTAGGACTTTAGAATAGGATTTCTCATTTTAAATTCTAGTCCTGCAATTTCACCTACCTTTTGGCATGGATAATGAAAGCATTCTCCAGCCGGTCCTTCAAGACAATCAGTACAGAATCTACGACAATATGTTTCATAAAAATTTGGATCCATACTGAAAGGGCTAACACCATAATGATACCACCAGTCGGATAAACAAGGTACTTCGGGTTCTCTTGAATTTATCCAAGTAGGAGCAAACTTCAACTTGGTGTAGTGGGTTTCTTCCCGTCCATCTTTATTTAGTAAGTCCCACCACAGTCTTTTATATCCTGCAAAATCATAAACAGTATCAGGAAAAATAAGATTTGGATTGTTTTCTGGCCATGTTTGGAATTTTCCACTGGTATATTGGCCAGGATTCCTGACTCTGTTTATAGTATACCACTTGTAATAAACTTTTGATCTATCTCCGCCACCAGTACATATGACAGAGAGATCCCAAAAGTCTTGTGAGAGTGACCTTTCTGCTTCATGTGAAGCCATCATACTGTGTGAATACATCATGTCATGTATCCACCGACTTCCTTTTGGGTACACCCTCCTTTCAGGTACAAAGTGTTGGATATCATTGTGACTCTGAAGATTTGCGTCCAGCACTTGAGTGTTTCGGAGTTGCCAAGTCGGCCTCCATTTTTCTGCATAAACAGGCCATGATTCATCATCTGAAATATACTTGAGCTGTTCTCTCTGATTGGCCTGGTCCCATTCTATGATGATGACCATAACATGGGGTAACTCTTCTTCTGGGTCATTCATCTATTCTTGATGCTGGATATATTCCCTACTGAGAAAATCTAGAAGACAATTTTCAGAGCCTTTAATATGTTCAACTTTAAAATCAAAATATGCAAACAAAGCCTGCCATCTTGCAAACTTTGCATCTTCTGGGCTCTTGATCAACTTAGTGATTACTTTTTCTAATGCTTTTGCATCAGTTCTCAGTAAGAAATGCTTATTAGCCAAATGAATTGAAAACTTACTAATACAAT